>JAJLSV010000061.1:0-356086 GCA_030567775.1 Ogataea nemodendra
AGAAAGAACTAGGATATAACCAATGGAATTATATTCTCTAATAACCTATAATATATCTATCGTAATCTTTTGTACGTATAGAATCTTCTGCTGCCCCTCTTACTCTCTGACAGAGAGTAAGAAGAAAGTATAATGAAGAAAGATGCTTCATCCTTCATATATATTGAAGCTACGCTTCATGGATGGGATTCTCTCATCCGTGAGCCTTAGATTAATTGATACCAAAGAGGTATCTGATAAAGCGGACTTATGTAATCGTCATACATCCTTACATAGATCCGACATAAAAACTTGATGACATAATAATGATTCTTTTAGTTTCTTATCACGTAAGCAATATATGACACATAACATTTATTATGGTTTCAGATAACATTTTATGAGCACTTCAAATAACAATTTTTTGTACCTTAGTTTTTCTTAGAATATATTACATAAGCCGACAGTAGGCACTATTGGGTCTACTGTGGCAAGGGGATTACCAAGGATGACGTTCTTGGGATGCAACGTGGAGGGGTATTAATAAGTTGTGAATAGGGTTTGATTGGTTTCAAGTCATGAATACTCCTCCACCACAGAATCGACACATTGGTAAATACTTATGGTGGCATTTTGGTTGTAGTTATTGGCAAACATCATTCTGTGAGGATGCAGAGCTAGAGAGTTCACGTATCCATTATTTCTTCCTGAGGTGTTCAGACTATTAATGAACCCAGTATTTCCAATACTCGAAATACGTTCCCCACTGGTGGAGAAAAGATCGACTTCCTTGGATGCGCAGACAATCAATGGGGCATGTTCATGTATTGTAGCAGTAGTCATGGTCTTTTCAAAGGCCTTGAACTTCAAAATGGGTTGGTCTAGTCGAATGTCCCATAATTGAACCAAACCATTCGAACAACCAGACATCAACTCCCGAATGCCTCCACGCTGCATGTGCACGTTTTTAATGTTGCTTCTACTTTGAGGATCTGTTGGCTTCCATAATTTTACCATGGATTCTCTTGCGTCTAATCTTCTGTCATATACTCTTAACGATCCGTCCTGAAATCCTCCGACAAATATATTTCCACTGACTTGATCTGAAGTCAATGACGTGATCAATGAGGTCGACCTTGCTGGAATGTCAATAATACATTTTTCCCTAGGAGCGTCCCAGAGTCTAATGATCTTTACATCTCCAGTGACCAATAGGGATCCCCTACTTTGTTGCCAATCGGCAATAAGGCCAATAGACCTAGGAGTGAGTAATATATCAGTAAGTGCCCTCCAAGCTGATATTAGTTGAAATTGCGATACATTATGGAAGTTTTTATAGATTTTGATGACTCCATCGCTCGAACCAGTCAACAATAAAGGTGCATCGTCTTCATTCAAAAGCTTCACTTCAGTGATCTTGGTACCAAACGGATTCCCATTTGAAAATCTAGATAACTGAGATTCTTTGGTCCAGTCAAATGTGGTCACATTGTCCTTCTCGTCGCTTGTAATCATCCACGATTCATATTGTGCAAATCTCAGCAACTTTGGTTGCGTCTTGTTGTCAAGCGTAGTTACCAGGTTTTTCCAATTACCATTCAGCGATAATTCTTTTTGTGGTTGTGTTTCTGCAATAATTGCCTCGTTCCTATTTCTTCTCCACAACCCTTTAGTGTATTCGTCACTTCCAGGTTCATCGACATCGTTGCCTCCAATTTGTGGCTCTTGGAAATACTCGCAGCAATATTGGAAAAAACCACTAGTTAATGGCAATATTGGCTTGCCATTGTCTCTTTCACGAGGTTTGAATCGAGGAGTCGTCGGCTTTGGTTCGACGCCATATGCAAGGGATGTAGGTTGCTGGGAAAGCAATCCAAACTTGTGTACACTAGATAAATCATCACCTTCCAACTCGGAAATTCCTAAGCCTTTAAAAATGCTCTCTAGGGATATCTTAGAGAAGAACTTATTTGTTAGAGTCTTAGTAGATGACGTTGATGTAACTCTGTTTTTGGATGCTGGAGGATGTCTTGGATCGAAATTCAAAGACTGAACTCTTCTAGAGTAATTATCTTTAGTGGTATGGCCATTCATAAATTGAGGGCCAGATCCATTGGCTGTGATAGGTCTTGGCCTTTCAGAATTGATATCCGGCTGCAATAGATTGTTTGAATAGATATCAGCTGAAGATCTCTTTTGTAATAAATAGTATTCCATTGCATCCACTATGTCACCAAGTGGGCTCTCGTTTAGTTTCCACAGAATATAGTCTACCACTTGTTCTGCGTAATCCTTCACTTCATCGTGTGGATCTTCGCTCAGTATGAGAAGAGCCTTCCAAACGGAAGAAAAAATGGAACCATATGCTGGTGATTTTCTTCTGACTTCGTCAATCATACTTGGATTATCCACCAAAGTGATTTCTTCCTCTAGTTGACTGAAGGCACTAACGAGGAAAAACTGTATATATTTCAGCACGAATCTGCTGAAAAAGCATATGGACTCTCTTCTTATTAAAGGTGAACCATCGTTTATTAAGTTCAATACCTCTATGGCAATTTTTATCTCTTGCTCATTAAGCTCATCCTTTAAATTAATATGATTCATATCAGCATTGCCATCTTGATCTCGTAAAATATTCAAATTGCAGAAACAATTGATTATGGAAGCACGGATCTCAGGAATAGGGTCGTTAACAATCTGCAGAAGCTTGTCAGTAAACCCGCTTCTGAAAAATATGATGATCACGTCAAAGTTATTCTTCAGTAATTCACTTATCAGTAGTGCGCTCCATTGTCTTAAAAGAGGACTTTCTGATGTCTCCACATAGTAGATGCATGTCTTTACCAGATCGATAGAGAAGCATAGCTTTTGACCAGTTTCATAGTCACGCACAAACATTGCTAGAATAAATGCACTCATTGCCTTCTGCTCATCAAAGTTAGAGTCATTGATATAAAGTTGTTGTTGCTGTTGTTGTTGCTGAGAGTCACCACTTCCATTTACTAAAGCTCCATTCGTGGCCAAATGAGGTCTTGCTTGGGTAGTTAAAATTGAAACGAAATAGCTGTAACCTCTATCTTTGCAGAGCTCTTGTTGTGTATTTTTATAGTCAACAGACATAATCCTCGCCCATATAAAAGTTAAGACTGGCTTAAGCTCAAGAGCTGGACTTTGTAATAGTCTCACAATGTAAGGAAATATACCAATGCTCAATGCCAAGTACACAGCCCATGGACCTATATCTAAAAACTTAGATAAAAGTATAAGTGCCCTTAATCTATGAGCTTGTGAAAGAAGAACTTGAAGAACTACTGGGAGCTGTTGTGGTGGCTCTTTGGAAGTGAAACCATATTGAAGCCAGATTTCAAATGCTGTTAAATGCTGCTCGAAGAACGATGAATGTTGATAGTTCATAACTGATTGACTCATGACTGTATTTTGTTGTTGTTGTCCATTAGTCTGAGATGATGCTCCAGACTGACCTTGAGAATTTTGGCCTCGTTGTACCTGTTGATCAGGCACTTGAAGCTGAGGAATGTCCATTTGTTCTTGCAATGGTACCGACTCGTTATGTTTATTCTTCACTAACTGGGCCAATACCTCATCAATTGCAAGTTCCCATGACTCCCACATTGGATGATCATTTATGTCGGGCAACGGTGGATCTGAGATTGGATGGCATCCCACCAGTGGCATTATTTTTTTCGCAAGGAGAAAGTTTCTGAACAATACAGCAACCATTAAATCCTGTCTGAATAGCTTCTTAAACAAAGGTCTAGATAATGAGGTCCAAGCTATAGTATCCGTAATTGCCGTGAAAATCCAGTTCAACTCCCCCAAAGGCGTTCTTCTATCTGTGAGTTTTCCTGGGATTATGATTTCTCCCTCTTTATTATTCAGTACTTCGTAATATCCATGTTTGCTAAGGGGAGACGATAATACAAACCACTTAACACTCATTTCTATTGGACTTGTCAGACAGCATGTAAATAAGTCCGCAGGTAAATCAGGATTCAAAGGCAAGGTCTCATTGGATCTACAAGCTCCTAATTGGATTGATTCTATGTAAGCACTGACAGGTGATGGAGCATTCACCTCCGCCCTTTGGTTTGCTTCATCGTCGATCCTCTTCTGAATGAATTTCTTGTTGTTCTCTATAACATTACCGGCCCCGCAGGTATCGATAACAAATATACATGGTGCACCGAGCCAACTCTGAAGGTCATACAAACTCACAGGTATGTATTGAGTATATCCTCTATTAAAGACCCATATTTCACCACTTTGAGTTGGCTGCGGAACACCATGACCATTGTAATGAAATAATATTCTCTCGTCTTTGGAACTTCTACGCAACGTAGTGCAAAGTCTCTTCAAATCCTCCACAGAAGGATCCAGAGATTGCTTGTATTTTATTCTCGATGATACTCCCTCACAGGACTCATAGTTGGATTGTAAACATTTACCTATTGCTTGTAATGCCTTCTTTGGATCTGAATACGAAGTGGGATCGACGAACGACTCTAGAACTGGACAATCCTGAGGTCTCTGTATATCAGGAGGTGGAATTCCTAAGTTCAGACACAACACAAGAGCAGCAGTTGTCGTTTTCTTCTTATTTGCCTGTGATTTCCAGTCTTTGATCTTGTATGAGTTATCTTCGATTAATGGATTCGCACTCGAGGTGTTTCTCTTGAGGTCCCAATGAGAATAATAGTGAGATTGCAAAATATTAAGATGCGACTGGTCATTCAACAGGCCGTGTCGCAGATTAGTGGTCATTCTTGGGTCTCAAGTAATACTCTTTTCAAAATGTAAATATGATTTCTGGCCTCGTTTTCCTAAAACTATTCCCTTTAATCGAACAAAGAAGTCAGTCGTATGGCCTAGTTATCTTTTAATCCGTGCTCTCTTTATTTCCTAACCGAGACTTCAACAAATCTACCCAAAGTCATTTTGACAGATATTTTTGATTAGGTAAGCAGATCTGACTTGGTTCTTTTAAGATAATTATAAAATACATAGAGTATAAAGAGAAAATAGATAAGAAAAAGGATATAGTAAAAGATTATCAAAGTGGAAACTAATAAGTAGCCGTATATCAAGCTTCTGTGCGAGCAGTAGAAGGAGGAATTGAAGTAGCAGTAGAATTAACTACTGTATTGATGGATTCTGTGGTAATATCAGAAACACTTTTGTTGGTAGAAGGAGCAGACTTAATAGTTGAACTTGTTGTGAGAGTATTAGCACGACTTCTGTTTTTCTTGGTTTTGTCCCAGAAGTCTAACGAAGCGACAACATCGTACCCTTTCTCGTCTTCATAGACATATAGAATCTCTTGCGAGCTGGAGTGCAAGAACCTAATGTTCTCTGCCACAATAACCCTTAACAACTCTCCGGATTCGACATGTCTGATTTCAATGAACCCATTGTCAAATGCTAATAAATAGGGATACCAGAGGGCAAACGCATGGGGAACTCCTTCCCAGTATATTATCCATCTGGATCGGGAACGCCAACCGCTGTAGTTAATGAAGAATGAGAAGTTAGAGTAACTGAGTAATAAATCAGAGTTGATTCTGTCAATTTCTAAAGGCTTGAGTCCTTCTTTGCTGATGGCGAAATCTAAAGCTGTGTCTGCAGCATCAAGAAGTTGTTTGATTTCATTATTTTCCAATGAAACAATTTCAAAGCCCTTGGAGCATCCAACACAGAGTTTGGTTTTCAAGAAACTTATAGAAACGGGTTCGGAATTAAAATTAACGTCCTTATAGTCACTGGAGAATTTTTTCTTTTGCTTTTTCTGACTAATAGGATCGATTGGTTCGAAGATTCTTATTAAGCTGGAAGATGATTTGGCAGCACAAACAAGCATTCTCCCAGCACAAACACCAACTTTAAAGAACGAGACATGAGTCATGAGTTCCTTCGATAGTTTGGCATTCTTTGTTGCATCACCACCGTTCAAAACGTCGCTAGGCCAGTACAGCAGTTTTTTATCACTTAGAGCCAGCAATGTACGATATTCCAGAAGAATTTCGACTTGCATTATATTTATCTTGCTTATTACTTTGACTGGCTTGGATACTGTCCTTGATGATGTTTCAGAGAACTTAACATCGCTTACAAATATGCCTGAATCCGTACCGTATAGAAGTTTTCTACCACCATCAAATGGAACCACACAATTGATTTTATTGCTGTAGTCGAAGAACTTTGAAGACAATGGTGATAAAGTGAAGATATCATTATCCTCGATAAGCTTTCTGGTTTGAGTCTCTAATTTATCTATGAGCATTCTTTGAACTGCTGGAGTGGCGTATAGCGTTAGGTCATACCCACTTTTACCTAAATATGTGAAGGAGATTGGGCATTTTGCTGCTGTTGATGCTAATTGTAGATTCGAATTCAATTGGCTATCCTTGAACAGAAGAGAAGGTACAGACCCGGTAAGAGACCCTGTTGATGCAGATTTTTTGATCATCTTGATTGAAGGACTTTCTTCGGTTAATGAAACAAACAACAATGGTAATGGGACTGGTCTTCGATAAACACGGTAAACTTCTCTCTTATTTACAATTTTGATCCGTACAAACAACAATGCATGGTCAAACAGAAATACTTGAACTTCTCCTTGTTTCTCTTTGTCTTGGTAGTTCCTCTTCTTCAAAACACATTGGTATAATAATCTCCTATTTTCAGAAGTGAGTTTGAGATCAACAAACTCACCCGGTCCAAATAAGAGTTTCTGCTTCAACAGAAACAAGTTTAATCTATCTGATGCTTTACCAGTTTCGTAGTTAATTCTAGTCAGCATCTTCTGTAACATTTCGATTGCCTTGTTAAGATTTTCGTAGTCCTTGGAGTTTGGATCGGTATGATCTCTGATACTCCTTAATAACAGTGGATATCTTGCAGGCCTAGAAGTAGGTTTTGAAAGATATGATGAAACATCTAACCTCCGAGACTCTGCTCTATTGCTGGTATCTTCAATAAAGCGAACAAAGAATGAATTTTGCCTTTTTTGTCTATCAAATTCATACTTTCCCTTAACCTGACCAGCACCATACCTGACAAAAGGTTCAAACTGAGGAATAAACTCCAAAAATAGATCACCTATTTGTTCCACAATTGGGCGTTCTTGTTGCCTCTTTGTTAAAGCCTCAGCAAATCTCGCATTAATTTCCCAAATATCATTGATTCCATAAAACACGGTGTTCACAAAATGCTCACGCTCGTGCTGTTTAATGATCTTCGTTTCGGAGAGTGGACGAATCCAAAACTCTCTCAAATAATCGAGATCCTTAACGAAATCACGCTCAGAGTAAATGGTTTCAAATATGCATTCTTGTCGTTTGATTTCTCTTTTGTCCAAACTGTCGAGCACTTTCTTAGGGACCGTTAAAGACCAGAATGCTTTTTGTTCATCTTGACCACTCAATGATAGATGTGAATCAGAACGCAAGAGACCGCTAGTCTTGTTTCCCAATCTGGCACGCTGTTCCAGCCTGCGAGGACAAACAATACTATAGCAAAGGTTATCCCTTGAGCAAGTAGGAGAGTAGCATTCAGTGAGAAGAGTGAACACTCCCACCACTGGTGTTTCTGAGGAGGGAGTCGCAGCAGCAGCAGTTTTGTTGGTTGGCATAGTTGGCGATGAAGTTGAAGGAGGAGTAAGTGAACGATCATTCTCTGTAATATCCAAAGTACTGGCCATAGACCCATGTCTATTAAAACTTGCGTTTCCATTGTTATAGGGATCAAAAATTTCTTCTGCAAACTGGAAAACCTCATTGCTTGAATCCCTGAGTCTATGCTCATACGTTACATCGTGGAAAAACTTTTGGGCATCCAAAGATCTACCAAGTAGCAAAGCCAAATTACGGTCAGAAGTCCTGATGATTCTTGCTATAGCATCCACAGCTTCAGAACCAGTGAACGAGTCTCTATATTCAAGTCCGTTCTTGAATCTGGATCCAGGTTGTATTCTTTCTTTAAATGCCTTGGCTACCCTAGAGAGCATCGCAGGATAAACGTATGGTATTCTCGATGATGTCGTCACAATCGTCTTAGATAGGGTAGATGATGAATGGTATAGTTTATCTTTATCGGCTGAATTTCTTAGTGAAGATGTAGATGTTACCCTTTTGGTTAGGGATGTTAAACTTCGAGACTTTTTTGGAAGTTCATTGGATGGTGATGATTGAACTATATCTGTCTTTTGAGGAATTATTCTACCCGAATTTGTGACCTGCTGCCGGTTATTTACTGAATGATATTTCTCCAACCCTTTAGAAGCTTGGTTTAGAGCATTTCCATGTAGCACAGGGGACTTTTCCGAGGTGTCTGACATTAATGATGATGATGATACATTTCTGGACCCCCTTAAAAAATTCAGAGACTGATGCAGTATAGGGCTTTTAGACGACTGCTGAGAATTCTGTGCAAGCTGCTGCTGTTTATCTACTTGGCCTCTTGAAGGCATATGATGAAGTTGTTGTTGTTGCAACTGTGGAGGTTGTTGTGACTGTTGTAAGAGATGTGGCTGCTGTAGTTCTTGTTGCAGTGGTGGTTGTGATTGCTGGGGTGGCTGTGGCTGAGACAAACTCTGAGGTGTTTGCGGTGAATAATCACCTTGAACATGTTGCAAAGCCGATCCTGTAACCGCCTGAGGTTGGCCATGTTGATGATACACATTAGGAATGGTGAGAGATGGAGATTGGGAATAATATCTTTGTGGGACAGCATATTGTGTATTAATGGGTGGGTAAGATGGAACCCTCCTTTGCGTTGTATTACGTGGACCACCATGCTGGACTTCATGGGCTCTTGGGGGAGCATCCGAGAATGATCTTCCAACAGGAGCTTGCTTAATTGATGAGTCTGGATAGAGCTCATTGGCCTCTGAAAGAGTATCCTGATGTTGCAAAGGCATGTTAGGTCGTATCTGAGCATGTTTTTGTTGTGCAGGATCAAGAGTTGTTGTATACATTTGAGGACGTTGCTGGCTAGGGCTTTCGAATGGAGCTGGTTGAAGTGATGTACTAGGATAAGATCCGCTTTGATGAGGAGCTCCTTGATATGAGACCCCTTGATTTGGAACTCCTTGACTTGGTAATCCTTGCTGTTGCGATGTCTTATGAGGCACACTATTATTTCCAGCTCCTTGTCCGTGTACACCTTGATAGGGAGGCATCGAGTGTGTAGGAGCCTGTGGCTGATATCCCTGAGCTAAATAGGGTGCTCCAGAAGGACCAGCAATAGGCTGAGAAGATCCTATATTAGAACGATACGGATGTTGTGACTGTGGGACTTTTCGATTGGCTGGGAGAGAATGATCGCCAGTGTTAGAGAAACTCTGCGGTTTGTAAGGTTGAGATTGTTGGAATTCTTGGGTTTGCTGTTTTTGATCGAAATACTGTCTCTGGGGATTACCTTTGATCTGACTAAGATTCTCAAACCTGGAAGGTGGTAACGGGGGGATATGGGAACCATCCATCTGTGATTGCTGGTACTGGTTAAGGCGTTGTTGGGAGGATGTATGGGGGGAGTTCAGTTCTGAAGCGGAACCGTTGGGATTCTTAACTCCGCGATACATATATAGGGTTGTGTCTTGTGTGATGGACGTCTGTTCAGCAACAATGATAGACTACGGAACAGGACGTTATGAGAGTTCAGCTTCGGCCCAATTCGTGTGACTGTAAATAAATGGCAAGCAAAGAAAAAAATACAAAAACACTTAAACCCCAATCTTAGATGATCGAGCAATCTAGTTATTTTGTTGACGCTTGATGCTGATTTTCATCCACTTGGTAAATTCGACCCGCTAAGTATGAATAAGAGTCACTTGAATCTGTATACACAATAAAAAATACCTGTTGTCCGCCAATTTAAAACAAGTGTTAAGGGATCTGTCACTCTTTCGATTTCTGATCTTATTTTCAACCCGTATTCAAACAATCTGGCTCTGTTTTTTTGCCTCTTCTACCTTCTTGACTCTCTCTTCTCTCGTCTTTATGTCTCCTATTGTTTGTGTCCTCTATTTTTATTATATTTGTATAATTAATCACTTTCTAAACAATAATCTAAACCAACGAACCCCCTGAAATCTATAAAAACTCTCTAAATCCCGTAACTGGTCTTGAAATTGTTACTAAAATTGACCACCAGCAAACTTTCTTCCTCCCGCAATTTATTCTCCATAATCGCCCAGCAAACAGCTGGCTCTTCGCGGTAAAAAATTATTACCTTCGCTGGCTCTGACACTCATCCCCCCGGTAGTTACCCATCTGGCCCATCTGACCCCGTCCGGCGCCCTCTCTTTCCTTTCGCTCACCAGCCCCGCTTCAATATAACCAATCATTCTCGCCTTGTGTTCCCCCCTCTATTACCCAATTCCTCGGAGCTCGGCTTAAAACCCCTGGCATTCGATACCGACCCTGCCGAAACCTCAATCGTGGCGAAGCACTTGAAATTTTAGACCGCTAACTATGCTGACATAAGCAATGGAAGCAGATCGTGTCGATTCCATTGCTTACGTCATCAGATGGTTTTTCTGATGGGATTGCTGGATAACACATATGAGAACAAACCACCAAACGATAGGTTGGGCCTTAAACAGCATTGCACGAGCATAATACATCTAGCCAGCACAATGCCTGTAAGTAATTGAGCTTTTCTGTTCCATTTGTGATACGATTTTGTTTCCAGAACACATACTGACTCCAACGTCCAGGCATATCATTCGACCTTTCTTGGTGAGGAGTCGCAAGACTCCAGAATTGTAGGAAATTTCGGTGTTCTTCCTCTCAAAACGACCTTCAAAGGGCCTGCATTTCCATCCACGTCCGATTATGATATTCTGGACGAAGTTTTGGATCTTTTCAGGCCTAATTCTTTCTTCAAGAACTTTGAAATCAAAGGTCCTGCAGACAGAACTTTGATCTATGGTATCTTATTTGTTTCGCAATGTTTGAATTCTCTCAGTCCATCCACTACGCAATCGGATGCCACCAGAGTGCTCACCAATTTGTCGCTTGATAATTTCGCCATTCCAGGAGATATTGGATTTCCGTTGAACTCGCTTTATCAGGCTCCTAAAGACAAGAATGATGCTCTTCTGCTTAGACAGTACCTAGCACAGTTGAGACAGGAGCTTTCGTCTAGACTCATCCAGCGACTCTATGCCGATGATGCCTCAAGACCCAGCAAGTATTGGCTTGCATTCACCAGAAGAAAGTTCATGAACAAAAGCCTGTGAGTTCTCTGGTGTATACTTCCATAGGTAGTTAAAAATATGTATGTCGATATAATTAAAGGTTTGTTTATTATATACACTTTGTTACACTAGATCATATGGTAAAAACAGAGCCGTTTCTGATGTCCAATTCGTTCACAAGATCCTGAACGGGGTCGCTTTCAAAGTTCCATCCCAATAACTTACTCACCTTCAAGTTTCTCAGACTTGGTAATCTGTCTTCATAAATAGCAATGGTCAGATCATCAGGATGAATCTTGGATCCCTGGCCAAGAAGTCCTGAAGAATCTATCACCAGAGTCTTCAGAGGTCGATCGTAATCCTCTAATTTCGGTAGCAGCTCTTCGGAAAATACATCTTTCGATAAGTACTCGATATTCATGTACAAATACACCAGATTAGGACAATATAGAAAGACTGTGTCCATAGAATTGGCTTTGAGCTTGGGCATTGGATAGAAAATGGAGAGTCGTTTTAAGTTATAGCCAATCCTCATTAGCATCTCGTTTACCGACTCTCCACTCACGTTGGGACAATGTGCGAATTCCAACGTAGTGACGGAAGCTGGAAACACAGACTCTGTGAGAAATTTGTTGGATATCCCACCCTGCAATCTCAGATACCATAAGTTCTCTGGCCATTCCATGTAATAGTCTTCACAAGATAGGGATGAGCGAGGAAACGATAATTGTTCTAAAGAAGGAGTGTTTTTGATAGAATTGAAAAGTTCCTTGAGATTTACCGTCTCTGATACAAGTCTCAAGTCTAGAATACGAAGTTTGTGACACATACGAAGACTTATCAATGGTGATAACCCGAAACTGGTCTGCGATGCTACAAAAACTTCAAGTGAAGAGCTGAACCGTCTCAGGAGTTTTGACACATATGAGTTCTTTCCTGACTGAACTATTTGAGACAGATCTAATGTCTTCACAAAGTTGTTGAATCTCTTCTTATTTTGAGGTAACGATACAATGTCCACAAAGTTGTTGAAATTTGACGAGTTCAAAGCAGGATATCGATATAGCTTTGGCAGCAGGATCTGATAAATGGATTTGCAAATCAGCAAATAGTTCAGGCACGTTGGATTCTCCGAGTTTTCAAGAATTAGTAGTATGATTTCAAATGGTAATTTCAGATTGTCGTTTATCGTTGGATTTACATATGTTCCTTTCTGGATGGCTAGTGATACCTTTAATACATCGATCTTCTGGAATTTTGACAATGGCCATATTCGTCCATACCATCCCATATCTTCCTTTGAATCCAAGCGATCTAACTCCTTTTCTGTCAATGAATACTCTTCGTCTGAAAGTTGTTCTCCAGACTCTTCTGTCTCCTGTTTTACTCCATATGTGTACTTTCGATACACCAACCCTCGAGTCTTTCTAGGTCTTCTTTTGTTAGCCATTCTCTCTCCGACCCTGCATTCAACACTGAATTTCAGCCTTCTAGTCCCCTTCTGGCTAGTCAGTCCAAATACTACCACCAAACCTGATAAATTACCCCCTTTTCCTAATAAAGTATCTTGGTTTCTTGATAATCACACTTTGAAAATTTACTTAGTAAGCCACTCCTCATTTGCAGCCTGAATAATAGATAGACCACAATTTTTTATCCCAGCAAAAGTTATGTCCAATTTGGTGATATTGAGATCAAATCAACTTCACCAAATCATTCTGATCTGGCAATCTTCTGTACAAAAGTCAAGTAGATCTAACCAAAAATCAAATAATGACTAAAATGATCATATAACCTGGAATTGGAATCTCAGATTCCTCAGAATCCATGCAACAAATTTCTACATTACTCCAAAGTTTAATGCTATGCTAAAAAGTTGTTAGGCTATCAAGTAAAATCAGATATAGAAATGGAAATGAGCAATGAAGTAAAAATATGATGACCGATTATAAAATTCTAATAAGGTGATCAACAACACCGTTTTATAGGTCAATAATGATAACTGTAGACGTCAAGGCAGAAAAAAGCTCAAGAATCTAGCATATCAGAGTTCGTTTCTTGTTTCTATTGCGAATCAGATAAAACCAATTCAAAGGAGTATGGCTGATATGCAACACCCTCACCTTCAAAGAACTTCGACATAGACTCGACCCAGTGAAGTCTCAAAGAGTGCAACATTGCAGAAGTGCCCTCCATAACAACTAAAATACACACAGTCAAACAGAACCACATTCCAAACATAATGAAGGTGAAAATAGATCCCCCGATACCAGTCATACTAAAACCTCCAGCTATCGTCATGGACCAGAGCACAGACGAAAGTTGAGCATGGGCCAGAGATAAAGCCCACAATCTCAAGTAAGAGGCTGTGTGAGAAACACAGTTAAGACAGAACTCAATCGTATGAATCACCTGGTGAATCATTACATCACCAAACGTGTGCTCCTCATGTTCTTCGTCATCTCCAAGGTCCAAGTTGGAAAGCAGGTTGTTTTCATCAGCCTCAGAATTGTGAGATGGTAGTGCCTCATAGTTATGTTCATGTGTGTACTTGAAATATAGAGGTTTAATCAATAGCAAACATGGGACACAGACCAAAGCGATTAACAGAAGAATAACTTGAACTGTGGCTTGTCCAGGATAAAGCTCTTCTTCCACAGTTCCTGGAGAAAGAAACATGTTGATCAACATATTCAACAAACTTGGTGCTGGCTTTTCAATCTTAATCCAATCCACACACCATTTGTAGACAATACAGATGGACAAGTAACCAAAAATTCCTTGCATAAATAGTAATCCAGGAATAAAGTTACCGATGATATCAATTGTGGACTTGAAATGAAGAGCATTCACAAGTGAAAACATGTAAGAGTAAGACATGTGAATGAAACCCATTAAAATAGACAATTTCATCTTATAAGAGTTCGTAAAAAGCAATGCGTTTTCAGTTCCATGCCATGCAGAATCTAATCCAATTGGGTAGACACCCACTTGGTGACCTGCAATAGAATCTCCTTCCTTCCAACTCTCAGGCCATTTCCAACCTGACTTGAACCAGGTCATTGATATGGAGAACACATCATTGTAAAGAAATCCGGTATACATCGAAAATGCACCCATCAATAACACTATATAACGGCCTGTATACGCCATGTCGAAAATCTCATCTCTTTTCATCTTGGCAATAGATTTTTCATTCAACACTAGGGTTAATGCCGCTAGAAACATGATAAAGCCATGACCTAGATCACCAAACATGATTGCAAACATGAAAGGAAATGTTGCAACAGTAGGTAGGGCAGGGTTAACTTCACGGTATGTAGCCACACCATAAGCATCACACATTGCCTGGAATGCTGCAGTGAACTTATTAGTCTTATGGTAAGTCGGTGGAGTTCTAGTTGTCTCAACTGTATTCACTATAATTGGGAACGAAGACTCTTCTGTACTTGCTGAAAACTTCATCGAAATTTCCTCTAACATAGATTTGACCTTTGGAAGATCATCAGTAGGAACCCATCCCTCGCCGATTAAGCATTTACGACTGAGATCATAGTAACATAAGTTCATAACAGAGTATACCGACTTCTCCAGCTTCACACCCTTCCACCAAGAGTCTAACTCTGTAGCAACAGCTCTGAGCTCTGTTTCCAATGTTCTTGTTGTCGAGTCCAAGACATTTGTAACGTCAGATAACTTCTCGTTAACCTCACGCTTCTGTTGTGTTCTTCTTTTTGAGTCCTGATCGACAAAGTATAGATCTGCATCTAGAGACTCGCAGATCTTTCTGACCCTAGATATGATCAGCTCACCATGAGCGAAGATAATGAAGCTGTTCTTGTCTACATATTCCTTTGATTTTGAGTCGAACATCTTCTGTTGGATTTCTGTTGTAGTAATGAAAAGGTTACCTCTAAGGACCCTCCATAGGATCTTTTCTAAAACATCAACTTTACTTCTTGAAATGACACCAGTAATGAAATTGGCATCATGAACACCGCCATTCTCAAGAAATTCAGCTTGCTGGTCTCCCAAATCAATCAAGTCAGGCGTCACGGTGTGTTGAAAATATTCGTCTATAGCCCCTAAAACCTGTTGGTATTGCTTCAGATCCATCTGTTGCTTTAAAAGGTCTTCCGATGCCACAGATAACTGACCTACCCTGTCTTCCAAGAGCTGAGCATTTGAAACAAACTGATCCAATTCACTAGTAGACAAAATCGACTTGTGAGAAAATTGCTGTTCCAAATCCAACTCCACCATTTCAATTCCCTTTTTCTCCATTTCAGTTTGGAAGAAACGGTATTGTCTCTCAACCTCATCCAATTTTCTGATCTCATTGATGAACGATCTTTGAAAAGCGTTCACCTTTTTGTTAAGATCCCTGAATTCGACCAATCCCAGAGAACCCAATGAGTATATTGATTCTCTACTAATTTCGGTAGGAATGTACAATTGGATAAGAGTCATCTCCGCAGAGCCTACAATGCCAATTAAATGTTAGTATTGTGCTTCATCTCATTAGTTACTTTCATTGAAACAAAACATCAACTTACGGAAAATTGCCTCTGGTTCGCCCGACATCTTGTCACTGCTTCTGTATTCAGTTATCTTCCGTCAACCAGAGCAAGTGTATCTCAATACTGCTATAGCTTTAGTCTAAAATGTTCACTTAATCTTTCTTCTGATAACTTTGATCACTGTTTCTTACCTCTGGATGCCTTTTTGACAATTACTGCACCCGCTCATCCCAACTAAGAACAGAAAAGTGCTGCTTCTTATTAGTTGCACGTGAAGCAGATGACAGACATCTGGTGTGCACGGATGTAATAAAATCCCTTGGTGCACGGGTGTGTGTCACCTTTCCAAAGCTTAGGTCGTACATTTACATTATTGATCATTGATGATACAGCAAAATGTTCCAGCATTATCCCTGAAACGTCAATTGAATCACATAAATTGCCTAAACTGAAATCATCTGGGATCTAAGAGTTATGAGTATTAGAGGGATATCCTTTAAATCTTTCCCTGTCTGTTAAGAGAATATTCGTTTCTCTAGGGAGTATACCCTTGGAAAATATTCCCTAATTGGAGCTAACTCATTTTATTGTGTACCGGGATATTTCATAGCGGGAAGTATAACCATCTAACAATCTAAAGAGTATTATACTCAAATAGACAGAGTACTATGCATACTGGATAGTGAACGACTAGATGTATGCCAGTTCCTACAGTTGTTCGGGTAGCAAGGGAGCTTGTGTTATCGTTACGTAATCAAATTATCACAAACATCTGAGGACTCAACATAAGTTATCGATACGTACATATGCAGTCTTCTATAGTGTGCGAGCTATGAGAGTGGAATCAGGTGATGGAGGAAGTTTAGCAATAAAGATATGACTATTTTGGATGTTTTCAGGGAGTTGTTTTTCGTAATAGTGCATAATGATCAACTTATTGATAACGGTTAGCGGTTAAAAAAGATAGATATTTCAGGAAGTTTTTAGTACCTGATGAGACCAGATTTTGAAAGACAAAGGGCATGGGGTGGGAATTGAAGAGGCGATTTTAGGTGATATTTATGAAATCTATAGCACTATCTTTAGATGTGGAACTCTAAAATTTAAACATGGTGCATAGATTACCAGAAAGGTTATGGTTCGGAAATTAGAGAAGACAGTATTTTAAAATCTTTTAGTAAAAATTTATTTCCGTCCAATAGGACAAATACAGCGAATATTGCGAGTTGACTGAGCGAGATGAGACATTGATTTAGAAGAATAAGAACTACAGGAACAACATTTGAATAATTGATTCGTAAAAAACCGCCCAAAGCTCCCTGGCATTGCTTCCTCAGCTATTTTTGGGCCCTGTAGTGTGTCTGGAAGCACCCAGACACTTGGTAAAATATGGGATTGCCCAGAGTGAGACTAGCCCGATGTTTAGACCATTTTAGTTGCGCGAATGCCCCGGTCTAGCACCATTTCCTAGCGGCTCCTAGATTACACCACTAGTAGCCGCCAAAATCCCCGTGTGTTCTTAATGCCTTTTGGCAGATGCCTGTGTTCCGAAACCAGCGATTATGTTTGTCTCGCACTGCATAACATTGTCCGTCTGATATTAAAAACTTCTCTCGCATAATCAGTACCCGATAACAATGAGCATCAATTTTTTTAACAATAAACCGGTCAGAAAGATTCTTTTCTAACCATTAATTTCTCGAGTGGAACAAAATCTGTTGGCTCATTGGTTATAGATGTCAAGCAGAGCAGCCGTGAGAAAGACATTGAATCGAATGGGCGGATGATATAAACACGTAATTGTCTTATCATAGCGGTTTTCCTTTTTAGATGAACATTTCCTTGATAATAGCAACTGGCAGATGTATTATCTTGACAATTTGGTTATCGCATTAGAAACCTGCATATAAAAAGAATTATATATTTTTGCATATGTCTCGATTCTGGGTTCTTGTAAATCAGTCTAAGGAATCATCGACAAATTAACCATGGTACACATTAAGCCGATCAAATCGGCACTTTCGCCAGTGGACTCGAGATTCACTGAGATTAGAGACCATGCATCCAAGGTCAGAGACATCGATGCAAGACATGCCACCGGAGATGAGGGCTTGCTGCATGAAATTGGTTACAAACAAGAACTGAAAAGAAGTTTCTCCACTTTCCAGGTGTTTGGTATTGCCTACAGTATTATGGGACTGCTCCCATCGATCGCCTCTGTTGCCGGAACAGGTCTAGCTTCAGGTACCGGTGGATTTCTCTGGTCTTGGTTTACAGCTTCTTTCTTCATTTTCAGTCTTGGTGTTTCCATGAGTGAACTTGGTAAGTTCTAATTCCTTTTCTTCTTGCTTCTTTTCGAATTAGTACTAACAAATTCTTCTTAAGCATCTGCAATCCCTACAAGTGGAGGTTTGTACTTCTGGACTTTCCATTATGCTTCGCCAGGATCCAAGGTGCCTCTCTCATATTTAATCGGTCTATCCAACTCTATGGCTCTCTGTTCAGGTCTGGTTTCCATTGCTTATGGTAACGCAGAAGAAATATTGGCTGCTGTCTATATCCACAAAGATGGAAATTTCGAAATCACGGACGGTAAGACTTATGGTGTTTTCGCAGCCTGCGTTATTGCCCAGTCACTTTGTACGTGTCTCAGCTCTAAGCAAATCGCTTGGCTTCAATCAACCTCGGCCATATGTAACACTGGTTTGATTGTTCTATATCTCATTGCTCTACCGATCGGAACATCCAGAAATAGCAGCTTTAATGATGGAAAAATGATCTTTGGAGAAGTCAAGAATTTCAGTGACTGGCCTATCGGATTCCAATTCGTTTTATCCCTCATGTCGGCGGTATGGACCATTGGAGCCTTTGATTCTTGTGTCCATATGTCTGAAGAAGCCAAGAATGCATCGTTTGGTGTCCCAATTGGTATCATGTCATCCATTGGATTATGTGGTATCGTGGGTTGGTTCATCATCATTTGCACGAATGCTTGTATTAATCCAGATATTGGATCTGTATTATCAACTGATACTGGATTTCCAATGGCTCAAATCATTTACGACTCATTAGGAAAGAAGTGGGCAGTTGCCATGATGTCATTAATGGCTATTTGTCAATGGTTAATGGGATCATCAATTTTAACTGCTTTATCTAGACAAATTTGGGCATTTGCCAGAGATGATGGTTTACCGTTCTCTTCAATTGTCAAAGTTGTGGACAAGAAACTAAAGGTCCCAATTCGAGCAGTTATCTTTGCTACCTGTATTGGTCTTGCCCTTGGCTGTCTTTGTTTGGCCGGTAGTGCCGCGGCATCTGCTTTGTTCTCCTTAGCCATATCGGGAAACTATCTAGCATGGTGCACCCCTGTCTTCTTAAGATTAACCACTGGTAAAAAGATCTTCAGACCAGGTCCATTTTATCTAGGGGACAAACTGTCAGTTATTAATGGGTGGATCACCTGTTCTTGGGGAGCCTTCATTATTATCTTGTCTATGTTCCCATCTGCCACCACCGTCGACAAAACTGACATGAATTATACTTGTGTGATTTCTGGTGGTGTTTGGATATTATCTATGATATACTATTATAGTTATAAGTATAAATATTACCACGGTCCTCGTTCGAACTTGTCTCCCGAGGATCTTGTTGATATAGAGGCTGAAGATGACAAAAATCAAGTTATCATAGACTCCAAAACTGCATGATTGTGTTTCAAGTTTTTTATAGAAATTCAACAGCTTTCCATATTAATCATACGTTATTACACGTTTTAATCTAGCAGCTCCACATAGTTGAAGGGGAATAATCCTATACAGCCATCACTTAACTTCATCCCTTTCCACCAACCAGCATTGCTTCTATCGATGATCTTGATTTTTTCGCCTTCTCTGAAGCTAAGATCATCTGCTTGAGTTCCCTGATATTCATAAATAGCGATGCAAAATGTAGATGGTGCAGTAGTTTCTAAAACTTTCATCTGTAATTTGTTCAAGGATATCTGATGGAAATTGACGATAGAAAACGATTCAATTTTGTCTGCTGTCTTTTGTTGTGACAGGTGAAACTTTTCTGCTAATTGTGTATAGTCTGGGTCCTTACTTTCCTGGTTGTAAGATGTATTAAACTCCTGACCAATGAGGGTACAACAATTGTATAAACTGTAGTAAATATTGAGCTTTCCAAAATAAATCATGATGAAAATCTGACTCATAATCCTTCGGACAATTAACATAAAAAGCGGTAGCTCCATCTTTAGCTTATAGTTGAGTAATTCGTATCTGGCTTTTGAATCATCTAATTTCTTCATCACCTCAAACTTCCGTTTATGTTCCTTTAAAGATAATTCCGGTTTTTCGTTCAGTTTATTAACTTCTTGGTTGTATTTCTCATAATCCAGACTGGCATAACTTCTTTCCTTTATTGCCTTGTTGGCTGCCTTTATCTGTTTTGAAACTCGTTTAAGATGGCCGCCGACTCTTTGCTCAAATAATTTAGATTCCTCTTCGATTCCCGGTTGAAGATACTTGTATTGATCGACATACAGTGACGCTCTTTCAAACATTATAGCCTCCTGTTTGGTGAAAATCCCACCTTCCTGCTGCATTGGATCAGAAATGCATTTTAATGCCATTCCGATTTTCAGGGTGTGTTGTAGCATCTTGGACATGGAGTTACGATGTTTCTGTAGACTGGACTCCAAGGAATCGAACAAATTATCCAGTCCTTTTATCTGAAGAATGAGCTTATCGTATTCGGGATCGCTGATTCTTTCGGAGGAATTGAATCTATTTTTCACATATTGAGGAGCCTGGTTCGAGTTAGTCTTTGATCAAGCGCCTCTAAATGACAATAAACTTACTCTTTTAACGGCATTACCCAGATCATTCCAATCGATATCTGGTTTTGAGATCTCATCCACGGTTTGTCGGAATCCCTCGGTAAGTTGTTCAGTGGGTGTCATCTCTCTGGAATATGTGTTTTCTTGCAATTTCCGGTAAAAAATAACTAAAATTAAACTAATTACTTCCTATATTAATAAGCGCTTTATTAATAAGGGATCGAAAATTTTTAAATGCAGGATTCAAAACTAATTTTGACTAGGATGACCATGATCATAACCTGGCCAGGCCATCATTTTCTGTTTCTTCCGGACTTGAATATAACCTGTATCATTGTCGTTAAGTTCACGTTCCAACCTCTTGGAAAACTCGAGATTTCCTCCATTGTGAGTTATCTCAGCCTTCAATTTAGACACCTTGGATTGAAGAAGAGTAGTGAGTCCGTCCACCAGTCGCGAAGAAAACTCTTTATCTATAGGCATGTTGGAAAGAATCACAGACCGCAACCTCTTGACCAACTTAACAGAGCCCAGAGAATCGTCAAACGAATGGTCGCAGCGATCCACCATATACGATGGAGGATTCAAAACCAAAAGTGCAGCATAATAAAGCATAACATGAATATGAATAGGGGCATACTTCAAAACGGACAATATATCTGCATCGTTGAGAACGATGTTCAGAACGGTCTCAGCAGCAGATAATGCCAATTCTGTGGAGACCTTTTTATTTTCAAATGGAGCAAGTCTACTCTCATTCAAATCCACGTCATCTTCATCATCAGAATCGTGATTCTCATCATCATTAGAATTGAAATTAATTAAAGGTGTAGGGTCCTCGGTTAAATCCTCAATTTCTGTATCGGTGTACTCACTATTCAACTTGGGTAAATTAGAGCCATCCATGTGAAGGTTCCTTACTGCAGCTGAGTTTATGTGCATCTTGGCAAAATTATAATAAATCAACGTTGACTTCATGCTCCATGTAGGAGCATTCGCAAACGGAGATAGAAGTACAGTCCATTGAACCATCCATTTATCAAGCTCCATATTTGTCTTGAACGGTATACCAAAGGACGCAGGGGTAAGTAGATCCCATGCCTCCCCTGTGAATACACTTCCTATCGCCTGGTTATATTCCACCTGTGAAACAAGTCTCAAATCTGAGTAGTTCGAGCCGGATAGCGTACTGGTTGCTTCCTTTTCTATCTTAGAGTCCTCGGTAATTTCCGTCTTCTCTTTGGACTCTAACAGCAATTGTCGACTATTCTTTAACGCTGCATCGTTTGAATCCATTAGTGGCCGTCTATTAAATACCAATGATTGTTGACCATCCAAAATGTAGAGAAGATACCAGAGTTTCAGTCTGTTTTTCTCCGGAATTCTAGAATTTCTATCTGGCCTATTTAGGTTCATGGAGTTCGCCAACTGAAGAGCTATTGCTGTAAACATCTGATTCTGTTGAAACCAGAGAGCACAAAAACATAATGCCAGAACAGTGTTGAATGTCTCAAATTCATTTGTTGGTTGCTGAAAAAGTAACTCCTGACTGGAATTATGAATGAAAGTGTCCAAACCTTTGAATAAATGGCTTAGAAGAGGATGGTGTATGGAAGCGATAGCACAAATTGTTGCTACCAGTAAGGGACAGCATGACCATATGTCCTCTATAGAATACTCTGTAATATTGAAGCCAAACAGCTGGGGTGAGATGTTGGAGTCAAAGAACTGAAAGAGTTCATTTGCTTCCTGTTTGCTTATGATTTGGTCTATTGATGTGATTACCGACGATGACGACGGAGAACTTGGTAAAGACTCTGTGTATGAGGATCTGGAGCTTGTATCTTCCTCTATTCTGCGTCTCTTGTTAGTTGGCAATAATATTCCCATATGATCAGCATCTCTTGTGTGTCTTTTATTGCCTGTGTCTTGGGTGTCGCTAGATTTCGATTTTATTAAGGGAGGTCTTGTGAAGTATCGTGAGCTGTTTTGTAACTGAGAGCCATTTGATGGATTCAGTATTCCAGGAAGAACTTTATCCTGGATATTTCTCTTTTGTTCATGTAAGAGATCTAGAATATTTCCGAGTTTACTATCAAAATCCTGTAATCGATCTTCAACGGTGTTTTCCCACTGACCGTCTTTGGATCCACGAGAAGCCGTACGGCCCAGTCTTGGTCTGGAAGTTTGCGACTTTTCGATAGGATTCAACAATTTCGACAATGAGGGACTCACGTTAGGACTGTCTGCGGGTGCTGTGGATCCATGGAGCTGGACCGATTGGTCCCTGACTCGATCTTGCTTTGGAGCCTCTCTCACAGTCAACAGATTGCTTGTCGGCTGATCGCTTCCAACTATTTTGTAACTTGCTATCTTATATTCGTAAATACACTGTATGTTTTGGGCCTTGCATCTCTTGCACGTTTGATCATCTCCATCTTTCTCGCATTTGACTTTAGACTTTCGACAGAAAGTGCATGCCTTGCTTCTTTTTTCCTTGCTGGTATTGGATCCACTGTCAGCTCTGTTCAAATCCGTCTCATTCACTATCTTAGTAGTCACCAGCTTTTGGTGTTTCTCGTCGTTCAGTTGCTTCTGTTGTACAGGATTTGGTAGTATACGAAAGAGGCCTGCATTGTCATTGGTCATCGTCCGGAATCTTTCCGAATCTTGCTATATTCCACCGATCACTCTTCTTTTTTGCGATATCTGATACTCAGATATCAACACTATTGTTTGCTGTCGCACACTTCAACACTTCGTCCACTGTTACATATACTTCTGCCTATCGTTTTCTTATGGTTATTAAGGTTTATTATTTGTTAACATTTGGCGAATAAAAAAAAATTAAACTGCTATAGCTTTTTTACCCCAGCCCATAGACAGCTTGATTTTACTTAGGACTATCTATTAGTAAATAGAATGAGTTCTCAGGCAATATCAAGGTTCTTTTCACCGAAAAGAGGTTATATCGTGGTAGGAGCATCAAACAACAGAGAAAAATTTGGATATAAGGTCTTCAATTGGTATTTAAGGAGAAATTTGGCTGTTTCTCCAGTTAACCCTAAAGAAAAAAGCATCTGTAACAGAAACTGTTTTGCAACGGTGAAGGATGCAATCAAACATCTACAGAGTGAATCAGTCATAGATGGAGTCAGCATCTCATTCATAACACCACCAAATGTAACTCTGGAGGTCATGAAAAGCCTGAAATCGATGGACATGGTGAAATCAACATGGCTACAACCAGGATCGTATGACCAAAACGTTGTGCAGTTTTGCAGGTCACAACTGGGACTGTCAAAAGAAAATGACAGTTTAATCTACAACGGTAAATGCATCTTGGTGTCAGGTGACGAAGGATTGCTGAAATCTAATTTATAAATATTATCAAATAGCAAGAGGAGAAATAAGTAATTATTAAAGCGCTTCGGGTTGGTTCGATCATTCTAACAACTTCTTGATGAATTTGTAACCAGTCTTAAGCATCTCCTGTCCCGAGTAAGCATTGGCTCGGTTAGATTCCCTACTGGAATTCCTAAATTGACCCATCATGATGTCCCCAGCCTCATTGGTAAAAATAGAATCCATACTATAATCTAGCAACCCATCATCGTTAGTCTGAATGCCTCTTGTGTTATTATGGCTCTGACTGTTGATCTCAAAGCTCTCAAAAGCTTGGCTCAACGAGCTGATGTCATGCGTGTTTAATGCATACAATATCTTGTATGGAAAAGGAGTCATATCGATTGATAAGATTGGAGGTATATGGTTTTTGTTCATGTCAACATACTCAAGTATAGCAAATATGTTCTTTTCGAAATCCTCCTTGTAGAAATCAAGCCTGTCTTTACTATCAATTTCCATTAACTTGATGCTTTTGTTGTTTAAAATACTGATATTAAGTACCCATCTCTCCCAGCAATTCACATACTTTGTGATATGCGGGGGTAAAGATATCGAAGACGACTCAGAATGCGATTTCGATGTTGTTCCCGAGTTTGTTCCTGAATGCGCAGAAGAAACACCCCACAACCTTGTCTGTGAAGTGTTGGAATTCACAACCACATTTTTTTCATAAAACTTCACAACCAACAAACATTTGTAAAGTAATAATTCTTCTTCTACCAAACTACGGTCCACTTTCTGGTCATCACGGCCTTCATCTGAAACAGTTCCATCTGCCAGATTGTCATCTTGGGGCGCCTTAAGTGTGATTCCATCAACAATCCCATTCACCTTAGTCTCGATAAGATTCTCTAGATCAGGATAACTCACAGATGGATACGGCACCCCTGCAAAGCTTTGATCGTCATTCGGTTTTACAGGGCCAAACAAACGGTGGAAAAATATCGTCCACAGCATCCCCCGTAAGTATTCATGTGCCGTATCTAGATCAGTCACTATCTTTAAGTTAAATTCCTTCATTCAGGCCGTCCCTATTCAGTGCATTGAAGGATACCCGCTCATCTAGTACATTAGGAACCTTTTCTTAAATCAATTTGTAGAACAGGCTATCTCCCACCTGGCTCTCACTCTAGATGACCACTTAATGCTGTTAGACCAATTCAATCCAGCAGAAACAGATTCTCTTTCTAATGAGAGGTTTAAACATAATAAACAATCGCCTTATGTGCATATGAGAGCGAAAGCCCTTTTTCGCCTTCACATAATAATGTGACGAGGCGAGGCTGTGCAATGTCAAGTGCCAGCTTTCAGTCCAATTGGACTTCTGAGGAAGCAAAAGAAGGATTAATGTTGTAAAAACAGCAGATTAGCTACAATGTTTGGTCTGCAGCAACAGAGTTACTGTTCATATCAATTGGATTTGGGGAAAACTCTCCAAGTCTCTGCAACGTATCTTTGATAGAATTAAAAGATCTTAAAAGATCGGATTTTCGAAATTCAAGATAGTCTTGGTACTTGATACACCAATTCTTGGAGTTTGCAACACGCTGGGCTGAACGATATTGATCTAGCATATAGGCAGATTCCTGCCAAACACATCGTTTCTAGAATTAATATTTGGTCAGTTTACGGAAAAGGGGAACAGAATTAGAACAGAATAGGAATTCGTACCATATTTAGATCTTCCAGCTCCTGGATGATCTTTTGAACGTCGTTAGTGTATTCAGTATATATGATGTTGAAAGCAAGTGATAATATCTCCCAATTTTGTGATGGAATGGTATCGAAAATTGACAATTTCTGCATGTTATCGACGGATTCACGTTGATTGACCAATAAATCGGCCAACACGCTGTGGTCTGATTCTAAATCCTCTACATTGATAGTGTTGAGTAATTGTTTAAGAACTTCATTGGACGACTGACTATTGCAAACGGGGTCATTTTTGAAGGACGATTCCACTAAGTTGTTTGTTTCCTCCTTGGATTCCGGGACTTGATCGGTTGTTTGTTGGCACGAGTTCATACTTCGAATTTCTGAGTCAATTAGAATGGATTATGGGGACTTTGCTGGTAGTCTGCTGTAGTTCAAAGAAACAAGGGGAACAAAACAAGAAAAAGAGGGAAAGAGCCCCCCAGACAAGAAAAACATTTAGTGCGTAATTTCAATCATATGCAGATATATTAGACTAGCTAAATACAATATAGATGATAGCCAGACGATTGGACTATAGCGGACAGACTCATAAGTTTCATATTTGGGATCTGGTTTCGGCTTCAAATTGTCTTTCCAGCTCTAGAAACTCCACCAGTTCTCTGGATCTCGTGAGCAATTTATCCTTGATCCATGCCTTCTTGTAAATCTCAACCAATTTGAGTTGTTGGCACGAATCCATGTTGGAGTTGAGATCTCCAGTAGAATCCGCTGAAGCTTCTCTAGAAGAAACGGCCTTTTCAACCGTGTTCTCAACGATCTTTGTCATAGATGACCGACCAGTGTTTTTGTCATCAGTAAAGGAATTCTGGTCCAATTTTCTTCTAATAATGTTCTGTCTGCATATCGATGGAGTCAGAGGAGTTGTAGGTGATCTCTTGGTTCCGAAATAATTATCCTGCGTGTCATTATGTTCCAGCTTTGTTTCGCCTTCTACTCTGCCAATTCTGTTTGTGCTGTTTCGATGCGGCGTCAAAACCGTGTTCAGTTTATCCTGGCCAATGTTCATATCTAGTTTGATCCAAATATCTTGTCTAGTGGTCTACTTTAGTTCCTTTGAGTCTTGGATGGCTCTTGTTTTGCTTTGTTCTGTGTTATCCCTTTGTTATCTCTGTGTTTACGCTTCCTTCTGAAGGGCCCGCGAACTGCCAATTCTCGTTCGGGTAACTAATAAAGACCACGGCGATAGTCCAGTTTTCCACCGGGCAAAAAAAGATCCACCGCGGCGAAAACCAGCCAAAACCAGCCAAAACCAGCCAAAAACCTTGTGAAGCATTTTCGTTGGCGGAAGCCTGTGGAAGGAAGTCGTCGAAAAGCCTTATATAGGAATTAATTTTTCAGAATTTATTAAATTGAGTGTGGTGGAAGAAAAGAGTGGTAATCCAAATCAGTAGAATCGAAATGTCATCAAACACCGAGAGAACCTTCATTGCAGTTAAGCCAGACGGAGTCCAGAGAGGAATTTTCCCAGAAATCTTGAGAAGATTCCAAAACAAGGGATTCAAGCTCGTTGGTATCAAGTTGACCTTGGCCAACGAGACCTTGTTGAGAGAACACTATGCTGACTTGCAATCCAAGCCATTCTTCCCATCTTTGTTGTCCTACATGTTGTCAGGTCCTGTTTTAGCCACTGTCTGGGAGGGTAAGGACGTTGTCAAGCAAGGAAGAGTTCTTTTGGGTGCTACCAACCCATTGCAATCTGCCCCAGGTACTATCAGAGGTGACTTTGCTATTGACATGGGTAGAAACATCATCCACGGTTCCGACTCTGTCGAGAACGCCCAGAAGGAAATTGCTTTGTGGTTCAAGAAGGAGGAGTTGGTTGATTACAAGCCAACCTCCTACGGCTGGATCTACGAGTAGATCGCTCCAGTTGATATTTGTCTAAGTAAATTGTCCTAGATCTCACCTCGGAAGGACTCCACTCGGACTCTGCTCGATCTATATAGTTAATTTCAATAAATATATATATCGATCGGATTTATTTTATTTGTAATTGGACTTCTGTTTCCAGATGTCGTCCTTCAAGGTACTAGTTGTCTCTTTTTGTCCTGGCCGTCCTGGTTTTCCTTGTACAGGTCCCTTCACTTATTCGTGTGGTGTCCGTCTGGCAGGAAAATTTTTCAGCTTCCCGCGCTGGTTGTTTTTTCTCCACCACGCACAGCAGCCAATCCTTTTAAAACTGGCACAACAATCAGCCATCAGCAACCACAACAACTGAAGACATGTAGATTACTCCAGCTTCTCTTGTTTATCTCTTCAACTGAGTCGTCTCACCAGACTGGTTTCTTCTAGGTGGTGAAAAAGCGCACAGCCATAATTTTCAGAGACCTTCTCGAGAGGCAGAGAGCGAAAAAATGGATTTTATGTGTTGGGAACGTTCTTCATAATGATAATGTAGATGTTGTAGTGTAGAGTAAAAGATATTTGGAGTTTTCATAGTTTAATCAGTGTTTTCAGCACAATAGACAAGTGATTCTATAGAAAAAGCTCTGGGAACATTTAGACCCAAGACTGAAAGAGAGATCAATCTCAAAAGATGACGAAAATTCCACAGATATTTTGTAAGTGGAGATGGACAATCGTCGATGTGAAATTTCATACTAACAAACCAAATAATTCGCAGGTCGTCAACCTAGAACCGTTGAAATTATAGAGGCACAACCGGAATTCAAGGAACTGTCGAAGTTTGAAAAACCTTCAGCGGAAACAAGATTCTCTGCATACTCGCCAAATGGAACCGTCTTTGCCTATACTCAGCCCAGCTACGTCAACGTAGTCAGTTCGTCTTCAGGAGAGATCATCTTCAAGATAGATGTGGGTGATGTTTTCGACTTCCATTTCTCGCCAAAGGGAAACTTTCTAGCCTCTTGGTCAAAGCCTACAAAGCTTCAAGATGACTCTGGAAATTGGGCAGACAACGTTAACGTGTGGCATCTGGATCTGGAATCCGGCACTGCACAGCTTTTCCAGTCTTATCTCAATAAGGCTCAATCTGGATGGAAACCACAGTTCACTGCCGATGAATCCACCATGTGCAGACTAACAAACCCCTATCAAATAGACTTCTACAAGACAGATTCCGACCCTAAAAAAGCTCTATATTCATTGAACGTTAAAGATATCGGCAAGATCCAATCATTTCAGTTGTCCCCTGGTTTGAATCCATCGATTGCCATCTTTATCCCAGGATCCAGCGGTAAGCAGTCATATATTCAGGTATATTCTCTGCCTAACGCTAAGACCCCAACTTCCCAAAAACAATTTTTCAATGGTGAGTCCTGTCATTTCAAATGGAACGACTTGGGTACCTCCATTTTGGCATTAGTTTCTACAGATGTTGATTCATCCAATAAATCATATTACGGAGAAACCACTTTATACTTGTTGGGTATCTCTGGTGCTTTCGACCAGAGAATCCATTTGGATAAGGAAGGCCCTATTCATGACATTTCTTGGTCTCCAACTTCACGTGAATTTGCTGTGATTTATGGTTACATGCCTTCTCAGACGACATTCTTTGATGCTAGAGGAAATGCTATTCATTCGCTTCCTCCTGACTCGAGTAACACTATTTTGTTCTCACCTCATGCAAAGTTCATTTTAGTGGCAGGTTTTGGAAACCTGCAAGGAAATGTTGATATCTTGGACAGACAGAATAAATTTGCAAAGGTTGCGTCGTTTAATGCATCCAATACTTCTGTTTGTAAGTGGTCGCCAGATGGACGTTACATCCTGACTGCTACTACTTCCCCAAGATTGAGAGTTGACAATTGTGTCAAAATCTGGTATGTCAATGGTTCTCTGTGCTTTGTAAAAGAGTTCCCTGAGCTTTACAGTGTTGACTGGAGATATCAGCCATTGTCTGACTTCCCACCTATTAAGTCTCTCAGCGAGTGCTGTGCGCCGGATGTCTCTGCAATTTCATTCTTGGCCAAGAAAACTAAAATCTCCTCTACAGCAAACAAATCAGCAGGTGCTTATAGACCACCACATGCTAGAAATTCGCCTGCAGAGCCGGTTAGAACTCTCGCTCAGAGAGAGGCAGCTCAAAACTTTGCTAGACTTTCGGCTCCATCCATACCTGGTGCTATAGGCAAAAAGGTAATCCCAGGCTCTGCTCCTGTTACTGCTGCTGAGTCAAAAGCTGCTGCAAAAAACAGAAAGAAGAGGCTCAACAAGACCAAGGGAGATGATGAGTCCAACACCCCTTCCAGTCAATCACCGCAGCCTGAACAGCCTCCGCAGCAGGCTAATTCTTCTCTTGTTGTGGGAGGTGTTGTTTCGTACGAGGAGAAGAAGATTAGAAATCTTTTGAAGAAACTTAGAGCAATTGAACAGCTCAAGATCAAACAGGATAACGGCCAGTTCCTAGAAGATACTCAGGTCTTGAAGATCAAGACTGAGTCTCAAGTTAGAAAAGAGTTACAAAGCTTAGGATGGTCTGAATAAAAGCATTATTATAACGTTTAATCAGTTTTCTTTTGTTTGATTTTAGTTGTAGGCACTCTGTTTTTACTCTTTATTTCTGTTTCTGTTTCATGTTTGTACTATACCATCATATGTTGGAAGAGCATTAATTGAAATATATTACAATTGTTGATGTATTTTTGCTCCACAAATAGGCCGTCATTTTATTTAGCAGCTTTTTTTTATTTCATCTTCGATAATACAGTTCAATCTTCGTAATTTCAACCTCCCCATACCTTTGCTTTACTCTCAATCAATATTTCCATCGCTTATCAGTTCTGATCATCGCAAGCCCTGTTTGTGCGGCTTGATTTTTTTCTGTCTATTTTTGATATGTGTCAATTATGATTGTGCATTAGATGTTTAATTGATAACAGTCAACTAAAGAAAGAATAAAGTCAGGAGAATATTGTTTATATAGGACTGAGAGTAAGATATTTTCAGCTGTTCATAAGAGAGAGACTCATAATGGTGTCTAGGAGCAATGGTTCGTTTTCAGGATCATCGTCTTCGTTGTCGTCGGCGTATCTTACTCCAGCTTCAAATCCCAAGGAGTTGAACCGAGTTGCCACCAGCTATGAATATTCTACATCAATTCCGTTGCACATTTGGATACGAACAGCATCTACTCTTCTAAATCATGGAAAATGGTACGCTGCTGATAATATATTGGACGAAACCTATATTTTGTATCTGAGATTCATAGATCTGATAGTGAATAGGTTGTACAAGCATCCACAATTAAAGATGATGAAGGCTGATTACACAAGAAATCCTAATTCGAAAAATGGTCATGTTTACCAAGAGTATGTGAAACTTAAGAGTCGACTACCGGAAATAATGGGAGAAGTTGAAAAGATCAAAAAAATACTAAGTGATAGTTATCAGGCCTATATTGACTCTGAAAAGAGAAAAAAGCAGTTAATAGAACTACAAGAATTGAGGTTCCAACAGCTTAAGGAACAGGAGCGACAAATATCAGAGGATAACAGAAAACGAAACCTACAACACAAGGAACTTCAAGCAACTAGGGCCCATAGTCAAGAAAACGATCTCGCCAAAAAGATCAGAACTCTTTCTAATAGCAGTCTTTCCAGTTTTGAGATTCTTAATTCGCAAAATATACCCAATTATCCAGTATTATCTAGCATGGAGAGTGGTTCAATATTTGAAAATGATGATCAAAAATCCAAGCAAACATCGCCGCCTTCACTTCCAGCATTTCCAAATTCACAGCCAATGAAACTTCTGCTGCCAAAGGCCTTCCCCAAGAAGGAGGCGATGCACAAGACTATAAATTTCACTGAGGGGGGATCTCCCCTTAGAACTGTTTTCATATCAACCGACCTGATTGATGAATTTCTGAAGATTGCAAAAAGGAATACCTCTAAGAAATTGGAAACCTGTGGAATTCTCTGTGGGAAACTTAATAGGAACGCATTTTTTGTCACCTACTTGGTTATTCCTGAACAGGATTCAACTCCAAACACCTGTAACACCAAGAATGAGGAAAAGTTATTTGATTTTATAGACAATTTGGATCTATTTGTACTTGGCTGGATACATACGCATCCTACACAGTCCTGTTTCTTGTCATCCGTCGACCTGCATACGCAAAATTCGTATCAAATCATGTTAAATGAGGCCATAGCAATTGTTTGCTCTCCAAGTGATAAGTTTGAAAAACATCTGGGAATCTTTAGGCTTACTGATCCCCCTGGAATACCGATCATCACCAATTGTAACCGATCGGGATTTCATCCTCACGAAGAAAGCCATCTTTATATTGAGTGTCACAGAATCAGTGCTTCAGAATCAGATGGTGGTCATGTTGTCATGAAGACAGATTTACCTTTCGAAGTTAAGGATTTGAGAGCCTAAGTGGGTTGTCAGAAGATATCATTACATCTAGTATATCTTTTAATTTTCGCATCGAAACATTATTCTAATAAAGTAAATAGTAGTAAATAGGAAACTACTGCTAATATACATGGCGCTTTAATCAAATTGGACTAATCTTCCACTATTGCGTCCCCTGTAGGGTTAGAATTGTCCTCGGCATTTTCAGTAACAGGATACATCTGGGCCATTCTTATCTTTTCTTTTTCATTATTCTCCTCTATTTGCGTAGATAGCATGCTCTTTTCCATCTCTGCCCTAGCTGTTTCGTTGGCCTTGTAATTATCCACTTTCTGAATGAATTTAAGCAGATTGGTTCCTGCAGCAGCATCAGATTCTAGCTGAGTATATGGGTTTTTTGTCAGCTCTTTCACTCTTCTCTTGTGAACCTTACCTTTGAAATGGGAAGCGAGGGCCTTGTTATCTAGGAAGTATTTTGCGCAATGAAGACAGTAAAATTGGCCCAAACCTGCCTTAAGCTCATCCTGTTCCTGATGTTTAAGAGCCTGGATCGACTCCTGCGAGGACAAATCTTGGAAGATTTGATCCAAATCTCTGGTCCTTCTTTTAGTTTTGTATCTCTTGACTGAATATCTTCCCATGGTTATGTTCTAACTTCTGCAAGTTCTACCTATTGGCCACCAGTTTCAATCCAATAGTATCTGACTCTACATTATTATATTGATTTGTTAAAGATAAAAAGTTTTTTATTATAGGGTTAGAATATTGAAATGTACTGCCACATTCAAATTTGTGGCTGGTGTTACACAAAAATGTTTTCCGTATCTGCCATTTTTTTATGTGTGAATGTTTTTATGAGCACGTGTTTCTCTGGAGGGTTTTTTTAGGGTTGCAGATTTTTCTTCATATTCTTCACTCCTAACACCGCTATGTTGATGAGTAAGAAAATTTGGATTCACCGAGGGCTGTGGGGAGGGTTTGGTCCTTGTGGAAGGCAATACTCTTTCGTTTAAGGAAACAAGACAAATTATTAAAGCTTGCTAACAGCTATAACTCTGGAACCTTCAACTCGTTGCGTATACTAACAACTAAATAGTAAGTGAAAACAAGGTTTGATTTGAGAAAGAGTTGAGCAAGAATACCGGATACCAGCAAATTATTGGGTGCAATTATTGAACTTGAGTTAAAGATTAATGGAAGCAGCGTTTCCCGGTGGATATCACAACACCAACAACAATAGACAGTTTCCTCCGATTTGTCACAAGCTGAATTATAATCTAAAGGGAAAGCATTCTTATATGAACCTACAAGAGGTTTTTTATTCATAGTGTTCATCTTGATTATTAATATGCGGAGGTGAAATTTTTGTATATAACATAAGGGATCCACAATATTTAAACCCTCTAATTTGAAACGTCTATCCAGTGTATTCATTGTTTGCTTATCAAGAAACTCCCTGAAAGAAGGTATAAAGACTAACATTGATATCGTTTATTTAGATCATTCAAAATGGCTAGAAGACCAGCTAGATGTTACAGATACTGTAAGAACAAGCCTTTCCCAAAGTCTAGATTCAACAGAGGTGTTCCAGACGCCAAGATTAGAATCTTTGACTTAGGTAGAAAGAAGGCTACTGTTGACGAGTTCCCATTATGTGTCCACTTGGTTTCCAACGAGCTTGAACAATTGTCCTCTGAGGCTCTAGAAGCCGCCAGAATCTGTGCTAACAAGTACATCACCAAGGTTTCTGGTAGAGATTCATTCCACATGAGAGTCAGAGTTCACCCACACCACGTCCTCAGAATCAACAAGATGTTGTCGTGTGCCGGTGCCGATAGATTGCAACAAGGTATGAGAGGTGCTTGGGGTAAGCCACACGGTCTCGCTGCTAGAGTTGATATTGGCCAAGTTCTTCTTTCCGTCAGAACCAAGGACTCCAACAAGGAGGTCGTTATTGAGGGTTTGAGAAGAGCTAGATACAAGTTCCCAGGTCAACAAAGAATCATCCTTTCCAAGAAGTGGGGTTTCACTCCTCTAAACAGAGCAGACTACGCTGCTAAGAGACAAAACGGTGAGGTTAAGGACGATGGTGCTTACGTCAAATTCTTGTCCACCAAGGGTAACCTTGACGAGAACATGAGACAATTCCCAGACTACTTCACTGCTTAAGTGATTTAAAAGGAGATAACTTATATTCTATATAATAACAGGTAAAATAGCTCGAGTTTGTCCTCATATGTTATGTACTCACAAGTTTAATGAAGAACAGTTCCCCTGTTTTCATTTGTATGCCATTTTGGCTCTAAAAGGTTAATTAATAAACCAAATTTTATAATCATTTTGGCGTTCTATACAAATAATTGAAGTATCGCATTTGCTTGATAACAACGCAGGACACAAGAATCAATTAATAACTGTCTGGCGTATGAACTTTATCAAACATTGGTAAATATTAATAGAATATACAATTAAGTGGGAAATCCATATAGTGAAATGGAATCCACGCTTATTAGAAGTGAAATTTCGGGGGACTCTACCATTCACCAGTAAATAAGATCTTGATCGTAGTCACCTTACAGGGCTTCTAGTTCTAGGAGAATGTGGAATCTCATCGGTGTCAGAATGCGGTGGAAAACTATCAATGCTGGATAACCCAGATGCCCCTTGGCTTGCTTGTTGTTGGCACTGCTGTTGTTGTTGTAACGTTTTATACGCCATGTCAACATAGTCCTCATGAGACAGGAGTCCTCGTCCCGCATCACAAACATTAATTGATTTGATCCAATCACTTTGCCATATCTGATAAGATCTCATCCTGAACTTTGGATCTGGATTTAGAATATTATACAAAACATACCTTCTCGAGTTAGGGTATGGACCTTTCGATATTGATTCTATCTGGTTGAATGCACCTTTTCTCACTAGTTTGAATTGCTTAGGAGCAAGTTTTGAACGCTGAGAGTAGTCATAAACTGCTCTCGTTGCCAGGAAATGCTCATAACTATCGTCTGTCATCTTTGCAGACTCCCAAACATAGTTGCCATAGAGCATAACAAGATAAATAATACCTAACGACCATATATCTGCGAATCTTGGATCATATTCCTTATCATTTGAGAATTGCTCCGGAGAAACATATCTTTCTGAACCACAAGCACCTTTAGAATATTGAACCTTGTCTTCCCATGCAGTTTTGAAAACTGCTGAAGTGCCAAAGTCTATGATCTTCAGTTGACCCTTTCTTGTCAACAACAGATTCTCCACCTTCAGATCATTGTGGGAAATACCAACTGAGTGAAGATAAGTGATAGCGTTTAAAATCTGTTTAAAAAAACAATCACATTCTATCACCTCTAAACCACTTGAAATTGCAATCAAAGAGAAGAGATCACCACATGGAATAAACTCCATGACTTGTGAATAAATCATTGTGACAGGATCAACCATCAAATCATAAACGTTGATAACCGCTTGGTGGGTTAAAGAAGATGAAATCATAAATTCTGAGGTAACCCTATTACCAAAGTGGTGCAAGCTCTCTCCGGCTCTTTGTTTCAACTGTTTAATAGCAAATAAAGATTTCTTCTTTTTATCATTAGGATCAGTTCTAACGGAAATGCATACCGTACCATAGGACCCTTTACCAACAACGCCTTCTATGTGCCCATATTTTTCGCTTAAAGTTAGTTTTTTAGTTCCCACTGTCAATAACTTCTCCTTATATTTATCAGGATTTTCTATTCTTTCCATCATCATATTAATCAAATTTAGTTGATCCCTGCCAATTATTGGCTCAATTAATTGGTCATCAGATTCATCATCGAAATCTCCATCTTCTTCGTCCTCATCTTCGCTGTCCCCTCCATCGTCACTATCGGATCCCTCATCAGAATCATCATAGTTCCATCTATAGTTCTTGGGATCGCTTTTCAACTGAATCAACTGCTCACTATAAGAATCAGGTAACAAACTAATGGATTTCGCGATGGAATCAAACGAGCTGTCTTCAGGTTCTTTCTTTCTACCCCATCCAAACCAACCTTTAGAATTTTTAAGGGGTTGAGTTCTATATTTCACATAATCATGCTCATGAGAAGAACCATCCGTCGACATTTTGACCCTTCCATTTTTGAGCTTCAGTAAATGTTCTTTTTGTGAACCTGAATGAGATATTGCATAGTTACTTGTCTGTGTATGCTTTAAAGCATTATAAAAGCTGTTCGTATGTTGAAAAGCTTCTGTGTTTGCAACAGAAACAGAGCTTGTTCTAGCCCTATTTCTTGAACTTTGGGAGTTGGACCTTGATAATGGAGGAGAGATCGATTCTTCTGATGGATTTCCATGACCTAAAAATTTGGACATCAACTTTCCTGATCTTCCTCTTTTAATTGGAGCAGACTGAGAAATCACAGAAGAAGAAGAAGAAGTCATCGTGGCACTATTGACGAATGATGCATCGCTTTGTTTCTTGGAATCCAAGTAACTGGAGGTCGTTATTGGAAAAGGTATTCCAGGAGAAGACGAAGATGAAGATCCATGCTGCTGAGAATGTTGTGAAGGTTGTGGTTTTTGTGAGTTTCCAACAGACGTGCGATGGGGCGTTTGCAAATGCTGATTGAAATCCTTCTCTGCAGTTGCAAGTTGAATATCTGAACTTTCCATAACTTCATCGAGGTCATTTTCAACCACTGATGGCATCAAATTCAACTTGTTTAAGGTCTCCGGGAGATCTCCATTCGGGAAGCAGGGTTTAGTAGGTTGACATGCCAAGTTAGGAGAATTTGATGCCGAGTTTGCAGAAAGAGGAGGAGAAGTGGGCACTGAATTAGGTGATCTTGATGTTGGAGATTTTGACGTGAATGATTTATCCCTAGGTCTTCTGAGTGATTGAGCACGAGTCACGCCTACAGCTTGTGACTGATGGAGATCCCCGTTGGTTGAATGGGAGACGAGGTTGAACGAGCCTGAGCGGGTGACTGAGAGCGGTTGAGCCTGCACATGTGACGGGGTGTAGCTTGAGCTATCTGGTGCACCTGCTGCTGCCCCTGCTGCTGCCCTTTGTGCTGCTGCGAGATTGTTCTCCGACACAATCCCTTCTTGATGCAGATTGACAGAACTAGAATGTGGAGTGAAAAGACTTTTAAATTTCTGGCCAACGGAAGAGGTCCTGCTTCTGGAATGAAGAAGATGTGGGAGCTCTGCTGTGGATGTATTTGTGATTGACTTGTATAAAGAGAAGTCGGAGTCATCACTGTTGATCATGACAGTAGGCTGAATTTTCGGAGACTGAGCAGACGAATGGAGAGGAGATCCTGGCTTGTGTTCGGAGGAACGTTTGAACAAGGGCATTTTGGAGACTATATAAGTGTATCAGTCTAAATCTGTTTGAAGATTGAACGGAAGTCCAACTATTCTGTTGTAATGTATCGAATGTTGCGCCTTCAGTTCAGAACTATGTTGTCTATGTATACAAAGTATACATATATATACAACAAAGTCGATATATGATAATGTGTATGTTAATTCACACTTATCTGTACCTTATATCTCTTCTATCTCTGCTGTATTGACCTTATCTTAACAATTCTTGTAGTAATATAAGAAAACAAGGGGATGTCCTTGTTCTTGTTCTTTTTCCTACATATACAAATATATATATCAGAACAAGAGAAAATTTCCACTAGCTCCCCTCTCTTGACCTTTTCCCCCCGCTCTACGAAATCTGTTTCCCACATGTCAGCCCAGCTTTGGGCGCGAAATATTCGACACACTGCCCCATCATCTAACGATGTCCCAGCTGACTCTCTTTCTGTCTCTGCGCTTGTTCGCCCCATTACATATCTTCCCTGGTGCAGCCCCCGGCTCTTTCGTCTCTATTTTGGCAGTCGCGACTAAACAGCCGCCATGGGACATAAATCCCGCGTTGCCAGTGATCTGTGCCCGTGAGGGCATTGTTCCTGGCGGAAATTTTTGTTTGGTGATGTCATACTAGAGTCGAGATTCCAATCTGGGGTGGCACCTGTCCACATTTCGGCAACACGGCAGCGGAACAGGGTGAGACCAACCAGATCATCGGGAAACGTGACACGACAAAAATGGTGCGAGGATCAGCCCGACACGGGCGCTACCAGGCGTCACTAGGTGCGCAGGTCGCTAATTCTGCCCTAAAACTGAGGAACGGATACCACTAGTACAAAATGACCATTCTCATTTTGGGTCCAAGGTGCTCCAGAAACGCTTCTGGTCGACCTGGTCCTCAAAAAACATCCTAAACCCTCGGTTTTGGAATTCTATTGACCTTTTCGGTTCTTGAAGTCAATGCTTTCCAACTTCGATTCCGACATTCTGTCTTTATTTGCAGCAGTATCCCTTTTATAAGGTTTATTCAACACCTCTGCATCCTTCTATCTAAACCCTGGGCCCTTTCTTATTCCGCCACCGAAAAATGATTCAATGTAAAGATGTTCTATTTAGTCACGTGATTAGTGTCGTTTGTTTTCCAGATATTCGAGGAAACCCTATACTCTGTTCTTGTATGATCCAAATTCAACGAATAGCTCATGATTTATTTGCCATTCTCATTATTCAATCTGATTCTTGCGTAGTTGTTTTGAATCCGTTTTAAAATAGGCCTTCCTAGCAACAGAAATATATTTATTTATTATTTGAGAATATTTAATCTTCTACAGATAAGTTTTAAAATAAAGCTTGCAGACTGATAATGCTTCCCGGCTTGGATTATCAAGCATGTATCATCATTCCGTCTTGAGATCACGTTTTGAATCGTGTTTGATCACCATAATTCTGGGTTCTCCTTGCTGTGATCGTTAAATCCATTTTGAATCTCCAGCACGTGACTTGGGTCTTGAAGTTCATCAGTGCGAGGAACGTGCTTTGTGCCTTCAAGCATAGTAGTTACAGCACCCAAATCAGATCCGGTCAACGACTCCCAAAACTTTCCAATCTCAATGTTTTCCACATTGTGGCCAACAAGATCGCGCAATAACTCGCGTCCTTCTTTGCTGGTGGCATGTCCATAAATGTTGACATCCACAGCAGTGTGACCCTCAGTAGACCAGCCCACTTCAGCGCGCACTGAAACCATATTGTTCAAATATCCTTGTGCCTTCTCCTGTAATTGGATTACTTTAGAGACATCATTCTGGGTATAATCAATGATTCCTAGGTCATTTTCGAAAATTTCTGACTTGATGAATTTCTCAAGCTTACTTTGCTGGATGTCAACGCTTTCTTTGGACTTCTCAAGCTCAGATCTAAACAATTTTAACTTGCGGGAAACATACTCTCCTGACTTTGTGGCATTTAGTAAAGCTTCAGGCAACCACAGATAGTCTGGATATCCAGAACTAATTTGTCGGCCAACAGCAAGCCCCCCAGTCTCGTGGTCGGAAGTTGAAATCATATATGTCTCTACCTCACTATTATTGATGAAATCGATCACAGCCTTGAAAGCTTTGTCATAAGCTAGAACCTCTCTAACTTGTGCAGCAGGGTCATTCTGATGACCAGCATGATCGATTCTAGAACCTTCAATTAGTAGGAAGAAACCTTCATCGGAATCCTTGGTGGCTTCTGATAACAAATTCAATGCTGTGACCACTTCCTCCTCTAGACTTGGATAAACAGCGTCGTCTCTATCAATATCATAAGGAATATTGTAGTAAGCCAATAGTGATAACAAAGGTAAAGTGGCATTCTTTCCCAGTTGCAACTGATCAAACTCTTGTCTGTTCATAGCAACCGAGAATCCAGCCTCTTTGGCTTTCTCTACCATGTTTATGTCATCATCTCTACAGCCGGCGGTATCGCTACCAGGTAGATAAAAACAGCGGCCACCACCAATCATTAAATCTGTGACTAGTCCTAGTGTTGTATCGTAACCCAATTGTTGTCCGGCAATCAAAGACTGCATGTATCTGTAGTCAGCGTGGGCGTTAAACGAGGCTGGCGTAGCATCAGTCAGACTGGTGGTCACAACCAAACCTGTTTTGTAACCCTTCAATTTCAAAGCCTCAAGAATAGTTCCACAAGGCTGTTTCTCAGAATCAACTGCAATAGCTCCATTATAGGACTTGAGAGCACAGGAAAAGGCAGTAGCTCCTGCAGCAGAATCTGTGATCAAAGAAGAGTTACTTCTGGTTCTACTTGAACCGATGAAGTACTTATCCAAAACCAAGGTATCATCGACATCAAGTCCATCTCTGTACTGTCTGAAATATCTTGCCATATTAATTGAGGAAGGACCTGTCCCGTCTGTAACCATCATAATAATATTCTTTTTATTGGAAGCCAATGAACCACAAATATCATCGTTTCTTGGATATTCATCGAACCACACGGCTCCCGAATACATGGTAGGCATAAAGAATAGCATCAAACCAACAAACAAATAAATACCAATGGGATTTCTACGGTTGCTTTTGTTCTCCATTGCGATATCTAGGGTATCATTTTCTATGTCCAAGTCATTCCGACCTGGTAATCCCCCTTTTTTTTTGCCTTTTTCCCAAGTTCCACCCATATTCAACCTCACTTGTCTTAATAGTATCTATTTCCGTTAATTCTATTGAAAATACCTGTTTATTCTTGCCTTTTTTTTAAACAACCTAGTCATCTCAAACACGAACTTCGCTTATCTCTCACGAATCAACTTACAAGCTGCATTGTAGGAATAAAATTCGCCCACCTCACACCTTTACTATTTTGGACTTGATAAGAACGATGCAGAGAATATATATTATAGTAGTTTATATAGACAAAGATTGAATACGAAGAAGCTATCAGCCGTAATGATTAGCATGTAAAGCAGCCGGATCTCGCTGTCCAAGAAGCCCGGAAACTGGCTGTTCATGGGAAGTCGAGGAACGTTCTGAGCGATCACAACCGGAGCCAGGGTTAAACAATGATGGATCAGGGGCATGTTCATCAGCCATTTGTTTGATCTTCTTGTTAGCCTTACCATATTCTGGGCTTTGTATTATGTTATCTATGACATAGTATTGGAAGGTGTTCATTATCAGAGGGAAAATTAGAACCACAAAGGAAACTTGCAGATTAGGAAGCTTGTCAGACCAACTCAACATCCAGTAGGCAAACCCAACCAGAAATGGGCAAATTATCAGCGTAATGTATATGATCAGTTTCATCGAAAGAAGTCCGACAAAATATAAACTCAACTGTCTGAGATACCACGAGATCTTAGGAGGCATTCCATACTCTCCACTCTCAATACCCTCTATTCCAGCTCGTCTAGCGAGACCAAATATCACGTAAAGTATACCCCAAAGAATAGGAATGCCTATCGTGGTGTCAAATAGAATGTTCAAGAAATAGTAATCACATGGATTGTCGTAGTTCTCTCCTGGAGAATCATTCTCCTCGCCACCATTTCCAATATCACCAGCAAAGTAGAATGAAGATGTCTTGTGTGTCTTTTCGAACGAATAAATTGTATTAGTAGCGTTCACTAAACCCAAATCCTGACTGTTATCAATAACTGTCCAATCATCAGCCTGTCCTCCTAAAATGCTCATAAAGACATTCAACATATGTATCCCCAGTGCTCCAATTAGCTGTTTCGAAACATCAAATAACCACACCTTCCAAGGTCTTCTGTTTGGATATTCTTTTGACCGCTTCCACACCAAAGATGACAATGCCAGAAGTCCCATCAGCGATTGTATTATCAATGCGAAAGGTCCCAAAAGCTCGCATTTTCCATTCGTATCCATTGTTGCCATAGCCCTGATATATTATCCTCTCTATGTTCGGTTATTACCACGATAATATATCCACCGTCTATATTTCAACAAGTTTTTGAACTTGGCTAATTACTTGACTGTCCAAAGTCTGATCATAATATAATAACTCATCTCGTAATCATTGCTTCAAGGATGTGATAATAGTTCCTCGAAAGCCCGTGTTTCATGGAACGTGAGTATTACGTAATCATATTTGATTAACTGCGCCACGTTGATAAGCCACTTGACTATTTGGGTTTTTGTTAACGTGGCGCATAACCTTTGCATAATACCACGAGCATATTGAAATCAACGAAAGATTACTAAGACAAACGTGGACATAAAGAAGAACTAGAAACTTGTAGTTAGATCAGATATAAAGTATCCTTCTTCAGTCAGGTAGTTGTTAGAATATACAACATACAATTAAAGAGAGTTTTGGAAGATGAGTGAACCAGCTAAACAAGAAAGTAAGTCTAGAAGAAATTTTTAAAAAGCGGGATTTGAATGCCTGTATACTAACACCCCTTTCAGCTAAACCAAAGCCATGTTGCGTCTGTTTGGACCAAAAGCAACAGAGAGATCAATGTCTACTACTTAATGGCACCGAAAATGGAAAATGCGATAGCATCATTGGTGCCTACAAGGTCTGCATGAAAGGTTATGGCTTCGATGTTAAATAATTATCCCATCCAGCTACAGTGTAAACAACAAATCCACATTCCTGCTCTCTGCTCAGATATATTTCCAATATGTATATAGTCAATTTAAAGCTTAACTGACATGTTAGGCATCTGAGCTAATAAAAAGATAGTGGTGCAACAACTTGTATATCTATTTCGACTATGTCAAATTGAGTAGCTCTATATTTAGCTTCTTGAAAAATACAAATAAATGAAAAGAGACAATATAAACTATCAAGAGGACCCTAAATACCGTTACAAACTCGTTACAAGAACGGCAACTTAACAGAAGGTTGACATCTATCTATTTCAACTCATTCAATATGGTTGGCCACTAACTCGCTCAATTCTGGATCAGTAGATCTTACCTGGTTTTTCATCATAACACCCTTAGAGCTAGAGGCCAGTCTTATTATAGCAATAATCTTGTCACCCTTGACACTCTTACCGTACAATTTCAAAGTATGGTTCGAGCTCGAGGTAACAATATCGGTGGATTCTAACGGCATCATAGAGTAGTTCCTGATTAACTTCTGTACAAGCTCTTGTAGATCAATTGATGCAGCATCTCCAAGATTGTACACTGCCACAGTCTCATTGTCAAGCTCATCCCATGCATGAGTGAAGTTACCGCTGAAAGCCGGAACAATGAAATCACCCGGTGTAATTGAAAGGTCCTCGATCTGGTACTCGTCTGGGAATCCTTCATCTCCTTCAGCACACTCCCCAGTAGCTGGATCTACGTCCTTCGAATTGTAAGTGAGAGTGTTACCGAAAGTTACAGGAAGAAGTGATTCTGGTCTGGCAAAAGAGACATAAATAGAGCCACTAGATTCAGCCTTCAATACTTCCAATGGCATCAAGAACTCCTCAGCATAATCCTCAGCATCTGGAAGAGCAACCACGGAAACATCATCTAACTGAATAGCATTAAGTGTATTCTCAATGTTGTATTGAATGACAAGATGTCCCTCAAATATATGTTTGATAGCAGTAACGACGAATTCGGTCTCTTTCTCTGTAAGCTCTACAATTGAAGAGGAGTGTAACAAATTTCCGTAGGCAGCGATCTCTGGTATAGCAGCAAACTCTTGTGAATATTGCTGGTGAAGCAGAGCCTGCTTGGTAGCCTCGTTGACTTTGTTTTCCTCATCCGTATGTGATTCAGAAACGCTGGCAGATGGTTCCTCATAAAGAGTAGTTTTTTCCTTGAACTCTACAGCCTTGGCCTCCTCCTCTGTCATAGTTGGAATGGACTTTATATCAAATGGATGAACGAATGACGATCTATCGGGGTTGCTGACATACAATGATAGCTGCTCCTCCAAAACAGGTAATGAGTATTTGAATGTCGGAGTGATGAAGTTCTTTGCCTCTTTAATGTCCTTAGCAGAAAGTAATTTCAACGACAGCGCGGCTCTGTCTCTCACCTCATCATCGGCATCCTGCAGGCATCTTTCTAGTAAAATTCTTATACTTTTGTTGATAGATTCATCACCAATAAGGGCAAATTTGGAGAGTGCAATAACAGCAGAAGATCTCACAATAGAGTTCTCCAATACCACACGGTTGTAAATATGTCTGATGTATAAAGTAGGGTTGGATGTTTTCGGACCTTCATCTCCCAATAGATGAAGAACTCTCACTGCAAGCTCGGTATACTCACAGTCCTCTATGAATTCACATAACATTTCCAAAGCAGTCTCTCTAGAAGCAGGAACAAACTTGATTATGTCAAAGATTGCTTCGATGATAGAGTTTTTGAATGCAAATCCTCCCTCATCTCTCAATACATCATTCAAGAAAGAAAGCATAGACTTGTGTTTCTCTGGAAATTTCAAAGAAAGTGTTCTAATGGCATCGATAACGATTACCTTGAACTCATCAGAAATGTCATCCATGAATCCAGAGATGGTCTTCACCAATCTGTCAACATTCTCAAGGTTTCCTGTCTTCAATAGAGTGGTAATTGCGTATGTTGAAATCGATCTATTTGGATCGTTGATTAGACTCTCCAATTCCAAATTGCAGACCATGATCTTTTCAGGGCTCTTCATAGCAATCTTGTTCAAAATTCTGACAGCTGCAAATCTGGTGACAGTCCTTGGAACGGATAACAGTACTTGTAATGTATTAATTGCCTGCATCTGCTGTTCAGGAGAGAACTTAGGTAACGACAGAATGGTTCTGGCGGCCTCCAATTCTACCATGTCCGATTTGTTCTTTAGCCATCCAGGGAATAAAGTCCATAGGGCTTGTGTCAAGTTAGAATCTTCTTCAATAAGCTTTCCGACATACCTAATTAATTGGACGATAGCAAAACTACTTCTCAAAGGTTGTTGATCGTTGAACTGTTGAATCATCTTCATGAGAGCCATTTTGTCATGATTTCTTAAATGATATAGTAAGGCAAGAGCGTGGTATTGGTAGGTATAAGTTGTTGTTGATAACTTGTTATTTCCATAGTGCTCATGAATTGCGTATTGAGAGTTTGGGAATGACTTGTTGGAGGTGATGACTTCCTGAGTCTCGTTGGTCCATCTCTTAACAACATCCTTGGCAACAGGAAGCAAGTGATAAGCTGAAACCAAAGCTGCAGAAGAAATGTTTGGATTTTTGTCCACAAGACAGTTTTTCAATGTTCTCTCTGCACCATGGACAGTGGATCCGTCCAAAACTCTAGCTAAAGTTCTTACCGCATTTGGCTTGTAGATGATTTCGCCATGTTGAATATCCTTAATGATCGAAGCAGTAGCCATGAGGATATCATTTGAGATAGGACATAATTCCTTAATTGCCAAATACATCAATTGGCGTAAAGATGAGTCGTCGTTTAGGAATAACTTCGAAACAGAGAAGAACAAGTTTGTGGCTTCCACCGTCGGGAACGTTTCACCAGCATACAAAAGTCTCAGCAGTCTCGATAGTAGCAAGCGACATCTCTTAGCCTGAATTGGACTTGCATTAAATGCTTGAAGACATTCTTGGTACACAGTCATCTTATCTGGGAGAGTCCCAGAGTCCGAATCTTCGAACTTCTTATACGTGTGAGTCGACATATCTGATCAACTAATCAATTACGTGTTTCAAAAACAACAATGCTAACTTGATCCTCTAGGTCTAAATTGTATTTAAATAAATTTCAAACTCAAGCTAGTTACGAATTGCCTTCGAACACCTTGCTGATAGATATCCAAGTATCGATAACTCTCCAACAGCTCAGCTCTCCTAATAACCTTTTAACATACGTGGAAATCTACAACAAATATACAAACCTCGTCCTGGTATTTTTTCTTCGGTGTGATCCCCATTTAAAGGCAGGGTAATTTTTTGTATCCATAAACGTCGAATTGTATTGGGCGGTCGATTTTGACTACCTGATGTCTGGTCGGTTCTTCTTCCCCATGAACAGACAACTACCATTGCTGTTGAGGAACTAAAGACACGCACCAGTGAACGGTTTAAACTGTGAATATCATTATTATATCTATTAAGAGTACTTGTGATTATCACTGCTGAACAGCTGCTAGTAGTTGGGCTAAACAACTCTTGGTGACAGTATCATCCCGCAATATCTCGTTAAACGTATTGTTTTTCAACGCCTCAGGTAATCTCTCCTTGAGAGCAATTCTAGCCTCCTGGTTATCTGCGAGCCTCAGGTAGCAACGAATAACATGTTTCAGTAATCTGACGGTAGGATTGGCCACCAATTGGTCAATCATGAGTTTGAGAACGTTGGAAACAGCCTCAAATCTATCAAAAGTTTGACATATATAAGCTAGACCTGAATCATCTACAAGAATCTTCTGGACAATAAAAATTGCGACTGTTTTGCTGAGCTCCGACGAAGATTCCATGATTTTCAGGCATAATGGAATAATCTCTGTAGTGAGAAGAAATTGGATCACTTCGGAAGTGTCATTTTTGACCAGTGCGCCAATCACACCAAGTGAGGTCAGTCTAAGGTACTCAAACGGTCTTTGTTTGGAATTTGTGTTCAAGAAGGGATATAAAAAGAGCGGAATCTGTGCATTCAAAAATGGAGTTCTGGTTTCTGGATGGGAAGCAACACATTGAAGCAAGGCCAGGGCATTGCACACCCTATTTGAAGAAGGGGTACTAAGATTTGGAGGTGAAAGCAAAGGATACACAGCAACGATCTCCTCAAGCAGACTGGTCATAACACCAAATGAGCTCCATAATACCAAGGCCAAATCATCGTAAAGTTCTCTCTTCTTTCCAAGTTCAAGTAGGGCCTGTTCTTTATTAGGGCCATAAACCAACTCAACAATCCAGGTATATACTTTTTCGTCGCCCAGGGCTTTACTTCCAGCCCCTGTTTGATTTGCTTGAATGTTCAAGTTGTTAGAAATAGGGATGCTCGACGAATTGGATTGTGGTGTGCTCACAGGTTTCGAATCTTGCTGTGAAGGAGACTGGTTATGCAACTGCTGGAATCCTGGAACAGCTGATTGCAATGATTGAACCGAGACCTGGGGTTGTGGTAGTGGAACGTGTCCAGCAGCGCCTTGCAAGTGCTGTGCCATCGCCTGCTGTGCTAGCAACGAAACTGCAGACTGTTGCTGCGCATTCTGCTGCTGTCCAACATTATACCCACGCTGTTGGCTCATCTGATTCTGTAACACACTGGAGTCTCCTGTAGTTGACGCGTGAGGGAACATACTCTATAGCACGAGCCGATTACCCTTGACACTCTTTGACAGACAGTAATTTATTGTCCAAAAATAACACTGATATCACCCGCTATCCACCGTAACAAAGCGATTTTCCGATTAATACCGTATCAATGAACGTTCTCTAACCCTCTGCCAACGATCTCCAGTATCGTAATAGGTCAAATCATTCGTCCATCTTAACCTCGACCGTCCATATCCTAAAAATATGCGTTTCTCATCATTAACTTGGTGAACCCAAAAACCTCACGGTGCACGGGTTTATCCAAAGAATCCATCTCCTTCCTCTTGCTCTTGATTTGTATGTTGGAATACAAGTTATAAGATAGTCCTAACAAGTTGTCAGGACGGATTACCTCATCAAGATCTAACAATATGCAAATATCTGGAATAATTAAATGTGTATAGAAACTGTCTATGAATATTAGCTATGGAAGGAGTCATTTAACAACAGAGATATCCGGAACTATATAAGACCTCTTCTTTCTCACCCTATGTAGAGGCTCCCATTCGCTTCCCAGAGGACCTCTTATCATAACATCCATTCTTGCATTATCCTCGGAGTTGTTTTTATCTCCTAGCCAGATGTCTGCGACCGCTCTGAATCCGAACTTTTCATAGATTGGTAGATTACTAACGGCGGAGCTCTCCAGATACGCGTTGGATTTGGCTGGGTCGATGTGGTTATCAAACATGTATTCAAAGATGGCCCGAACGTTTCCTTTTCCACGAGCCTGTGGGGTAGAGCCCAGATACACTAGAACCCAGGTGTTTTCTTTGTTTGGATCGGATTCCATGATGTCGTCAAAGTTATCATGCAACACTTTGAACAGGTTGCCAAACACTCTTTCACGTCCTTCACTTCCTGTGAGCCAGGCCAGTCTGGCAAATCCGGATCTCACCAATGTGATGTAATCGTCCATCTGGCCCGACTCCGGGTGAGTCCAAACGGCCACCGACTCGTATGTGTCTTCGTCTTCGTGACCCTCTCCCTTGATCCCCAAAACCAGCCCTTTGAGCAGATGCGAATGTATGTACGATTCATACAACAGAAGATCGCACTTCTTTCTTGATTCAGGATCGTGTTCTAGATGGCGACTAACGTAATTTGCAACCTGATCATTGTCAAATGACTGGTAAAGCGTTCTTGCAGCCTTAGCACAGTCTTCAAACGTCAAAACTTCAATCTTTGGTGATTTTCTCTCCGACATTTTGTTATCCACAAATATATCACCATCTGATCTGTTATTCACATAAATAATTCATTCTTGCTGGCATCTGACTCAGTTATATCCTGATTCCTGTCTCTTCACCTACTTTTTCCATGTCATGCATCTCCTTAAGGCAACCGCTGGGTTTCCGTGCCCAGCTAAGGAACTTGATCGCGGATAGCAAAGATGGGAAGGAGAAAATAGGAATTAATGGAACACAGCCATGTTTTGGTAACACCTTCCTAATTGGGAAATGTATGGGGATGGTCTGAAATCAACGGTTTTGATAGATGGAAGCATTATTAGACTATAAATTGAGCTCTATATGACATAGTTAGATGCGAGAAAAAAGAGAACTAAAGAGATAAATGCTTTTGATTCATGCTAGCGGATTGTCATTACCTTTGCTATGTCTTTTGCTGCTCCACCAGCTCCAAGACGATCGTTTTCGGAATCTGTCACCAGATCAAAGATTTTCCAAAACTTGAGGTTTTCGTCGGCGGCCACGGTAGCCAGAGTAGTCTTGTCTGGAGAAAGACAGCTGTGGAGAACTCTGGACTCGTGTGCACTAGTTATGACGCCCGTTTTTTGTAGTGAGGGATAGCTGTAGATGCTAATGTTGTTGTTTGGAAATCCATGCGTAGCTGCTATTTCTTTACCGATACCATGAGAATAACCCCACCTCAGCGATGAAACCTGGGAATCTGTCTCGATAGTGTTGACTCTAGCTCCCGTTGTAGTGTTCCAAAAGTGGATCTTTCGACAGGTGGATCCTCCACCTGTCGCCAGCAGCGACATTTGGGTTGGACACCATGCCAGCGCTTTCACTGCAGCTGTGTGGGCGTTTTTGGTAAACTGTGGGATGGTGGATCTGGCATCCCAGATGTTTACTATATTATCGTTACCTCCGGACGCAAGTTGTAAACCATCCGGTCTCCATTCTATACCACACACCTCGGCAGAATGATTATTTAACTTTGAAATGATGTGCTGCGAGATTCTCACATCATGATTAAACATTTGGCCTGTTCTGGAGCCTGAAGTTAGTATGTGTTCGTTCCATGAATGTGCTCCGATTCTGGAGTCATGTCCGGTCATTGTTCTTAATCTCGAGTTCGACTCTACATCCCAGATCTCGACAGTTCCATTATCCAATCCAATCGAAAGATAGAAGCCGTTATTGGACCATCTGATGGATGTCACCGAGCAGGAACATTCTGCTGCCAAATCTACGTCACCGGTGGTTGCGTTCCAGTAATAAACGGAGTTTTCTAAGGCGATTGCAAGAATATTCTCAGACGACCAAGACAGTAAGTTCAAATAGAAATCATCTATAAATCCTGGCGCATCTAATACCTTTTCTGGGCATGTTGGTAATTTCTTTATTCTTGCTTGAGCTGCTGCAGTGGAAATGGTGGGTTTGGTCTTAAATTGATTGGATCTGAGGTTTGATGGCCTTTTGGCCGCTGGAGGAACAGGTTGAAATTGCAGAATTCTCTCTCCCACCTCCAAACCACAAGCTTCTGCAACGGTATCCTTATAGATTTTTGTAGTTTGCGATTCAATGTGCTGATAAGGTAACTGGCATTTTGTAGGAACAGCGTCTTCCAGGGCCAATTTTCCAGATGTCGTATGTCTGGATGGGATAAATCTATCTAACAACTCAGAGGTATTTGTTCGGCGTAATCTTTTAGGAGACCCGTTGTTCATGTCGCTGCTATGGTTGTGAAGTCCAAACCTGGACGTGGATTCAGAGGTTGTTTTACTGGACATAGACCAGTCGGATAGGACAACATTAAAGTTAGGAGATATGATTTTTTTGCCGTCATAGATTGAGTTCTTGCTCTGGCTTAGAAGATTTGGGCTTGTGGTCCCAAAAACAGTTCGATGTCTAGGTGTTGCAACCGGCGTTTTTTTGGCGGGGCTATAGGAGGATGTCATGAATAAGGTTGAAAGCTCTTTCCGATGTCTCTATATCAGAACTTGGGTTGAATGTCCTTGTTTTCTATGAAAAGCGTGAATTATGAAGTACACAGACCAGCTGGATGTTGGTAATCGTACAAAATGTGGTCTGGAGAGGATCTTAATGTCTTTTCAGCTGCGATGCCCTGATGTTCTGCTGACTGTAGGTGGAAATTTGTTACCTAGATAAACGTCTGTTTCTCCAGTCCAGCCCTAGTAATACAAACCAATACTGTAAACTTTGGAGAATCTGAAAACAAGAGCAGTACCTTTTTTGTGTGTCCAGGTCGTCAAATTTTGTTCTCATTAATTGCAATCTGAACTTCGATCCCTGTTTCCATCTGTTTATAATTTACCCAATCGGGAAATCATATGACAGAACGCCGGTTCATCAACGTTAGAACACCTCTACACCACTCGTTAAGAAAAACATTACACAATGTCGACGTCATAACTGTGTCGTGTGATCTGTATCATGTGATTTAATTTAAATTATTCTTTCTATGGTCAGTTCATTCGATGTTTTCGGTTTTCCCCTGTACATATCGGTATCAGGCTGTGCATGAAATAGGACTGTTGGGTGAGAGATTGTGGCTCCAATTGAGTCAGACAGAGCGGAGAACACTTTAGCCAGTGTTGTTGATTATCAAACAAGACAGGCCAGGGCAATTGAAACGATATTGGTTCATTCAATGAATCTGTGTATCCAGAAAATTCAAATAAGGTTTAGAAATTTCAGATGGAAATAAGGTACGCGGATTACGAGAGGAGTGGGTTGGCTAATTTATTGAAGAACGTGTACCAGTTGCAAATGTAATTGGGGATTGCATGAAGTCGTGTATCCGATATAAGCAATTTGTCTGGTGGACCAGGTAGAGCCCGCTAAGCGGCGGCTGGCGCCCCAATATTTCCCCACGAACCTTGCTGAATCGTTCTATTGCCACTTGTTTTAAGCGGTTTCTTAGAGCAAAGTCACTGGTTTTGTTGTGACAGGGGTTGTGGAAAGAATGGATTCGGCTGGATCCAGCTAAGAGTTAATTGATTCGATTTTGTTTGTCACATGAATCACGTGTTATTGGTATTCAAGACATCCGTCAGACGAAACCTGTCTATTCGTTTCATTGATTGCGACATTTCGTTCGTGCTCTTGGCATTCCTCCCGGTCGAGTCTGGTGGCTGAAAGCCGAACACACTAAAACACAGAATTCTGCAGAACAATACGAAGCTCTCTGCAAGACTTGTTAGCTCAAATTTGCCTGCAACACAATACCTGGCATTTCAGTGTTTCGGTACAAGGTGTATGCAACCCTGCAATTAGCTGCGGAATCTACTGCGGTGTTTCTGAGTACCCCGTGCACAACAACACAAGTAATTTCGACCAGACGGTCTAGCAACCGAACACTGGTTGCAATTGGGTCCAATTGGGTCCAATTGGACCCAACTGGGTTCAATTGCGCTGAATATAGTTTCGCAAACCTCGTTAGTGGCTCCACTTTGCCGTCCTACGCCTCCTACGTCATCCTACGCCTTCCTACACTATCCTCGGCAATCCTCTCAGATTGCCACCCTCGGCGCGAATCCCCCCTCTGTTTTCCTCTTCCCCTGAAGCATCAACAAACTTTCCTTCACTCACAGAAAATCGTGCTCCCCATTGTCCGAGTATGGAATTTCACTTGCTGTGGAACGCAGCAGGCACCATAACAAGGGAACTCTGGGGTTGATCTGTTACAATATTGTGAAATTCCAGACGTGTTCACAACAAGTATTGATGGGCGCCTAAAACCATACGTCTTCGCTGTCTGGAACGCCTGGAACGCCATAGAAGACCCAGCAAAACATAGGCGAGAGTGGAATTGTATAAATAAAGCAGGATCTCCCCATTTAATTGACGTAAAAGATATTCTATTTTTCTGGACTGTACAGACTACATAGTTTCTATTAGTTATCAATATTTCAATTCACATATCATCAAAATGGGCCTCTTCGATCAAGTTAAAGACAAGTTAAACGACGAGCAGTTCAGAGACCAGGCTAAGGAAACTGCCCAAAACGCCTACAACTCTTACAAGAACAGAGGAGGTAAGAGCGACGACGATTCTTACGGATCAAACAAGGGCGATTCCTACGGTTCAAACAAAAACGATTCTTACGGTTCAAACGACGACTCCTATGGATCAAACAAGAATGACTCCTATGGATCAAACAAGAATGACTCTTACGGTTCAAACAAGAACGATTCCTACGGTTCAAACAATGACTCCTATGGATCAAACAAGAACGATTCCTATGGTTCAAACAAGAACGATTCCTATGGATCAAACAATGACTCTTACGGATCAAACAAGAACGATTCCTATGGATCAAACAATGACTCTTACGGATCAAACAAGAATGACTCCTACGGTTCAAACAGAGATGATTCCTACGGTTCAAACAAGAACGATTCCTACGGTTCAAACAAGAACGACTCCTACGGTTCAAACAGAGATGATTCTTACGGATCAAACAACGACTCTTACGGCCGTAGCAACAACGACTCATATGGTCGTAACAACGACTACTAAGTGTTTCTCCTGAACGAGCTATGAGTTGTTTTTCCTTACCTTAAGTCTAAATTTTGTGTTTAAGCTTTTATATAGTTTATGTGCAATCTGGTTATAAAATATAGTTATGAATGACTTCACAACAGTGTTATGAGTTTATGATAAAAAAAGGTGCAAATAAAAGATTTTAAGTTGGTAATCGGGTAATCACTCAAGGTCTCGGCTTAAATATTTGCAGCAGAAATTAAATTGATAGACAAGAAAACTCAATATACGTGGCTTTATCAGCTAATTTTAAGGACATGTTTCTTGCTAAACCCCTCAGAACTTCCACTAGACTAACATTATTATCACTTAGAAGAATGGCTACCGAAAAAGCATCGCTTGAAGCCCCTATACAAACATCTATAGAATCGAAACTCAAAGACCAGCTCAACCCAAGCTATTTCAAGATTGACAACGACTCTTGGAAACATGCTCATCATGCAGGCTTGAGAGGTGCTGCCAATGTGACAGAGTCACATTTCAGGATTGTAGTAGTCAGTGAAGTCTTCAAGGGATTGCCGCTTCCTGGAAGACACAGAATGATATACAAAATCCTAGATGATGAATTGACCACCAAAGGAGTTCATGCTCTACAACTCAAAACCAAGACTCCTGAAGAGTGGGATAAAGAACTTGCAAGAAGTAAATAGTATTCATGTATATAGAAAGTTATATTTAACAATCTAATTCTTATTTATTGAACTTTGAAAAACAGTTGTTTTACTCGTCATGCTCCTCTAGAAGCTTCACATACTCTTCCTCAGATAGTAGGTCTTCCTTGTTTAGTTCTGTCACCTTTAGTTTAGCTATCCAACCATCTCCCATTGGATCTTCGTTTATAAGACCCGGATTCTGATCTAGAGCCTCGTTTACTTCTGTTAATTCTCCGTCAACAGGAGAGTAGATCTCTGAAGCAGACTTAACGCTCTCAACCGATCCAATCGTGTCTCCCTTAGAAACAACCTCTCCCAAAAGGTCAGAAGGAAGCTCAATAAATGTAGCATCTCCTAAAGCATCAGCAGCGTATTTAGTGATTCCCACAAAGGTGGTTCCATCTGGATGAAACGACAGCCATTCGTGTTCGTGGGTGAACTTGAGGGTGACAGGTCCTCCTGAATAGGTGGAAACGATAGAGCCCGGATTCAAAACATTAGTAGAGTTGAATCTCAAAGCCATAGGGCCACCTAACCTGACTGCTGGTTGCACCAATCTGCAACTAGCCTGTCTGAATTGGCTTGTCAACAATGATTTGCTCATGAGCATCTTGCTATCTTATCTTATTTTTAATGATTCTTCTTCTTGCAATCGTACTAAAACCGGCACTATCACCAACAAAATTATCTCTCTTCAATATTTGTATATTTCAAGAGCCTTAATAGTTGTCTCCACCAAACAATTCGTTGACAGTCAGGCGTAATCAAGTCGAACTTAGTAGATTTACTAGCATTAGGTTTTGATTCTGTTCCAATCCCTCACCATGACATTTAAGGACGCGCAGGAAGTCAAAACTGACCGGGCCGCGATCTAAGTGACTTGTACCAGGTCAACGGTGTTGAAGTTCAAAATACTTGACTTGGATTGACCGGGGATTTTGTTATGGAGATGTTATGAGCGTTGGGGTGGAACATAACAAATACAGATTACAACGTATAACATATAACATAAAATAGTCAGCTTGATATGGCGTAGAATGCATTGATAAGAAAGCAAAGAGTAGATCCCGTACATACAAAAAAATCGTTCTAAATAGTCACACGGACGACCAGAGATAGTTTCAAACTAGACTCAAACTAAGCCTTTTTAGCTTTTGTCTCCCAGTAAGACCTATTATCCTGTAACTGTTCTATCAAAAAGTTCAGAGCAGGTATATTTTCAGATATCTTGTTGAAGAACTCGTATGCAAATCTGTCAATAAAGAAGATCTGAGATCCACACAACCCTGGAAACATCTTTACCGCCTCCTCAATTGCAATGCTCTTGATGAGTGAAGAATGACATACGATATGCGTATCAGAAGACTCCCCCTTGATTAATTTCTCCAGTTGAGCTACCTCGGCAAATTCATTTCCCAGGCTCAATCCCCATTGCACAGACACGTTGAGGGGTCTGCACACATTAGATATATCGGCACATTTGATCAATAATGAGCATATCATCTTCATTTTCTCCTCACGATTCTCAATTGAGTTCAGATTGTCAATCTGTTTCACATATAGGTCGTGCTGTGCCATATCTGTTGCCATTATCGACGATTTCGTAATTTCTAAACAGGTGCGATCCAGGGCCGCAAATGGATCTACTATTTTGAGGAATTGAATTAAGTGGAACTGCTCAAGAACAGATTTTGCTTCAAATGTTACAGAGATTGGAGCATTCTGATTGACTAGGAACATATTTGTAACACCTGGGTGTCCTAGATCGTGGCCCAGAGAAGCAAACAGAAGAGCCACCTTCTCTTCTAACTCAAATCTGAAGCCAAACTTTGGATCTTCGGAAACCTTATCAATAAAATAGTTAGTAGCCTGCAATACATCAATAGCATGTCTGAAATTGTGGAATGGATTTCCGCTTCTATAGTTATCTCTCACATAGAATAAGAAACAGAAGAATTTGTTCTTGGAACTATCCTCATCCACAGGTCGTCTCTTGATGGCATATTCTTTGTACAAGATCAAGAAGCTACAGTACAGCAATTCGTCACTCGAAAAGTCATACGCAGGAAATTCCCAAGAGTTAATTCTCAACAGGTAGTAGCTATCCTCATGAGGAATCTTCAGAAGACTCATGTAATCAATATCATTACTTAATCTGTCCATGAAATCTGTCTCTTTCTTCAGATCAAAGTTCGCCTTAAAATGATCCAAAATCCCTGACATAGTATTAATGGTCGGAAATTTATTTGATTGACCCAATTGAGAATTCAGCCCCACCCACATCTGTACTCGTAATAATCTATCTTTAATACTATTGTATGTGAGCTCCAGGATTGGAACCAATTTGTCTGCTATCTCTTTAGATGCTGTCTTGGTGTCACTGAAAGATACCAATGAAACCGCTATGTTCATATGATGAAAACGAAGTTCTAAAATTTGTTTCTGGAGCTCCCATGAAAGCCGATCTAGTTGTCCCTGCTGTGTGTCCGCATTTACAGTGGAGTCCTGGTTAATGATAATCCCAACAGGATAGTACAACTCTTGGTCTTGTGCATTTACAACTCTCTGAATGATTCCTGTCTTCTCATCCCTCTCCAGTGTATATTCAGAAGATGTCAATAAGTAAACACATAATGATTTCAAGTCGCTGAAATACTTGAAATGTGTATCCTTTGGATTAAATAGATTGGTGATAAAACTAGGAACAGTCCAGCTTTTACTGGTGCTATCGTTGTCCAATAAAAGAACCTCTGCAATCATTTTGCAGCTCATAAATCCCTAGTCTTGAACCAATATCTAAAAGCCTGTTTGGCCGTTCCTGAACCTGAAAATAAGCTCCAATTATTGTTTCGATCGGACTATAACCCACTCTGCCCGTCTCGGTCTTATTGTTTCTCAACAGTTTAAACTGGCCTTATCGTCTCTCCTGATCGTTCCTTTCTCTACCAACAACCTTTAATCGGCTCTTTCTTTGTCTATCTCGTCTACAGTATAAAGACTGCTTTGTCACTTCTAACTTCAAACAGTTCTTTCGTTCTTCTTCCTTACTTTGTCCAATTAACAGTTCTATCCTACATATCCAAATGCTGCTAACCGTCGATTACGTAATCTTCAGGATCGCCGTAGTCTCGTTTCTTTTTGATCATTTACAACCGGTCCTCTGCCGTGTGATTTCTTTTTGCAGGATGTCCCTGGAAATTGCAGGGCGACGTTTTTCGCGGAAGGCGGGTACCCGTGACAGCTTGTATGTATCTTTCATGTATTCCTCACCAAAGCTTGGTCAGGTCCTCCATTGGCTCCGTACGCCCTCGCAGATTCTCTGCTGAGTTCCCCCGCCCCTACATAAACCGTTGTTGTGCATCACACCATAAGGCGCATAAGGCGCATAAGGCGCAATGATCTGCGGTACCCCGTCACATGGCGGCAAAAAGTGTTGATTATGGAAGCATTGGCGGGTAATTGGGTAATCATAGACAGCTAACGGTTCTTCTTCAAGAAGGGTTCTCTGTGTAGATGTCCTGATAAGAGATAGATTTTGAGGAGTCAGAAGGTTGTCTGGTCCCAGATAGAAAGCGGTTCAAACCAATATATTCATCACAGCCGGTGGTTGCATATTCACAGCCGGTTCATCTCGGAGCTGCACCTCTTGAACCCTTTATCTTCCGATTCCAATTCTGGTCAGCTGTTTGAAGACTTTTGACAGAGAATTTTTGTTACGTAATCGATTAGTCATAGTCGCAATTCGGACTCGCTGCTACAAGGAATGGTGTCTGATGATTCAATCGTGAAGAGGTCTTTTTTTGATTACATGAACAACTATACACATCCAATATATACTTAGTTCTTGGGTTGATAACTGCGTGGAAATTTTCCACTTGATTCATCCATCTTTGGTATCCTGACCAGTAGAGTTGTCCGAATCACCTATTCATGTAAATTTTCTTTCACAAATACGAAAGACTTAAGCAACTTGTTCCTTGCTCCCACAGTTCCGACTCCGAGATCTGCCAATTGAGCATCATCGAGTTCAATAAGATCTTTCCAGTCCAGATGTTTCAGATTATCCGTGTATTTGTGCAATCTCAAAGTCTTGAGCCATGCTGGAACATCGATTAACAACGACTTAGAGGCAATATCCTTGCGAACAGGAGATTTCGACTGTAAAGCAATTCCACTTCCACTTGATGTCCTTGAGTGAGTTGAGCCAGCTTGTTTAGGCACAGGTGCGTAAATCCTGGGATCACCTTGCCCCTTAACAGCGAAATCCAATTTGCTTGATAGCGATTGCATTTGAGATCCGGCTCTATTTACGGGAGGAAGAGAAGTTGATTGAGTCTGAAGTACACGGCTTGGATTATTTTGGTAATTATTTTGTGCTCTTCCTCGTTCATCACCAGAACCGGTCAGTGCCAAAACACTTCCTATACTACTGTTTCCTGAGTGAGATTTCTGCTTTCCAGAATCAAGCTTTGACCTATGAGTTATAGTGCTCAACGAATGATTTAACTTTATAGCATTTTGCCCTGCAAAATCAGTAGAAGATAAACCAAATTTCTGCTGTCCATTCGGAGAGAATGTTCCATTAGTAGGACTTCTCAAAGGACTCCCCCCTGGCAGTTCTAAGAATTCTCTAGTTCTTCTCTGGAATCCACTCGGATCTACGTCCGGTGAGAACACCCGTCCTAGCAGTCCCTGTTGATTTTTGAACGATTGGTGAACATACAGTGGGTTTTGTTGATTTAGAGCATTTTGGTTCGATTGCTTGCCATACTGTTGGAATTGAGATCCCATAGACGGAAGCGAGAAATCTGAATTTATAGGACCAGCAGATCTTGGTCTCATGACAGGGTCAATAAGTCCTGCCAAAGAAGAATTACCTGCTCTCATAGCAGTTGGTGATTGATGTACCGGCTGTGGTTGCATAATAGAAGACGAACCAGCACCACTTCCCAAGCTATTCTCTTCATTAAGCAGTGAGTCCAAAGTCACAGGGTCAGAATTTAAAGCAAGTAATGGTGAGACTGGTCTAACGTGATGTTGGTATATATTATTATTACCAATAGGAGGAGAAAAAAGTAACCCCTCTCCCTTGCCGGACTGCGTCACTGTAGTATTATTGATTTTGCTTTTCACATATTGTAATACTTCCTCCTTAATGTTTGTAAGAAACACATCCATTGAAGTTTTCTGTTCCTCGGCATTGAGATTTTTAATCCAGTTTGTGAAAGTCTTGAGGTCTTCGGTGAAATTCTGCAAAACTAACTCTGTCTGAGGTTCAAAAGCGGGAACATCATTTTCATTTCCATATCCGTACCCAGATGACGATCTGTCGGTGTAGAATCCTAAATTTGCACTGGGTTTCGGATCCGGCTGGGGTGGGCTATCATTCTGCTGCGAATGCGATGGAGATATTCCAGAGACGCCTATTGGAGGAATGGCCGAAGTTGTGACCCAAGGTTCGAATGCATATCTCGACGCTGGAGGAGAAAGCACTGCCATCGAAGCATTGGAAGGGGTAGGCGAGAACATCATGGTCCCCTGTTGCTGGCTTGTGGATGAAGGCGAGCTCAGCAAACTTTCAGATTTATCCATGGTCTTGGTTGATTGCAATAAACAGAATGCAGATAATATAGTCGTTAATAGCTCAGATAATGATCAGAATCACAAACTGATTACTAGGGAAATATAAATTCAAGCAAATTAAAAGCAACGACACAGGAGACAATTCCTATTTCATCTGACGTTCAAGATCCTCAACAATGCAAATCCGGGTATTTGAAGCCAGATATATGTAGCTAAAGTGACAATGATGGTCTTTCGAGAACAGATGTCTTATTTTTTCCGACTCCTGGTTACTTGAAAGAACTTCTATTCCTCTACTTCCAGTTTTCTTGCTCTCGCAAACGGTAAGTCCACGGTCAAACTTTTCTGCTATTTGATTTATCCAAATACGATCGAACCTCTCTCCCACCAACTCAATTCTTTTCTATGATGGTGTTACTGTCCAACCTAGGGCCTACGATGACTTTGCACTAGCTGGAGTCTATTGGTTTCTGTGAAAACAGGGAACAATTAGCTGATTGAGATTCTTCAATACCTGTCCTTCCGTTGCATCCTATTTTTTTTTTTAGGTCTCCGTTATTGTCCCGTATGTTAATATGACAGACACGACACTTGTTATTTGATAGCTTAACTCCCAACAATGAACAATATCAGAGGACAAGAGATCAAAGGGCTATAAAAAGGGCTATAAAAAGGAACAATCCAATTATCCACACGTACAGAAGATCATATTATCAGAAATGTCTAGTCAATCGGGAATAACATGTATGTTTACGGCTTTTCGAAAGAATAACAAACATAAAAGCTTATCAGAATAACTAACAGATTATCTTCTACAGCTTCGCAGGAGCTCATTGACTCGTTCAAACAGTATATTGTAGACGAAGCAAGATGTATCTTGGTTGGAATTGAGAATGAGAAAGTTGAGCCACTCAAGACACTGAAAGGAACATCGTCCTTATCCGCCGATTTCGATTTGATCCAGAAGGAGCTCAATGAGAGTGAGTCAGTTTATCTCATTGTGAAGAATGACGAGCTTCCTGGTAAGCACATATTCATCTCATATGTTCCTGATAATTCTCAAGTGAAGCAAAAAATGTTATATGCCTCTACGAAAAACTCATTGATGAGAGAACTGGGATCCCAGTTCTTCCATCCTATTCTTTTTCTGAACGAGCTGGACGAAGTCAGTTCAAAGGGCTGGGCGACTATCAAGACCCACGAGAATCTAGGAAAACCTCTAAGTGAAGGAGAAGAGACATTGGCGGCCGTGAAGAAACTTGAAATGTTTAATGTAGGGGGGATAGAAAGACGAAAGCAGGCTCTAGTTAGTCAGAGTTCAAACGCTTTAAGCTTTGGTCTACCAGAAGATGCTATTTCAAAATTGCAGAAACTTGCAAACGGGGACTACCTGATTTTAACAGTTGGAGCAGATGAAACAATGTCTCTTGATTCAGAAGGTTCGGTGTCAGGTCCCCAAGAATTAGTTTCAAAATTATTAAAAGGGCAGCCTAGTTACACCTTAGTGAAGTTCAACAATGACCCATATTTCATATACTCGTGTCCCTCGGGATCAAAAGTAAGGGAAAGAATGCTTTATGCCTCATCGAAACTTGGACTCTTGAATGATTTGAAACCTTACAGATTCGAACCAAAAAAGGTGTTTGAAATCGGGGATGCAGATGAACTAGAATTAAGCGGTTTCGCTGACAATGAGCAGGTTCCACAACAAAATGAAGCAGCAAAATTCTCCAGGCCGAAGGGTCCTAGGCGCAGATAGTAATAATGTCTACAATTGTTAGTTTGCATCTTGTTATAATTTCTGTTGAGAAAATGTCCTGATATATTTTCCTGCTCCCTGCCAATTTCATAGAGCAGAAGTCTTAACGGATATGACGAATATAGGTCTATATAAGAGGCGTAAATAGAAACCTTTATATAAGTGGCATGAGAGGCGAATTGAATGGTGCGTGAAATAAAAAGAACGTTGATGACAGACTTTGAAGAGGCGTGTACTTCAAGGTCAATGGTGACGAAATGATAAAATCAATCCAAAATAATAAACCCATTTGTTATCAATAGAACCAATTGAAATAATCCCAAAATATGCTGCGCTACTTTCAATCTTTAAGTTCTTGTTCTCCATTGTAATCGAGACCTAGTAGTTCCTCTATCTCACTGAGTGAGGTAGAACCTGTCCTAGTAAGCTCCTTGGAATCCGAATTCGGTTCTGAATAGTTCGTCCAGTTTGCTTTAGACGGACTAACTTGGGTTTTCTTCTCTGATTCTCCCGGCAGTTGTTCAAACGGCTCCTGATGTTTTGGTGAATCAGATTTTAGTTGCTCCTTAGATATTAAAGAAATATCTGAGCGTTGGGAGGGAACTTCAGGGGGGACACTCTTGAACTTGGTAAGTGCAGTAGACTTCTTATGTTTCTTGCTTTTAGTTGGGTCAGTCGGTATATGGTCGCTTATGGAACTTGTCGTCGCTGACCTGGATAGCTTCTTGTTCTTTCTCGATCTCGTGCCTCCATAATTTCCTTTCAGTGTATCCATGTCGGCAAATATGATCTGGAATTTCCCCGTATTTCCGCCAATGTTTTCAGGACCTGATCGCTTCTTCCCACTATTAGCAGAGGTGTTTGGGGGTGTTGATGAAAAAGTGGGGATCTTAGGAGACTCACTCTTTTTTTGATCATGAAATATTCCGATAACTGGCTCCATTGCAGACACCGATTTGATTAACTGACAGGGAGCGGTTTTGAATGAAGATTTTGCTATGGGAGTCGGCGACATTTGTAGGTTATCTGGGAGTCCAGACATAGGTTTTCTTGAGGAAGATGTCATTATAATTGTGGATGGTGATGACTGTTGATGACGTTCTTTCGAAGGTGTTTTATAGTTGGATCTGCTAGGAGTTGCGAGCTTGTTCTGTGTGAAGACTTGCGATTGGGATTGGTGCTGAAACTGCTGAAACTGCTGAAACTGTAGTTGGTTATTGGAGTACGCGGACGCTATAGAGACCTTTCTAACACTTGCAGAGCCGATCAATCTTGGGGTGTGGGTTATATCCCGAAGTGGTGTTTTGAAAGATCTGCCCTTATTTCCCATCGGCGTTCCCATGCTAGCAAGAACTGGATCATTTTCCTTATTCTCATTCTCAGCACCGAGTAGATTTGTTAACTCATATTGAGTAAGAGTTGGGGTATCCACAAAGAAGTCAGATAAACGGAAAGACCTGTCCGCTGCTAGAGGAGTCTGCATGTTCGAACGGGATTGTTCTTGATTATAAGGTTGATTCATGCTGAAATTACTTGACTGTGCGTGCGTAATAGGATAAACGTCGAATCTCTGAGGAGATGAGTTCAAAGAGATGTGCTGATTCGGTTGTAATAGCGGTTGTTGTCCCTGATTTAAACTTGTTGCCTGGGTCTGCTGCAGCTGTGACTGCAACTGATACTGTCTGCTCTTTACAGGGCTAAATTTTAAAGCTCCCTGGTTGCTGTTTGAAGTCATGAACACCTTATCTATGTATGGAGTCCATCCTGTGCTTCCGTTATTAAGATTATTAGATCCTATTGGCCCTACGCTTTCCTCAATGAATTGATCAAACATCTTGGAAGGCGATGAACTTATCAAATATCTGTCATTGGGTGGCGACATTTTAAGTTCTTTCCTAATTTGCAACAACTTTCTCCATCCAATACTAAACAGACTGATTCCTCTTGATCCCAAAATGTGATCCCTCAAGCTCTAATATAGCAATGGCCTCTAGCTAATTATTTTCCTGCTCTGCTCTTTTCACAAGTGTGTTTCTTCCTGTTAGCACCTGTTCTTATTGTTATACCTCAATTACCTTGTAAACACTAGCAATGTCTATTAACTATTCTTCCTTTGTCAAAGAACTTATATAGTTAAATCATTTGTTTACAATTTTACTTTACTTTGTTTACCTGTTTCACTCTCCTTTTTCGACACCAGCCACGTTTTTCCTGCTACAGAGCCCTGCGATGACTTTATTTCTCGCTTGCAGCGAATTCTCCGTTCCATTCGTTCCATTTGAATCTGACGACGTAATTGTGGCTGAGTCAGAGGTATGATACGTGATAGATTACATAATACATTATACGATTGTTAAATTATATGGTGTACGGATGTTTACATTTTGATTCCACCAGAAGATAGATGATTTATCAACAAGGGGACACTATGAGAACCTTGGGAAACAACTGGAAAAGATCTGATCACATTGTTGATGAGCAACCAGTAAGTAGAGAGGTTGTTCTTAGTCATAAAACAGGTTCTGGTGCAAATCTGATGCTTTGAATGCCGGGAATCAAAAGAAACAGAGGGTTCGAAGAGGAGGACTCAGAGGCCTCTTTGATAGAGGCTTCTCAGACGCGGTCCTCTTCAACGCCATCGGATTCATTTGAGTACACTAAAGAGGCTCTGAGACTGAGACTGGATGGGGATCTGGTGATTGAAGAGGAACAGGCTCCCAATATTGTTGTTCGGGACTCGCAGATCGACGTGAATGCTCAGTTTACCCAGAATGTTACTCGACAATTGAAGCGTAGAAGACCTATGGGAATCATGACACAAGCCCACAATTCGGATCTGGATACGATGGATGATCACCCTGCAAGGGCCGGGATCATTTTGAAACTTGAACTATTCAATTTCATGTGTCATTCTGCATTCTCTCTCGACTTTGGAGAGCAAACCAACTTTATAATTGGACGGAATGGATCTGGAAAGTCGGCGGTTCTCACGGGTATATCTGTTGCCTTGGGAGCTAAGGCAAGTGAAACAGACCGTGGTAACTCTCTCAAAAGTCTCATCATGCATGGAAAGAATGTGGCCCGTGCGATAGTCACATTCAAGAATGAGGGTCCAGAGGCATACAAATCTGAAGAATTCGGGAGGAGAATTGTGGTAGAACGTGTTTTGAAGGCAGATTCCAGTCCCACTTGTAATATCAGGGACGAAAGAGGAAGAATTGTTTCTACCAAGAAGCAGACTATTGAAGAAATTTTGGATTATTATGGAATCACAATTGCAAATCCAATGACCATTCTTACACAGACAGAAGCGAAGACATTTCTTGCACATTCATCAGATGAAGGAAAGTTTAGATATTTCATGGAGGGAACACGTTTACAGGAGACCTTTAATAATGTCAGAGAACTTCAAACAGATGTCAATGAGATCAAGCAGAAAATCACGAACGACGAAGAGATCCTGCGGCAATCCAAAGATAAATTGAATCATGCTTTAGAGATATGGTCAAATTTTAAAAACTCAGATGAATTTAAGAGACAACAAGATTCTCTTTCCGGAAAACGTCTTTGGCTTGAAGTCACTGACAAAGAAGACCAGCTCGCTAGAGCAAAACAACTTCTTCAAGAGCGTAAAAATGAAGTTGAAAATGCAGATTCATATGTTGCGTCAGTAGAGGATACCATAAAGTCGCATTATGATCTGAAAGACAAACAAGGTCAGCATTTACTGGATTTTGATGAAACTCTGCAGAATGCAGAAATTGAAAAGGAAAAACTGAAAGAAAGTCTTACAAACTGTCAAAAAAAGTTGAAAACAATACAGTCCACCACAAAGGCGATTCAAGATGAACTTGCGACAGATAGCCGTAATTTAAAAAGTGTGGAGGAAAGTATAGAAATAGAGAAAAAGCGACTTGACAGTAATACTGGAGATGCATTTAATAGATTCCAAAACGCAAAGAAAAATCAAGAAGATGAACTAGAACAGAGAAGAGGTCAAATTCAACACCTGACAACATTAATTGATGATCTCAAAGTCCAGCGATCTGACATGAATGAGAATTATCGTAAGGATGTTCAAGAATTAAAGAGTGAGTTGGTAAACCTCGAGCAATCAAAGTTGCAGCATCAGAGTAGTCGAGGAAGTCGACTTGATACCTTTGGAAATAGCGTTGTTCGTCTGGTCAGAGATATAAGTTCAAATGAAAAGAGGTACAAGGGAAAAGTAACTGGACCTCTAGGGATGAGATTCTCCTTGAAGTCAGAATACGATAAATGGGGATGGGTATTGGAAATATTGCTTCAAAGACAGCTAGGTGTCTTCTCTGTTGAGAATTTTTCTGATTCAGGAGCTTTAAGGGACAGAATGAAGTTCTTCCAGGTGCAAAACGATATTACTGTTAGAAGATCTGAGGTATTTGATTACTCATATTCTGTTCCATCAGGAAACCATTTGAAGATGCTCGATGTCTTGGCATTTGATGATAAATCTATCGAATGTGGTTTGGTTGATTCTAACAGGATTCATACAACTCTTCTGATAGAAAATAGACACCAGGCAGAAAAGGTTTTGCTTGCCGACACTGAGAATAAAATCTCATTTGTTATTTGTTTAATACAAAATGGTGCTTTGCGTATTTCGAAAAGAGAAGGCAGATTACAGACAGACCCAGTTACAGCTTTTAAGAATCGGTTTTGGATACCTATTCATAGAACCGGTGATTCTGAAAACCCAACAGCCAGTATAGATAGACAACTAAAAGATGTCAACGAGAGGATCATGAAGCTGGAAAAAGAATGGAATGCTAAAGAGAATAAGTTGACAAATCGTATCAATTCTTCTCTTAATGAAGTTAAGGATATGAGGTCAAGATGCAACTCTTTGCAAAAAGCAATCGCAAAAATTAACTCGAAGTTAGAAGAATTACAGAATGGCACTGGAAAACTTGAATCCTTTGAAGAGGATAGAGAGAAATTGAAAGCACAAATACAGCTAAATATCCAAAGAATTCAGGGACACACCGAGGAGGAAAAGACTGTATTGTCCGAGTATGAATCTGAGAAACAAAAGTTCACAGAAGAAATTCACAAAATAAAAAGAATGCATAAGGAAAAGGCTGAAATCACATCTGGAATTGACCAATTGCGCAACAAAATTAGCGATTGTAGGGAATCAATTAGGACAAACCAACTCAAGATAGAAAAATTTAAAACAGACATCGTAAAGTTAGAGGAGTTTGTTAATGTTTCGTTACCACCTGTGATTGAGACATTAGTTCAGACTGCCAATTCTCATTGCTCGAGAGAGGCAGCTGATATTAAAGATGGTGATACCATACAAAAAGTCGACGAGGAAATTGAAACGATTGCCAGAACTCTTGCTAAGATTGAAGAGGAGGTTGGAATAAGTCGGGATCAAGCAAAATTTGAAGTCATTCAAGCAAGAGATGTCTATAATGATGTGAAGTCAAAATATGAGGAGTCTGCCAAATTGCATAATCATTTGTCTACGTCGTTACAAGCAAGACTTGAGAATCTGACTTCCACTGCAAGCTTGTTAATTCAGGAGGTGAATTCTGTTTTCGAGTCTTCTTTGAAGCTTAGAGGGTTTACGGGAAAGATTGATTTTGACTTCAATCGTGCTCGTTTGATTTTGAAGGTTTCAACAAAACCTACTGAAAGGCTTCGGAATGTTGAGTCATTTTCGGGAGGTGAGAAGTCGTTTGCACAGATTGCGTTTTTACTGTCTATTTGGAAGCCCATGCAGTCCAAGGTACGTGGACTTGATGAATTCGATGTTTTCATGGACCAGGTGAATAGACGATTGGCGTTAAAATTGATTCTTCAGAAAGTGAGTGAGAACCCCAAAACGCAGACCATCTTCATCACTCCGTTACAAATCACCCATCTTGAGGGTCTTGATCACAGATCTGTTCATATTCATGAGATCTCTCCACCCGAGAGAAGTGCCAGTGAAATCTAATTTATTTCCAGACTTATCTATTCGGTTCTTCTGCAATAAATCACTTTTAACCACTGACATTAGTTACAATTTTGTTACGTATCGTAATATACTAATTTCTTGAAATTTTATGTAACTGTATTTATTGGTCTAAATGATACTCGCGGCCTGTTTTGCTTCCGAGATCTGAAAATTTCTGTATATTTAATATTATCATTGAAGGACTCTCTAGGATATATCAATGAATATGCTCATGGACCACTGAATAGAGAGAAAACAATGGATTTGGATGGATTTTTGTTGGAGATAATCAACAGAATTGATCCAAGAGTGGTGAAATACCATCATCTATTCCAGGAGATGTTACTTCAACTTCCCTTATGGATCTACTTATTGGTCTATTTGAGTCTTGTTAGGGTAGGAATCTCTCTGTTAGGTCAAATTGGTATCATCAATAAGGTTGATTTGGTGATTCATGAGAATCCTGTGAAATTTAGATCCAATAAGGAAGATACAGAAACTTTGAGTGTTCCTGATTTGATTCAGAAGTATGTTCCTGAGTTCACAAACGGGTCTCTGTCTCTTTTCAATCCTTTCCTGCTCAATGGTCATCTTCAGACTATGTTTGCTGGAATCAGAAAGTTCAGATTCTATGATAGACAGTATTTTGGCAGGGAGGTTCTGAAGTTCCCAGACGGGGCCTCGGCCTCGTTAGACAAAGTTATTTCATACGACCTATGGAGTTCAGTAGAGACAAACCAGACAGATATTCCAGAAGGACAGACAGGTGATCTTGAAGGAAATACTAGGTATTTTACCAAGACAGAATTGTCAGAAATGACCTCTAATGATACCAAGCCAATTTTGCTAAACCTCCATGGTCTTTCGGGTTCCTCAGCAGAGTCGTATGTTAGATGTATTTCTAGAAGACTTTCTCAAAAATATGGATTCGAATGTTATGTGTTGAACAGTAGGGGCTGTGGAGGTACTGATTTAACCACCCCTCTGCTATTCAACGGTTTCTGGACCTATGATCTCGAACAGACTATCAAAATCTTTAAAAAAAGGTATCCTAATAGGCCGATTTATGCTGTTGGGTTCAGTCTGGGAGGCTCAATTCTGGCAAATTATCTAGGTCAGGAGAGAGACAATTCTGGAATCAAGCTAGCAGTAGTTGTTGCTAACCCATGGAATTTACTTGAATCTCATGGAGTGCTTAGCTCCAGTTTTATCGGCGATACACTTTATTCTCGTGTCATGACTGTTCCTCTAAAAGAGCTACTTAAACGTCATTATGATTCGCTCAAGACCAATCCCGTATTTTTGGAAAATTACACTAAGAACTTGAGCAAGGTAGTGAAACTAGTTGATTTCGACAACTTGTTTACCTCCAGGCTATTTGGATTTAATTGTGCTACCGATTATTATCGCCAAGGTTCTTCGATTAATAGAATTTTCAATATCAGGACTCCAACTGTAGTCATTAATTCATTAGATGATCCTATAGTGGGTGGCTCCGATATCACAGTTCCTAGAAGAGAGACGACTCTTCATCCTTATATAACTTCGATTTTTACCTCCCTAGGAGGCCACGTTGGTTGGTTCAAATGGAACAACGACAGATGGTATGCTGAACCTTTAAGCAAATTGCTTCACGAGTTCCACCAGAGATATGGATCCTCACAGGCAGAGACAATAATCGACCCATGTTCTCTACCTAGTCCAGGAAACGTGAAGAACGGAAAACTTGTTGGACCATATTACTAGATTGCGCTCACCACAATTGAATAATATATTAACACATAGACATGCAGGAGAGATAATAAATGACTGAACCCTTATGTTACCAGCGGAATGTTTATAAAACTAAATAGACAGAAAGAAAATCAATAAACTAGACGATATACTTCATCACAATGCAGGACCAGCAGAGATAACTTCTTCAGTACATTTAGAAGAGTACTTCTCGAAGTTGTCCATGAACAATTGAGCCAAGTTGGTGACTTCGTTTTGGAAGTCAGCAGATCCGTTAGCCCAGTTCTTGGATGGATTGAGCAAAGCAGATGGAACACCTGGTACAGCGACTGGGATTTGTAAACCGAAGGTTGGGTAGGTCTCATACTCGGCATCTTTCAATTGACCAGCGTGGATAGCATCTAGAATTGCTCTGGTGTACTTCAAAGGACATCTCTTTCCACCCTTGGAAGCAGATTGACCGGTCCATCCAGTGTTCAATAGCCATGCAGTGGAGTTGTGTTCAGACATCTTATCAGACAATTGTTGAGCGTATTTCATTGGGTGTAGCACCAAGAATGGTTGACCGAAACAAGCAGAGAAGGTGGCCTCAGGCTCAGTAATACCAACCTCAGTACCAGCCATTTTCGAGGTGTAACCAGAAATGAAGTGGTACATCACTTGAGCGTTAGTCAACTTGGATACTGGAGGAAGGACTCCGTAAGCATCACATGTCAACAAAATGATGTTCTTTGGGTGAGTGTCTGCAAGACATGGAATCTTGGCAGAAGGAATGTAATCGATTGGATAAGCACATCTTGTGTTCTCAGTGATCTGAGCATCTTCGTAATCCACAGCTCTGGAGACAGGATCGTAGATCACATTTTCCAAAACGGAACCAAACCTGATGGCACCGTGAATTTCTGGTTCCTTTTCGGCAGATAAGTCCAAACACTTAGCATAACAGCCACCTTCTATGTTGAAGACACCATAATCAGTCCAACAGTGTTCATCATCTCCGATAAGCTTTCTGTTTGGATCAGCACTCAAAGTGGTTTTACCAGTACCTGATAATCCAAAGAAGACGGTTACATCTCCATTTTGAGAACCCTGGTTAGCAGAAGAGTGAAGAGTCAACACCTTGTGGTTAATTGGCATTAAGTAGAACATGACAGTGAAGATACCTTTCTTCATCTCACCAGCATATTCAGTACCGAGAATAACCATCTCCATATCCTTGAAGTTGATCTCAACAGAGGTAGCAGACGTCATACCTTTGGTAAAGACATTGGCTGGGAATTGACCTGCATTCCATATAGTGAAGTCTGGCTCTCCGAAGTTTTTGAGTTCCTCGTCAGTAGGTCTGATCAACATGTTCTTCATGAATAAAGCGTGATAAGCTCTAGCACAAACGACTCTAACCTTAATTCTGTAACGTGGATCCCATCCAGCAAAAGCATCGATCACATAAACCTTTTCTCTAGTTCTCAAGTAATCCATAGCTCTGCTCTTAGAAATCTTCCAAGTTTGCTCATCAACCTTCTTGTTGACTGGACCCCACCAGATGTTGTCTGTCGAAGAAGGTTCATCGACAATTCTTTTATCCTTTGGAGATCTACCAGTCTTCGATCCAGAATATGCGATAAGAGCACCAGTAGACGAGATCGTCGTACCCTTCTCACTTAATGCATCTTCGTATAGAATTGGAACCGAAGAGTTGTAGTGGATGGTGGCCTCTGGATTTAAGCCCAATGAACTCACTACAGAGTCCTTTGTAGATTGTTTTGTGAAACCCTCTTGGGAAATCGAGGTTTTGTATTCTGTGTGTAAGTCAACTGCAGTTGGAGCCATATTGAATATTATGTTTAATAATGTTCATATAAGCTTTTCCTAATAATTCTCTTCTAGATCAACAGGGAGATTCCCTTTAATATTTATATGATCTTCAATCACATTTCATTTGCTTTGAATTAGCTAGTCCGGAGAAGTGCCCCGGAGAAGTGGTAAGACTTTACACTTTGTTATTCCCCATATACGGCCTCCTCAGGAACCCTACAAACTTCTCCTGATTTTGCTGCGGTTTTCTGTAACTTTTTGTTCCAATCAGTTTCGGGTATTCGCTCCGCTGTAGAACCAGCCCCTGGTATTCACGTATACTTCCCCGATTGTTACTCTGAATTAAGCATAAATTATCTTGTTTTAGAGGTAAAATGCCTCATCCCAACCATCTAGGAAAAGCCCCGGGACCTGGGGTTCGGAAATTCTCTTTGCAGCTCGTGGATTGTGGAGGGACACTTATTTTGTGGGGAAACGGAACGTTTTTCCGCCAAACGGGCAAATTTGGAATTAGGTTAACAACCATACACCAGAAAAAGCAAGGATGACTGATTACGGGGACACGGGCCAATAGGGAGACGTTGTTTACTACTAAAATGGAGCTTTTTAGATGGTGAAGCATTTGACCACTAATTGCAGCTAGTCCGTGTCCGGTATTGCTCCTACTTTCCATTAGGCCAGCCTGAGACCAAGCACACTACATGAATAGGGTCCCGGTTTTGTTTCGTAAATATCCCGACTTCTTACGAGATGGTCGTGCGACTCAGTCACCTTCAGAAATGGGCGCAAAACCCCCTATCCCGGAAACAGAAGGGGGTGTAAGGCCATTGGATACTGTTGACCCCGGATGTCATTGGAGCCACTTTCTACCAATATCAACACAGACGGTGTGTATTACAAAGCTGCTTTCTCCTGACTCGGTATTTTGGGGGTTTATTTCCCCATATTAGACACTTACTACATCTGTCCTTTTTCCTAAACAGGTTTCTGAGTGCTATGAATAACTAAGTTTCGTAAAACGCCGGGTTCCTCTACCCTTAAAGAGTGGGATGGCTGGTACTCCGGAAAACTGTTCTCTCCCCCAGTCAGATCGTTCTATTGAGCCGTATGACATCTATCACAGATCAAAACAGATCAAAATGGTCTGATGAAGAACACTTCTATGTTGCCTGGTTTCTGTCAAGCTCTACAACTTGACAGCTCAAACTCGTATCTTGCACTTCATCTGCAACATAATTCCTAACTTCCGAAAGTTTAGGCTCTGCACGATTTTTACTTCTCTACACCATTAATCCCGGCACTTGAATTCTAACCATGTATTGGGGATACTTACCATTGATTACAGGCAGGTAACCCTATATTGAGATAATATGTAATATACGGTGCAAAGTCAAAAAATCAAATAGAAAATCAGCACTGAAGCCGATGGAATCAGTATCCTTATGGGTTTTAGGACAAGTGTATCAGCATTCACTGTTTGAACAGATGCAGATCTTATAGAAACCATAAGCAAAACTTTCTTAGCAAAAGTGTCCATCTCAACAATTAAAACTTATACACACAATTGCAACGCAACAGCCTTATGTACCATGACTGTAGTAGCTAATTAAAGTCGGGAATCGAGACAGCTATTTACTCAGTCTTCTCTTGGACTTTGTTTAAGAGCTCGTTAGCAGGACCTTCAGACTCAGCAACAATGTATTTGTCAGACAATGGCTTGATAAGTCTGCCGTATACCAGCTGAGCACCATTGTATTGTGGTAGAGATAAGTAAAGCAAGAACAGAGTCTTGATCAAGAAGTAAGAAGGAACCCAGTAAAGGATGGCTCTGGACCAGAATTCAACAACACTTAGCGCAGCGAACACAACCCAGTATGTCAAAAGTCTGGTGTCATCTTTAGAAGTAGAAGTCTTAAGAGCCTTCAAAGACATGTAACCTGGAATGACAAAACCAGCCAAGTTGGAAAGCAACTGGCCAATTCCACCAAAGTTAAGGAAAACCAAGAAAAGATAGATACCAACACCACCAATCACGGCATATGATCTTGGGAGTTTGGTCTGGGACTCGAATTTATCCAAGATCTGATAACCTTTGGTTTGCTTTAAAATCGAGTGGAATTCCCGGATGTTAGTATGCCATTTTTTAAATAAAAATACTTTCAGGACTCTTCTGTGAACTCACTGAAAATAGATATCTCATTGAGATTCAATTCTTTCCAAATATTAACTCAATCGATACCCTCTGGGTCAGGTAATTCACAATTGATTCTCATGCTCCGATAATTCAATTCCAACTTACGCCGTCGATCTTAGTGAAAGTGTCTTGAACTTGTGATTGTATCTTGCTGAAATCCATGTTGTTGTTCTTCTTATCTGTTGTTTTGGCTTGTATACTACCGGTTATTATCTGGTCTACAATACTCTTTGAAGTCCTCCCTTGAACCTCCCTTGATCTTGAAACTGCACTATCTTAAATTACCTGGAACTACACCTCACCGAATTTCTCGTCTATGCCGTAACCCGGCCTTCAGCCCCTTCTCCAATTTCCTTGAGAGATTTCGATCGCATGCAGCATATCCCAAATTGTAAAACTAACATCCTTACACCATATGATTATGGGAGCCAAAAGCTCATGAATTGTATATTAGTAGTACGGTTAATCTATGCATAGCAGTATATAAGAGGACCTTTACAGGGTCTGTTTGAGACCTGAGAAGTCGAATTGACGAGAGACATTCTGCGAGGCGACCTGATATGCGAGCTTAATTCTGATCTTGATCTTTGAACCCTCTGCACCCGAAATTCTGACGCCTAGAAAACCAGAGTCATTGACAGCCAAATTGGTCTTAGAAATAGGCGATAGCTGAAGTTTCTGTTGCTTTGTAACGGCACATAGAATGGATATGTTTGTAATAGGGCCGTCTGAGTTGGCATTTGTCACCACAATTTCCAAATCAGCCTGGCCTCCTCCAATTCCATTCACACGAATACCGACAGAGACGTTCTCATCTGAAAATGCAGGTATTAATGAGGTCTCGGGAGCAGCTGTCGTCACTGTAGTTCCAGAGCTCTCAGTAGGCTTATGAGCTGGTGCATCTTCCGTAGCAGTATTGGAGCCAAACAAGTTCAAGATACTTGAATTCTTCTCTGAAATGGCATTAGTTTGGACTGGAGCTTGGCTTGTCAGAGATGAAGATCCAAAAATATCTGACAGTAAGTCCATTGTGTTTTCTACCTTTACCGATTGTTGAGGTGTGTTATCGCTCGTTGACTGTTGCTCAGATGCATTGTTATCACCCAATAGATCAAGCAAAAGATCTGCAGTATTAGCCCTAGTAGCTGGTTGGGTGCTTCTACTCTTTGTAGCAGATCTACTTACCAATGAAATGCCCTCATGCAGCTTGACTGGAGGAGCAGGCATTCTTTCGAGAAGTCCCTTCTTAATAGGAGCTGCCTGGGCAAGAATCTCGCTGTATTCAATAGCCCTAATTTGAATTTCAAGGTTATAGTCATTCTTGGAAGAGTTGATGATCTTTCTTAATGCCTCGATGGATTTTCCATTCTTCAATTTTGCTGAAAGCTTCAACGCTGTGGTTAAAGCATATATCTTGACCTGATCGATCTGCTCTGATTCATTGAAAGTAGAAATGTGCAAAAAAGTTTCTAAAAGGGTAATAAGCGATTCCTCAGTAATAACATGTTCCTTATTGAGCCCATCTTCATAATGGGAACCAAGAACCAAATCACCATATTCACCAATACACCAGATTGTGACCAATGCAAGACCATATTGATTATACGAAGTTTGACTTGATTTAATCAGTTCAATCAAAAGATACTTGGTTAACTCTACATCCTCGTTTTGCATTATCAGTGCCAAAATGTTGGAAAGAATATCTTTGGTGAAATAGTTTCCAACAAGCTGTAGTAGAGAAACTAATGTTTCAAAATGCCATTTAACATTAGGCCGATATTTGTTGCAGGCAATACAAAGTTGTGTTGTAATATATTGTTTAAGCTCATTATCAGAGTTGTGCAAAAATGATAATAGTTCCTTGGTCAATACTCTCACATTCTGTTGATTCATAATAGCAAAGGTTAGCTCCAAAGCACGACGACGAATAGAGATATCACCGTCCTGTAAACAGCCCACGATTGTTGATCTATGTCTTTGTACTGCTAGAGGCTCATAATTTATAACATTTAAAAGGGTATTCAAAGCGACATACCTCGTGTTATTGTCCTTTTGTGTCAAAAACTTGCTCAAAATGTTAATTCCCAAAACTTTCAAAGAGGAGTCCGAATTAATCATAAAAATGGTCTGAACAGTCTCATATAGGACAGAATAACCTGCACTCTTCGCTGAATCAATCTTAGAGCAAACCTGAGTCAAAAGATCATTCAATGGCTCGAGGTTAGGGTTCGAATCATCATTTGCTAACAATAGTCTCAAGTTATTAAGCAAGCCAACATATAAAAAAGGATCTGGAACTCCTTTCACGTCATATTCAGGCGAATATCCTGTGGTAGTCAACAATCTAAGATGCGCCAGAAGTCTTGGTATTTGTGATTTTAATGTTTCCTGTGAACTTTCATCATTGATGAATATTGATCTCATTAAGTGTAATGCTCCTAGAACAACACCGTGTGATCTCTCATTCAAAAGAGGACCTATCTTTGGAATAAATATCTCTGATAAATCTGGATCCTTTTCGATCAACTTGGCAGCCACTATAGCTGCCTTTTTCCGAAGGTATGGATGATCAGACTCCAACAGAGCCTCGACATTGGCATATAGATCACGAGCCAACTCAGGAGATGCGATATTTCCCAGAGTTACAAGGGCAAGTCCTGCCACATATTGATTAGAACTCTTCATATCATTGTCTAAAGAATTCGTTAAAAGCGTCAAAACCTCTTGATTCTCGTCTAATATCAACATTGTTGCCAGATACCCGAGTCTCTTGTTAGAGAACTTTGATGACGCAAGCAATTTAAGGCATTCTACCTGGCCAAAATACGTCGGTTCTCCCAAAATGTACAGATAGAGAAGTTTCGAAATATTCGAACTTCTGGTCTCATCGTCTAAATGAATGTCCCTGAATGCTGTCCGTATTTTAGCACTTTCCTTTCTGATCGTCGCCCTTTCAGCAGCAATTGTTTTGCTGTTTCTGACAGATTTGACAAATGATCTCAACGAACTCATTCTCGTTTATTTCTATTCAGGCTGACACCCGTTAAATCCCATATACAGTCGGTTAAAGTATCCTTTTAAACAGTCTGGAAATCGTGTATACATGTTATACTTAAAACAAACACCCAAAAGTTGACAACATATAAATTGGCGAAGCCCTGGTTTATCTCGGACCATTTTGGTTTTCGCACTACCTGTCTGGATGCCCTCTTGAGGGATCTTTAATACTATATAATTGAAGAAGAACTAGATATTGTCCCGTATCATAGCCAGTAAAACTGCTCTGATGGACTTAATGTAGGCAATGTTGCCGCTGTTGACAATATCGCAAGTGATAACGATTTCCAACCCTAAAAGAAAGAGAATAGCAAGAAATACTTGGATCAAAATGGCCTTCAGTAGAACAGAAACAACACCAGAGACTGATATATTTACTCTTCCAGTAGAGTCAGCACAGGAGTTTATGTGGGTGTAATTTTGCTCAAGTGTTAAATTATGGGTCCGGATTAACTCCAATTCCATTCTATCCTGATCAGTTTCATCAGTCCTATCACTCAGAATGTCGTTCAGATCCCTTGAGCCATCAGAAATACTGATATATCTCTTATCTGTCTCCAGATACCACTGGAACTCGGGCGATTGAAGTTCCAGCCAGTTGTTGAGCGCACGTCTGGACTTGATTTGTCTGAGCCTCTGACGATGCTGACGGAGCCACTGAAGCTGTTTTAAATTACCGGGGGCAGTCAACGAACATAGGAACTCATAGTAAGTAAATCTGTTGGACCTTCTGCTAAGAAGCTTTCCCACACCGATAGTCTTTTTGAGAGCCCGAAAATCATCTTCAGAATCCATCAGATTAAACAACTGCTCCGATGGTCCCTTCGGGGCCTCCTTGGTTGTGAGCTTTGGAAATACCAGTTTGTGGGCGAGAGGTTCGGTGGTTTTTCTGAACGAACACAGACGTTTCGCAGGACCTTGTTCGAGGTCTGAAAGCTCTGATTCTGACGACCAAGCTACAACTTCAGACATTATTGAATTGCTACCAAAATATGGTTCTGTCTCGTAACAGCACTCCCATCATTTTCAGTCCTGAACCATCCCATATATAGGTAGAACAACAGCGAGGGGCTGGTGTTTCCAGAGCTTCATTCATTGTGATAATGTGATCTATCATGTTCTCCCTTTCTATCCCAAACATTGCAAGGGAGCAAAACCCAGTTTAGATATTCACATCTTTGCACCGAATAAGTGGCAAAAGTCAGTTCAGGTGGTTCCACAGGAACGAGATGCTCTGATACGCAGATGATAACTCTATTTCAACAATATCATGTGTCCATTGAGTTGTTTCATATGGGATGCTTGCTCTTTCGAAAACACTAAGAGATCCTGAGAATTTTGCGTTCCATTTTAGTTGCTCAAACGCACATAAGAGCTGCTGCGAATAATGATCCCCCCACAAAGAAGATATTCGGGATCGGTACAACAAGATGGATGCTGCGCTGCATACCAGGGGACACAGTGGAATACCAGAAGCACAGGGGATGCCGAGAAATAACTATGAACACGTGATCAATCAGATACTATCAGATACGTCATACCGCGATTCTTCGAACGAAGCTGGTTGTTTCTAGTTTTCCCTGTATGGCAACGAAGATCGTCGGGACATATCAGTCATGTATTACGATACTATTCAGGCCTGCGAGTTTGGATCGCAAATATATCTTCCGCAAACAACTAAACGGCGAAAACGTACCCTGGACATAACACGATTTTCGAGGCAAGATGTTCCTTCATGGCCGGATAATAGCAATGGCTCATCATACAGTGAGCAAGGGGTACAGCTGGTTGGTATGGTAACTCACCGTTTCAGAGGCTTGGCGAGTAGATGATGGTCGTTAAGTTGCGGATGGAAACAAGCGCTGTGCAGCTCGAGAAAGACAATAGGAGAGGTAAACAACCTCACACTCTTTTATACATTCGAGAGTGAAATGTCTATTTTTGGCAAGAACATCTAAGACTTGACTGGAACAGTGTCAGCAAATCACCCAAACGGGAAAACTTTAACAGCCCCGAGAAATGACCCAATATTATGTCATTCTATCTGCTCATTTACTAGCAATTTGCTAAATCAGACAATTCTCTTTCCGCTTGTGTGGTCTCCATCACCCCCCAGGCGAAACTGTCGCTGTTATCCACATTTCCGTTTCTCACCACACACCTGAGCCCTAAATAACTAGTCCGAGGCAGACGCGAGATGGCTATTTGATCGTCCTTCACGACCTTCCTACAATGAAGAAGCTGACGCACCCGGCATACCAGAGAGGAAAGTGTTCACTTTTGTATTTAATGTCCACGACTACATATAGCCACAATAACATGGGGTATGTGTGGCTGTGCACTTTATGATCGATTGTCGTGTTACCCGACTAGGCGCAAACAAATAGTCCAGCAGGTTGCTACCAGACCAACACGGAGTGTCTGCAAAGCCTGCCGATTGGCCTGTTTGGTATTCGCTGATCGTTGCCTGAAGTTCCTACAGGAAACCAGAGCTTCGTGCCTGAAAATGAAAAAAGTGGGCGAAATGGGGCTCAGAGTCCGCAAGCATTTTTTTGCGCGGCCCAGCAAGTGTTTTTGGGAAACACATACGGACAACAAACAGCAGCCTCTTCCTGTTCTGTCTCCATCTTTCTCACATCCGGCTCTTCCTGAGATCTGGGCTCTTGCTCAACATTAATTGCTGCAAAGTTCCAATAAATGTCTCACTTCTAAATTGTCGCTGATTCATCTCACTGGACACTTTTTCCATCTTCTCAGCCAAGCATAATGTAATATTTTTTTCTATTGTTATGTCAATTTTAATTGCCTTCACAATGCAATCCAAATTGCCGACATGATGTACATCCGTACACCGGAAAGATGGTGGATAACAGAGGCTTTTCAGTTACAGCTATGACACCCATTAGGACGCCCAATAACTACAGTATACCGTCTCTATTAGATCATATCAAAGTTTCTATTTCACTAGTAACCAGCAACTCATAAAGCGAAAAATTGATGCCATGAAATCAAGGTAAATAGGGAGAAGAGTGGAACATTTACAAATAAGCTTAAATAATACCATAACGACTGAGTTCTTCCTTTGGAACTCCGCATCTTTTGAGAGATCTCTGGCCCTTCCAATGATTGATCAGCTGGTAAGGCCTGTTGAACTTTTTAGAGCATCCCCAATGAGTATTATCTTTATTCTTGCCCTCGCAAGCATGTAGTTTAGTCTTTCTGTGTTGTTCTCTGATGTGTCGGCGTAGATAATCTTTCGACAGAAACGTGCCCTTGTATTTGCACTTGGGAAAGTTACATCTGAATCTTATCCGTTCCATGGAATCCTTCGAGGTGATCTCCTGCTCTATATTTAGGTCGATGGAGTCTGTTTCCGAGTTATCGTCATTGTCATTTTCATGGCCATGGTGGACTTCCATGGGGTGGTGAAAACAATCGTCCGAGACTGGAGAAGAGCTGAGCCCAGACAAGGGCGAAAGCGAGTTAGGAGGCGACATAAGGGGTCTGTTGTGAGTCTCAGGAATCAGTCCAACGGGAACACCAGGTAGCTCATACTTCTGAACCATGGCTGGATATGGAGGAATCAAAGAGGAAAACTGTAGGGGCACCTGTCTATGCTGGTGAGGAACGTAGAATGAGGAAGAGGCGGTTGTGGTTGTGGTTGTGGTTGAGTTAGGCATGGGCAGGACTTCAAAGCCTGTTGAAGAGAGCGATGTTGGGTGGTTGGTGATGGCAGCGGAGTCAAGTGGTGAGCATGTGGAGGGAACAAGACGGGTTGTGAAGTCGTGGAGGAGTGCTTTCGTGGATAATGGCTTCAGAGACGATATGTCTAAGGAATCAGAGGCATGTGGGGCGGAATAAGGAGTAGGGAATATTTTGTAGTCGTCCATTCTTTTTTCAGCGGAGTCTCCAAACTTGTACAGAAAGAAGGGTCCTGAGTAGGAAGCTGACGATTCATGGGATATGCCGTTGCGATTGCAAGTGGTTGTCATGGTGGTCATGGTGATGTGATGTATCCTGGACTTCCTGTCAGGGCCAGCTACCGCCGCGAATGAGACAAGAGGGGGTTTATTTTATGTATTCGAGGTTCGAGTCGTTAAACACCAGTAACACGAGAGGATCCGTAGAATATATTGCAAATCTCTCTGTTGACCAACTCAGGAAGACACTAGGAAAAGGTCCGTTTTCTTATATGATATCCGTCTTGTAGCGAAAATCTGGGCTACAGACAATATACGTTACGCACCATGGCACGAGACGATCCTATTACAGACGACGTACATACATTGATTAATCTTGCATGCACCCCGCTGCCGAATCCACTGATGTCTAGAATCATTTGGAAGCACCTTTGTGTGTTTGTATGATGCCAGATAGCCCACATATGTATATGGAGTACACCTTAATCCTCGACATGTTGGTCTCGACGAAATAATAGATGTTGTCGCAAACAATAAGATGTGGAAACTCTGCAGCGATATGGGGTGGCAAATCATGCGTGCCGGGTCAAGAATGTGGTGGGGGCGAGGGTAGACAGGAACCGTGCGACAGGACGGGAAACCAGGAGCCTGGAAATCCATAAATGCGGCGTGATGACAGCGGCGGTTGCGCGGACATGAGATGGCAAAGAGCCGGGACAAAGGGTCTAATGCATGTTCTGATAATTGCCAGGAGGACGAAGGTGGTGGGGGGACCCGAGATGTTCTCAGAGCACGTCGCACAGATGGACTGTCGGTGGGATTCCTCCTGGGGCATCGGGCCTATTTCAGTCTGTTCGTGGCGCCTTGCTGGGCGGCAATTTGGTGAAAATTTTGCACCGCAGTTCCTGGCGGGTTTCAGCCGGTAGGTAGCAAGTATGTTCCTGTCGGCGACCCTGGTAACCAGACTGAGGCCTTTCGTCACCAGTCATAGATCAACAATGACCCTGCTTTAGCAAGATATCCACAACCGCCCATTTTCTTTCAGCTATTATTCTACGGTGAAACAACCCGAATATCTTGCTTGTGCAGCTTTTAGCTTCGTTTTTTTTTGCTGCTGTGCATTTGAAAACACTCAGGCCCACGACTTAATTGTCCCAACAAACCGGCAATTTAAATTCGATTTGGAGCAAACAAGCTGGTCCAGCGGTCTGGAAATTCAGCTCTACCGCTCCAGCTGATCCATCGCTCATTTTTTGACCTTCCAACTCGCACCCAGAACACTCCCAGAATTACTCTCTGTTCGACGTCTCACCCGGTGGCAGCCCTAAATTTTCCTCACATGCTAGACGTCCAGGTTTTTCCTGACATTTCCCATTTTGTACTTTGTGTCTAAAAGCACAAGCCACAGATGCCCTGGCGTTCCAGATCAGACATAGTGCGTTCTCGCACCGCATCACCAGCCACCATCTTTTTTTAGAAGTTGGCCTCCAATTCCACACATCTCCCTAGATTTCCGTTCCAAATCACCTCCCTAGCAAGAAATGTACCTGCATCACCTGTTATATTATTGCTTGCAATTTGTTGTGTTTTTGTCCCCTTTTTGCTTGCCGATCACCATGCAAGTTCCATCGCTGCCCATGTCTCCCATCTTATCATGGTAAAACAGAAACAAATACTACCATCGGTATCTTGCTCCCGTACCCTTGCCATTACCAATACTCTGCAGGAACCCATAATCATAATGGAATACATATGTACATATTTACGACACTTTACTAATACATATTTCCCTCATCAGCACACATCAACACTTGTACAAAGAACATCTGCACATATCAATGTATCTTTGTTCCTTGCTCCCTTTATAGTCGCTCTTTTCTTCGTTAACCTGCCTTCGCATGCTACCCCCCCACCTTTTCCCTATTTCACCTGTCTGGTCGTACTTCCCTGCTGATCACCTCAGCCACAACCTACGACACACCTCATAACACACCTCACACCAAGATTGTTCAGTTCTGTCTTCCCTCGGAATAAGCCGCGGAAAACTCCTTTTCACGCCCTCCCGAATATTCAAGGTGTAGAGATGTGGAACCGGCCCACCTGAATCTTGGCTGTATTGGGAACTTGGGTCATGTAAGAATTTTTTTGTTATCACTAAGGGCTTATATATAGGGCAGGAAGACAGAACAGTCTGTATGCTAATCATCAGTTCACAAAATCTCGTTGACTAGGAATAACACTTTCCCTATTGATTCGAGTCATAAGCTGATATAAGAAACCATTTTACCAGAGAACATACATTGTCTGACTTAGAATTTCTCAACTTTTTATTAATCGTACAGTCATTATAATCAGGTCCCTGAAGCAAAAAAAAATGTGTTTCTGTTGTTGTGATTGTTGCTGCTGTGACTGTCTGTTAGTCATTCTGGCATTCTTTTTGCCTCCAGTTCCTGTTTGTATCAAGAAAGGGCTTTGTTCCTGCGATTTCCTAATAAATGTCTGTCTGTGTCTCCTTGGATGGGTCCCTGGTCTCATTCATTCCTGGTACATTATTCTCAAGAATCCAGACAGATATCACGATAAGGATGATGTGGAAAGACAACAGATTTTTATTAATGCTGCCCCAGGTTCGCCTCCTGTGATAGTCAACCAACAGCCTGACCAAACCCGCATAATGTTCAACCACCCTGAGCCATTCAGAGATAGTTCGGTTCATCCAAATGCTCAGGCTACATTGCAAGCAGGGCAGTTGAGTCCACTTTCACAATCTCCAGCAGTTCTTCCTCAAACTCAGGTTTCTCCTTTTGGAACTCCTCAGGGTAAGGCGTCGGGAGGACCAAATTACGGTGCTACACAGAACCTTTTGGATGCTGTAACAGATTGTCCGACTGAAGATGCCCCTCCAAGCTATGATAATGTTATGAATGAGACCGCTAAACTATTCAGATGATCATTTCCGCCATAATACTCGGAAGTTCAATTTCAAATATTTGATGGTATATGAAATAGCTTTCGTCTCCACGCTTATCCATGCTTCTCATTCCTCTTTCATAACTCATCGCTCATAGAGTCACTATATTTCGCCTTCTGTTGTTGTATACGATACATTTCTGGCAGATCTAATCTTTTTCAATCATTTATTTTAATTCAATGTTCGGTGTCATCGAAAGGACATTGGTGGAGTTGTTTTTAAATTCTCTAGTATATCTGTAGTATTGTTTCATATCTCGATCTCTCTTATTTGATATTGCAATTGTTCTTTTAATCGTAACAGATGATCTTTAATTGGTGTTGAATTGATATTTCACCCTGTCCACGATATCGCGCTGTTTGGAGATTAGATGGAAAAATTGATATATACTATATAGTGGACAAAAGTTAACAGTTTGTCAACGAAAACAACCTCTTGTATCGATCCTGAAGAAGCTTAATAGCATAATGACCGAAGTTGTATCACCAAATGGTATAATTAAATCAGACTTTGTCGAAAATAACGGCTCCAGTCATAGAGAATCACAACACTCAAGCACCCCATATAAGCTCAGATACAGGCTCCCCAGAACACATGATGACAGTCTTGTTTCAGTGTTAAAGATCAGTCCAAACGGAAAATATCTTGCCACGGCATCAAGTGATAAAACAGTCAAGATTTGGGAACTCGGAGACTCCAAATTGAATTATGTGAGAACACTCAGAGGTCACACTAAAGGTATCTCAGATATAGAGTTCTCTCCAAATTCCAAGTATTTGGCCTCTGCATCTGACGATCTAAGCATCTACATCTGGAATTTAGAGTTTGGAGAAGTGATTCAAATCCTTAGAGGTCATACTTATCACATAAATGTGTTGAGGTTCCATTTCAAGGGCTCGATTCTGGTCAGTGGATCATCCGATGAGAACATCAGAATTTGGGATCTCAAACGATCTAAATGTCTCAAAGTCCTTAGTGCCCACTCAGATCCTATTTCGAGCATTGATTTCTCTTTTGATGGTACTATTATTGTGAGCGGGTCGTACGATGGCTTAATCCGTCTCTTTGATCTAGAAACGGGCCAATGTTTGAAGACGTTGATCTACGATAAAAGTGGGTCCTCTTTCCCTGTCACACATGTCAAATTCTCTCCAAACTCAAGATATATACTATCCAGTTCATTAGATGGCTTCTTGAGACTTTGGGACTTCATGAACAACAAGGTGGTAAAGACACTCAAAGATTCTGAGGGGAGACCTGTAGCTGAGAAGTATATTCTAAGTACTTGTTTCATCACATGCAACAACGAGTCAATGGTGTGCTCAGGTAATGAGCGTGGTGAGGTGGTGTTCTGGAATGTTCAGAACAAAGAAATACCCTTCTGTCTTCAAGCCAGTGATACAGGGTCTGTTGTCCTACAAACGGTATGCTTGAATGAGGGCAATTTACTCGCCTCCGTTACCATAGATGGTGAGGTGAGAGTATGGGACTATGACACTAAGTGAGCCCCAGCACAGACGGTCTAGAGCCCATTACATTGAGGTAGTGGTGATTATAAGAAATATATTGAAAAGTGGAAAGAAAGGCGATTACACCGGAGAACACTCGACCGTAAGAACTAACAATTATATAGAAAGAAGAAGAAAGATGAGAAAACAATTTAAGCAAGCAGAATCTTCTAATTGAAGGCAACTAGAACTCCTTTGACATGATAAGAAAACAAACGCTGGTAAATGTCATCAGTCAACCAAATAGCTAATTGTAACGACAAACACAGTGAGGAGGAGCATGTTCTCCTCGGCAGAATTCAACGGCGGTCGTTGTTTAATTCTACAAACATAAGAAACAGTGTGACAGAGAAGTTCATTCTCAAGATTCAAATCCCTTGAGTGTTTCCTCCTACTTTGACGCAACTTCTGCTGCCGGAGCTTCTTCGTCGGCAGCAGCAGCAGCAGCAGCCTCTTCACCTTGTACCTCCTCAGTAGTACATTCTTCAGGTGCTGATGCAGCGGTCTCCTTCTCGCTGTTGCTTCCGAATCTTTTGGAGAGTGATTCGTATTGTTCTCTGACGAACTTGATGATTCTTCTGACTGGCATTTCTATTTGTTATGAGATGGTTTTGTTTGATTAGTACTAAAAATCCAACACAACCAAGTAATAAAGAAAGAAGCTAAATAAGTATAGGAAAATAAGGGGAAACATTTTCCCACTTATAAGCGTTTATTTCCTCTCTCAAGACAAAGAAGGGCAAGAGGGAAACATACAACAAAAATTATGTATGGGGAACTTTGTCGTGGATCAGGCCGGGTAACAAAAATGACTAGATCAAACTGCTATCTTGCTAACAACCCAAACGAAATAATCAAATTATCTACAATACGAATAAGCTCATCATATAACCTAATATACATTGAATACCCAAGTAATACTGGACTACTTATACCGTACCTATAACAAACATACAAAAGCAAAAACCCTTATAATTCCTGAGAAGCCTTGGACTTGGCCGACTTCTTTGGAAGCAAGTTGGAGTGAATGTTTGGCAAAACACCACCCTGGGCGATGGTAACATGACCCAATAACTTGTTCAACTCCTCATCGTTTCTGATGGCTAATTGCAAGTGTCTTGGGATAATTCTAGTCTTCTTGTTATCTCTGGCAGCGTTACCAGCCAATTCCAAGATTTCAGCAGCGAGATACTCAAGAACGGCAGTCAAATACACTGGAGCACCTGAACCAACTCTTTGAGCATAGTTACCCTTTCTCAAGAGTCTGTGAATTCTACCGACTGGGAAAGTCAAACCTGCCTTAGAAGATCTCGAGGTCGATGCCTTTTCTGAAGATCCTGCTTTTCCTCCTTTTCCGCCTGACATTTTATGATATTATGATGATTGATTTAATGTAATTACTAAGTAACACTTTTCTGAACAATTGATTTTACTTTCTCACCAAGGAGGCATGCCTTCCTTTTTATATACGAAATCCAGCAATCCAAACCGTAACAAACAACGCCACCAAAAAGACTGCATTGCGCCCACCTTTGAGTTACGACCAATAGCATCACGCTGTTGCCCTTATTCCTACTTGTTTACGTTCAAGCCCGTCGGACCAGAGTTTACTCCTAAGATGAAAAATCCTGGCACGGTGCTTTTGTCGCGAAATTCACCAAATTCTATCCAAACAACCCATATTCCTCGAGGTTTGGATTTTCTATGGACATGTTGTGGCGAGCGAAAAAATTCCAGTAATTTAGTGGTGGTGCACGACCACGATAAAGGGCCTTGATGTGCATTTACCGTTGTTTTTGGAGAAGTATATAAACAGGAGTGTTTGCGCCTCTTGTGGGGAGTTATACATGGGCATAAAATTGGAGTTAAAATATCATTAATCGATTATAATAGTTTGAATAGTAAAAATGGCACCAAAGGCAGAAAAGAAACCAGCTTCCAAGGCTCCAGCTGAGAAGAAGCCAGCAGGAAAGAAGACCGCTGCTTCCACTGACGCTAAGAAGAGAAGCAAGTCCAGAAAGGAGACCTACTCCTCGTACATCTACAAGGTGTTGAAACAAACGCATCCAGACACTGGTATTTCTCAGAAGGCCATGTCGATTATGAACTCCTTTGTTAACGATATCTTTGAGAGAATCGCGTCCGAGGCTTCCAAGTTGGCTGCTTACAACAAGAAATCTACTATTTCTGCTAGAGAGATCCAGACTGCTGTCAGATTGATCTTGCCAGGTGAATTGGCTAAGCACGCTGTCTCTGAAGGTACCAGAGCTGTTACCAAGTACACCTCTGCCACATCTGCTTGATTGCAAACGCGGTATTGGTTTGTGTTTAATATTTTGGGAAAATGCTCGTTCATTTTATAGTCAACTTCTTAGGGTGTATATTAGTATCTGTAATGGGAAATGATTTCTATTATATTTGAAATATTTGTAAATTTTGATGACCTGATGGGCAGTTTTATTGTATGACTTGATGGGTAGTTTTCTTGTATGACATAAGTTTTGTTGTGTGTAGTATGTTTATGTGAAGTCATATTTTTTGTGTTTTAGCAAGGAGTTTGATGTTCTTCTCTAATTGAGCTGGTCCTTTGTATAAGATATAATTCTACTTTTTATAGCATACTGTTGCTTATTTATGTTGGTCTTAACATTTTCCTATATTTTTCCAAGTCTATAAATCAAATTATATACTATTTCAAAATAAATCTGAAAAGGTCTGAATTCTATAGTGAGTTTAAGAAGAATTCTTAGACATACCAGATAACTCTGATTATATATTCTATCCTCTCTAAACAGACTGTTTCTTGTTTTATAACAGTTATTCTGACCTCACTGTTGTTTTCAGGCCTATTTGAGATTACAACACAACAAAACCTTTGTCGCAGAAAGTCGTGGCTGGATCCGTCTAGATAAAATTTTTTTTCACTCTATCTACTATTTAATCTACCCTTCAAAGGTCAATATGGCACTAAGACATAGAAAAATAGGAACAGCAGGAACACAACAAAGGTAAAACAGATAGAAAGATAGAACAAGATGTCATCGTCGTGTTTATGTGATCCATTTGTGATCACATCTTTGCCACGGCTTCCTGCCAAGTCAGGAGACCAAAAGACTTGGATGATTCCAAATATTAGTTCACCCCAAAGTGCAACTTTTGACATAGGAATTAATGGATCATTCATTGGAACATTCATTACAAGACCAACCCCTAAGATGATTTGGTCTTATTCGTTATCTCCACAGTGCAAAGTAGATTCTTTAAGCTCGTATACTTTCGAGGAGACCCACGAGAGAGAGGAGCTAAAACTCTTTGCAGCTGGTTTGACCGAGAGGAGAAAGTCTATACTGCGATTGATTACTTATGGAAAACCAAAAGAAACTGACATAGATGATGATGAAAAACAAACACATGACTCTGCATCTGTGATGAACGAAGAAGATCGTTCTACGTCTGAACAAGAATCTCTTAGAGAGGTCAAAACCAAAGATATTGCCCTGGATGATGAAATGATCGGATTGAAGATATCTAATGACGGTCAAAAGGTATATTCTCTGTCAAAAAGAGGTGAAATATCTATTTGGAAGTTTCAGTTGGAAGGTGACATAAAAGAAGAACTAATAACTTCGTTAGAACCTCCTTCTAGACGGAAGACCAGCATAATATATCATTCCTTCATAAGGCCAGATGAGCTCCAAGTTAAGAAATCAGAAAATGTGGATTCTTTACTTCTTACAGTGGAGACTAGTAACTCAAAAGACTTCCTGACTGTCAAAATTTTTGCGATAGAAGCTTCATCTGTGTTAGAGATCTCGCATTCGATCGTTGAATTACCAGAGAACAGCAAGACAGAGTCTTTGCAACTCACCTACGACCCATCCGGTAAACTATTACTATTAGATACCAATTCTCAAATGAACTTGCATGTTTATTCCCTGCCCTACACCCGCAAAACCAAAACGATTACATCTCTAATAGATGTTTTTGAAAAAGAAGACGCCAACCAAGCGGTATCTGTTGTTCCTGCATCTACCAATAGAGTAATAATCTCTAAAGGAAGTACTATGGCTCTGGTGGATACTAATTTTGAGGCTCTTCTCGGGTCTATTGATCTTTATACGAAATCTAAAGATGCATCAAATAGCTCTTCGGATGGAAGAGAAGTCACAAAACCACCAAGAACTGCATACCTCTTGGCCTGTCCTACTGTGAAGGGAACTTCTCTCAAAACTAGAGAGACCTTTGCATTGGCTGTGTTGAAAAATCCAAAGGATAACTTTGCTCTTTTAGAGTATTTCTCTGTTGATGTTGGCCTAGGAAAACTCAGTGATGTATTAGGAAAGGGACTACCTAGTAGCAAAGACTCAGGAGACAAAGAATTTGTTGGCCTACCTCCTTTAGTTTCTAAACCTGAATTCAAGTCAATTTCTAAAGAGATATCTTCTCTAGAAAATAGATCATATCAGTCTAGTAATGAGGCTGCCAGAGTTTACGAGAAACTGATATCACTTAACCAAGAAGGAAAATTTGGTGATCTGGAAAGATTATTAGTTTCATATTTAAAACATAGTAACGAGGAAGATTTGGATGACGAGAGACCGCAACAACAAGCATTCATGGTTTTTGAGATAGAGAAAGATAGAGTTGTTGATCCCGAGTTTGTGAAAAAGGCATTGTTATTGCTATTTGAATATGATAAAATAACCAACAAGATTTCGTTGAGACCAGAGTTTCTTCCTGAGAACTCTCTTACCTATTTGTTGACTCATCCATTGTTCCCATCCGAATACACTTCCGGGTTGCTCAATATCTTGAGTGTGTCTCCACGTCTTATGAGGCAAGCCATTGTAACATGTCCTAATATCCCATGTGAAGATCTTCTGGAACAACTGAGTTACGTTGCTGATGAAGAAGTGTTTAAAGACATCATTGCTAGATTGGTGGAGGAGTTTTCTAGCGAGTCCATCACAAGGTCTTTAGTCAAGATGGTCAAACAGAAATTTTCTGTGGATCTAGACAAAGTAATTAGCCGAATCATAAAATTGAATTATGGCTACGAGATTCTCAATTCATTTATCGACTCGAACGGTCTCGTTTTGAGTCTACATTACTCCAAGAATCCTGATCAATTAGTCAGATTGATTGGAAAAGTTCAGAGCAAAGTGGACTGTCTTGTCACCAACACTCAGCTACTTACATTGGTGAACCAGTCTCTGATTATGTCCGAGAAGGACTCTGTTTATGACGATCTTTCCAAGAAAAAACATTCCAAGAAGAAGAAGAAGAGGGCAGAATTGAACAGTGGAAATATAATAGAGGAGACTAATGATCTAGACTCGATTATCAGTATTCACGGAAAGTCTTCACAGCTCATAAAGGACGATTTGGCCGATAAGAAGATTCCATCTTATTCGATCGAGAAATTGACTATCTGAAAAATTATCATTTCTGTTTCAAATTTTTTAAAGAAACCACAGATAATCAACAACTGATACATTCAGTATCATGATGTTTGTTTTCACATAAATATAGACTTAATTTAACGACAATAATCACAGTACAATGATATCTTCATTATATGAGCTCTGGAGAGATAACTGAAAAATGCGAATCGTAGGTGCGAAGCCGAGAAAGTTTATACGTAGTCGTTTAATCTTTCTTGTAGAAAGGATAGAAATAGCATAAATAGGCAGTAACGACAAATATAGATCCATCAGAAGCCACTAGAGAAGACGAAATTGTTCAATGATGAAGTTATTGACTACTTTAGGGGGAATTTTGCTGGCATTAGTTCTGATTTTCAGTCAGGTAAAAACCACTCTCGCTGCAGAGACTGAGGAACCAGCAATCACTCACAAGGTTTATTTTGACATCACAGAGGGTGAGGGAGACTCTGCACAGAAACTTGGAAGAATCGTGATTGGACTGTTTGGAGATGTTGTTCCTAAGACTGTGGAAAACTTTTACCAATTGTCTATCTCGGAAGATCCATCATTCGGCTACAAGGGCTCCAAGTTCCACAGAGTTATCAAGAACTTCATGATTCAAGGTGGTGATTTCACTTCGGGAGATGGAAGAGGAGGAAAGTCAATCTACGGGGCAAAATTTGAGGACGAAAACTTCACTTTGAAACACTTGGGTCCAGGATATTTGTCGATGGCCAATGCGGGCAGAAACACCAATGGTTCGCAATTTTTCATCACCACGGTCAAGACTTCGTGGCTGGACGGAAAACACGTTGTTTTCGGTAAAGTTATTGAAGGAATGGATGTTGTCAAATTGATTGAGTCTGCAAAGACGAATTACTCCGACCGTCCAAAGAGCCCTATCACCATTGCTGATTCTGGGTCTCTTCAAGTTGACTCCAAGACGGCTCCTTCCAGGGACGAACTGTGAGGTTGAATGTGGCTTTGGCCCTCACGGCATTTACACTTCGGCATTGATCTTGTTCATGTGACGAACTGTTTCTTTGACCTTTGAATTGTTGTGGACATAGATTTTTGTAGCTGTATTGATTGCTGTATGGATGATCAATTTCTTTTCGTCTGTATAGCGAAATACCAATAATTGGCCGATTTCGACATTTTTTGCAGGAAACTATTGTTCCTGCGTAGATAAGCATATGTGGCTTCAATATGAGTGAATTGTTCTGCTTGGCTGTGTTGCACAGTTGGGCAGGGGTTGTAAGATTATTCTGTAGAATGGGTCTATCAAGGAAGTGTCAGCGAATTCGGGTATTAGGAAAAATTTAATATTACCTATATTGCCTATTAGGAGGGCATTTTCTCAGTTTGTAGCAGGTTAAGGTATATATTTTGGCAGTTAAAGTGATAATTTACACACAAATATACAAGTGATTGATGATCCGTTGAAAAAAAGTGAAAAATAGTGTCAATTTAGCTCAAAAGCTCATATAAAAGGTGTTTTCCACAATCTCGTTAGAGATAACTCAATTTTTGTCTGCCTCCAATCATCAAGAAAAGAGATGCCTGACCAAGGAGAATCGCTGCCAAAGGCTATAACAAATCCCAGAGGAACGTCGGGAGTTATAGGGTTTCAGAACAAGCATTCTCTCTCCACCGAACATCACACTCTGGGACGAAGCTTTGTATATAGTAGTTTCAAGCCAGACATGCTTTCACCTCTGGGCTCCATGACCGCAACAGTCCATTCGTCTAGTGAAATCAACGAGACTTCTGTTGGTTTGGCAGGAGTTGGAGTACCAGATATAGAAGACACAGATGAAGAAACATCGGGCTACGTTCTCAACAACACTTTGACTCCTAAAGAGTATATCTTTAATGCTTCAGATACAAGTCCGTTTCCAAAATCTGGCTCAGATCAGGAATCTTTTGCCAGATCTAACAGTCTTGAAGCCCACTCACCCACTGACAGATATTTGGGTCCCGAAATTCAGCCTCTTATTACCCCTGACCAATTCAGAGGATCTTACCAAGCAATCACTGAATTTGGTCCCAACCTTAACAAGTCTGTTTACCCTGAAAACTCTTTTGATCCAGAGACACAGTATCATAGTTTATCCACAAGAGGGTCTGTGAATCCAAATTTTTCATCCTTTTCTAAAACTGAGTTCTTGGAAAGTCGAACCTGGAAACAGGAGATTCAAAATGGAATTGCAACTTTAAGAAAGGCCGACTCGGGAACAATTGTTCGTGAATGCATCACTAAGCCTGTGGGATATCTGCCTGCCGTATTTCTTGGTTGCTTATTAAATATTCTTGATGGTTTGAGTTATGGTATGATTATGTTCCCTATTGGAGAAACTGTTTTCAGTGGCATGGGGCCACATGGTCTCTCTATGTTTTATATATCTACTGTGATTGCACAATTGGTGTTTTCTCTTGGTGGTTCTGCATTCAAATCGGGAATAGGTTCAGAAATGATTGAAGTCACTCCATTTTTTCATCAGATGGCTATTAATATTATGCTCAAACTAGGGTCAGATAAGCCAGATGAAATTATCGCCACGACTATTGTCACATTCGCCTTGTCTTCGATTGTAACAGGTATTGTATTTTTCATTCTTGGTAAATGCAAACTAGGAAAGCTAGTTGGTTTCTTCCCCAGGCATATTTTGGTCGGATGTATTGGAGGAGTTGGTTATTTCTTAGTGGTCACAGGAATTGAAGTTTCTTCTAGATTGGAAGGAGGAATAGAGTACAATTTACCAACTCTCAGATATCTTCTTGAGCCGTTAGTATTCTGTCAGTGGGTTATCCCATTGATTTTAGCTGCCATACTGGTTATTATACAGCATTATAATTCAAGTGCAATCATCGTTCCGCTATATTTTATTGTGGTGTTTGCCATGTTTCATGTTTTGATCTTTGTGAATCCTGAATGGAACTTGCAAGACGCAAGAGACTTTGGTTGGGTCTTTGAAGCCCACGGATCTAACCAGCCTTGGTACGAATTCTATAAGTTTTACAGATTTAGTCTGGTGGATTGGTGGTCCGTTTTGGATGAAATTCCATCAATGTTGGCTCTGACATTCTTCGGCATTTTACATGTTCCAATTAATGTACCAGCTCTTGCGGTAACTGTGGAAATGGATGAATTTGATGTCGATAGAGAATTGGTTGCCCATGGTATTTCCAACGTTTTATCAGGATTATGCGGATCGATCCAAAACTACTTGGTCTATACAAATTCTGTTCTCTTTATTAAAGCAGGTGCTGATTCAAGGTTAAGTGGAGTAATGTTGGCTGTATCAACTGCTATTATTATGTGGGTGGGCCCCGTAATTGTTGGGTATATTCCTGTTGCTGTTGTCGGTGCTCTGATTTATTTGCTAGGATATGAACTTCTCAAAGAAGCTTTAATTGACACAACAGGAAAGCTGAGAAAATTCGAATACTTGACTATTGTGATCATAGTCATTACCATGGGAGCATGGGACTTCGTGTATGGTATACTGGTAGGTGTTCTACTGGCATGCGTATCATTTGTCGTTGAGGCTGCCCGTAAGCCAGTTGTGACGGGGATTTACACTGGAGAATATGCCAGATCAATTGTTGTTCGACATCCTAAACAACAGGAATTCCTTAAAGATGTAGGAAAACAGATCTATATCATGAGGCTTCAAGGATCATTGTTCTTTGGATCCATTGGAGGACTGGAGGAGAAAATAAGAGCCAGATTTGATTCAACTATGTTCGCCAAACAACCTATCAAGTATTTAATTTTGGACATGAACAAGGTTTTGAGTATGGATTTTTCTGCTGCAGAAGGTTTTAGAAGGATTAGGAATCTAGTTATGGATAATAATTCATATTTGATAATATCTTCTGTGACGGAAAATTCACAAATAGTGCAAGCCCTTAAAGATTCAGGATTATGGGAGATGGAAGAACACAGACAAAGAATACAGTTATTTAACAACCTCAATTCTGCTCTTGAATGGTGTGAAAACATGTTCCTTGAAACTTACCAGGAAATGGCAAAGTCTAAACAGAATGCAGACTCGATTCCACATGCAGAGCAAAAGAGAAAACTGACAATTTCATTATTCGACGATGGATTGGGTTCAAGGCTTGGGAATGGACTTTCATCATCCCCAATCATTGGATCTCCTCGTAATGCGCATCTATTAAAAGCGGCAAAGAAAGCCCTAGAAACTGACAATGACTTGAACTCGGGACTCAGGATGTCAAGACGAAACTTTTCAAATGTTGTAAAACAGCCATTGCCTTTAGTTTTGACTGTGATGCAGGGAATCAGTAACAACAAGGACGACCAATTTTGGAGTGATCTGTCAGGTTATCTCACCAGACAGATATTGGCAGCCAATCAGATTGTTTATGAGAAAAATATGAACCAGCCGTGTCTGTATTTTGTCGAATCTGGATTGATTGGTTGTGACATCTGTTTCAACAATCTGAATTTCCATTTGAACAGTTCTGTTCTTCCACTGACCCTTTTCGGTGATTTGGTCAAGACTCAATCCGATAGAGTTGTTAAATACTACTCCAATACAGAGAGCATTGTTTGGAAGTTAGATGAGCCCCATATTGAACTCTTAAAGAAGAACAATCGTGATTTATATGAGGAACTTTTGGTTGTTACCTTAAGACTTTTCACCAGTAAATTCGATTGTATTTCTTCTAATATTTTGGTTTCTTCATGATCCATACAATGTATACATTTAATTCTTATAATAGAAATTATTTATTTCATAATCGATTGCTTATTCCAAGTCTTTGGAGGTCCTCCATATGTAATCTTGAATATCAGTAGAAAAAATTAAGCCTCGAGACAAAATTATATCTTTTATATTCAGTAAGGACGATAAGGAAATTGATGGCTTTCTATAAGGGACAAATGTACGAGAAATTTCATATCTAGAGAGTCACAATGCCATTAGAAGATCATCTGGGTGAAATTTGTGAAAAATCTCTGGTAAAAGGGATTACAGATGTCGATTTCAACAAGTGGATTTCCAAGAGTCTAGGAGTTGAAGTGAATCCTGGAGTGTCAATAGAAAGGAGCAGTTTCGGAGGGCTGGGACTGTTTTATAAACCAGACAAAACTGAAGATTCTTCAGAAGAATGCGAAGTTTCTCTATTAAAGATTCCCAGCAAATCAACACTGAATGTCTACAATTCTTTAGAGATACTAGATGAGGTATCGGACGAAGAGAAGAAGATAATTAAGTCGATGCTCAAATTCTATTGCAATGGACGCCCAAGTGAAACACGTATAGTCATATGTTATGTTCTGTGTCTGATGATTTTAAGAAAGAAGGGATCATTAAATGGCTGTCAATTAAATAAATGGTGGATATATTTGGATATTCTGAACTCTACTACGGTAAATAACTTGCATTCTGATGACGAAGTTCTTCTTGAGAGCTATCAGCAATTGCAATCAGGAAATTATCTTCTTAATGCAATGATATCGGAAAAAAATGGAAATGAGGTCAATGAATTAGCTAAGTTTATCAAAGATGAATTCTCTGTGATTCTTGATCCGAGTATAATCTACCAAATAACAGCAGCAATTAGGTCCAGAACTCTGGAAATACCCAGACATACTGGAGATGAAGATGATTTTGTCACAGATGTGACATTGGTTCCTGTTTTAGACTTCGTGAATCACGATAATACAAGACTAAATGCATATTTTGATGTCGATAGAGATACAGGAGATATACTTCTTAAGACAGACATTTCCAAGCTGAAGAATTCGCAAAAACAGGAGATTTTCATCAGCTATTCACCAATTGAGGAGATCAACAAAATGTTCTTTACTTATGGCTTTATACCAAGATCCAGTGGTGATTGGAAATTGTACGATATTCCCTTTTGGGGATACTACCAATTTGAAGATTGTAGCAAGGCCAGTGAAATAATTTATGAACTGGGACAGACCTGCAATCTACAATTTGCCATTTCTTTTGGATGCACTGGAAACATTGAGAATATCAAACTGAATTTGTGTGAGAATTACAGCTTTTTAGCATTAGTGAAGGATGTTGATTGGACTCAATATCAAGACCACAATGGTCAATTACGTAAAGAAGCGATATATGAGATTATGGAGAAATTATCCACTGATCAGATCAATGTAGCCATTGATAGACTTCTAGGTTTAATCAACGAGTATTTCCAGGAACAGCTATTCAAGTCAGCCAACTTTAAGACCATCTGTCATGAGTTCGAGCCTTCTGTTGGAAACACAAAGGATGTGGAGACTCTTGTTGAGTTCCAAAATGAGTTTTTTTCCAAATATATAGATCTCTACAAGAAGATCATTTTGCATGCGGATAAATCCTCGGAAGATTACGAAGAATACGAATCTATATTTAATCTCATTGTGAACTCTGAAGAGTTTCAGGAAGAGTGGATGGACTTCTGTATACCTCCTTTATATCGATTTATTGATGATTCTCAATTTTTTGAACATGAGGGTGATATTTCTCGATTAAAAGTGGAGTAATTTCAAGACTTCATCTTCCGAAAGACGAATAGACAACATGTAAGTAGCTATAATTCCATGTATGATTGAGTAAATCGAACCAAAATGAATAGAGAATATAATAGGGTTTTTGGCTTTCACAAGACACCACAAAATATATGTTGTAGCTGTTATGTTTACCAGTATAACTCTTGCTACCATTTAGAGAGTTGTATTAACTAAGCATTAAACCCTATTCTGTCAAAAAATCATTTTCCGCTAAAAATCAACAAGTCCATTTTGCTAGTAAAACATTAAATTCGTAGAAAGAGACTAACTCCAAGCATATTCACCGCTGATAAGAGGAAATTTAACAGATTAGCAAGCACGATTGTTGTATTGGGCCAAAAAACGGCGATTAAGCTCGAAGACACACTAAAAGACCTTCGATTTAAGGCCTGATTGGCTGAAACTCCGACCAATAAAGAGTGCTATAGCCTTTGAAGAAACAAGAATGTCAGAACTCAGACCGGTGTTTTCTACAGGAAGAGGAGGAGTGGGAAATATTGTGCACCAAAAGGAAGCTGACGAGGTGATCGTTCCGCACAATGATATTTCCCCGCAAAAATCATCTTTCAAACAGGATACCCATGGAAACATCGCAGTTCCTACAGGAAGAGGAGGAGTCGGTAACATTGCCATGACAGAAAAGGTTCCCTCAGCAAAGGTGGGTCCACAGGATTTCAAAAGTGAACTGAGTCCAGTATTTTCTACAGGAAGAGGCGGCGTTGGAAACAAGGTGCACACAACGAAGGAACATGTCACTATAGAGCAGGAGATGGAGGACCAGTTATCCCCAGTACACTCAGGCAAATCAAGTCATGCGATACATACGGTTGTTTCAGAGGATAAGAAGAAGCCTACTGGCGGTTTCATGAAGAAGATCAAAAAGATGTTCAACTAGCCTGTTTCTTAGACATGTCATAGTGGGAGGCCTCTTGCGTGTCATCATTTATCCGTAACGAAGGTTCGTAACTTCGGTTTATCGGGGTCTTATAGTATCGATAAATATATGATGAAATAAATATAATAAATAAATAAATAAATAAATAGGTGACAAAAATGACACAACGGTCGCAAAAAATTCAAGTCAATCATCTGATCTGATATATCACTTATCCTGAAGATAGTAAGCTGCAACTCATCTCTAAATAATTTGCCTCTTCAGCAAGTTCTAGATATCCTGGGAAATCATTTTATACTTGTAACTCCTATCCAGTTATTCGGTCATCCTCTAATGGTCCCATGGGTGCCCAATACCACACCACTGTTTCCAATCATGCTTGGCTCTGTAGAAAATCCAGAACCACATAGTGGCTCCTAAAAATGTTGCCGTATATCTGTACAATGGTCCAACCTTAGGAACAGGTGCACCTGAATGGCGTATGTATTTTACCGGGTGTCCGTGTGCTGACATTTCTGATTTATAAAACGCTTCCTCCGGTAGTCAATATTCAATATGGAGCACCTCACAAAACCCTGTTGTCCTGAGCTAGCAATAACAATTATACCGGTTTCTAACTGCCTGACACTTTGAACTACCTCCCAGCAAGTAGGAAACTTCTCCTCTTGTTCGTCAAACTCTTTCATTCGAGACTGATTACATAATCAAATAACTGATAAAATATATGTCGGACCTATGTAAGGATGTATGACGATTACATAAGTCCGCTTTATCAGATACCTCTTTGGTATCAAATAGTCTAAAGCTCATGAATGAGATCCTCTCATCTATGAAGCATAGCGTCTATATATATAAGAATGAAGCATCTTCCTTCATTATACTTGCTTCTTACTCTCCTTCAGAGAGTAAGAGGGGCAGCAGAAGATTCTATACGTACAGAAGATTACGATAGATATATTATAGGTTATTAAAGAATATAATTCCATTGGTTATATCCTAGTTCTTTCTAACTACTCATAAGTAGAATATTAACTCAGACTTTGTTCATCTAGGACTGTGATTAACCTTGTTTAATACACGGGGTTGACTCAGAAGAACATAACATTTACACGCGTGATACGGGACACGTGATTTTATTGGTTGGTAAAATCCTTACACCACACTTTATAGTCTGATAATATAATTACATAATATCACATATCGGTTACATAATCAAGTAGGTGTAAAATAAGACAAGCCGATATGCTAGATACAAAGACGACTATTTCTAGCTGAAGACTATCATAGAATAAGAGGGATCCTAGGCCATTGGTGGAAGTTGAATCTTAAAAGTTAGTAGATAATCAACATTCAGAAGATGTCAGTTAGTGCATTTTTCAATAGGATTCCTGGAGTTCAGTTACCAGAGGAAGGGGGTGACCCCGTTGTAGCTCAGGCTGAGTCGTCTGGGCCGTTTTCCAGATTATCATCATTGAATCCATTTGGAGGTGGAGGTGGAGGAGAGGGCCAAAATACAGGGATAACGAATGAACCATCCGACAATGTGTTTAATCTTTCGTATTTTGAGAGAATAGCGCTGTTCAGCGTAACCTTAATTGGATCGTTTTCTTGCTATTTTCTGTGTCTGGCATTACTTCCATTTCTTTCATTGAAACCAAAGAAGTTTGGATTGATATGGTCACTGGGTTCTATACTTTTCCTGCTATCTTTTGCATTTCTAAATGGATTCAGAAAGTTTGGCAAGCATTTGATTTCAACTGACAGACTTTGGTTCACGGTGAGTTTCGTAGGATCAATAATCGCTACGATGTGGTTCTGCTTTATATGGAAGAGTACCATTGCGGTGATTATTTTCGCAGTCATTCAAGTAATTGCGTCTCTATCCTATGCAATCAGTTACTTCCCATACGGGAGACAGGGTTTGAATCTGACAGGAAATGTGGCAAGAGCGCAGGTCGAAAATTGGATCAATAGTTGAGCATGATTTAATTCTAATCTATGTTATATATCGAATTATACATGAACAAATGTATCACTTATAGTAGTTTAAATAATTAGCTCTATATGGGTCCAAGTGAGCCTGAATGTCAACCAATCTACTTTCATATTTACCATTAGCATTTATATTGACAAGCTCTGCCAACACTTTTCCAGTTTCAAACTCAGACTTAGCAAAATATTTCTCAATGAGTTTCTCCGCCAATTGATCATCATCAAAATTCAAATAATCTTTAAAGTTCTTCATCAACCCAACCTTCAGAATCTTCTTTATTGGCTCCTGAGTGTCTTCGCCTTGCAGTCCACAACGTAACAAAAAGAACATGTAGCCAATATAAGGACTTCCTGAGTCCAGAAGAACCAGCTTATTCAATGATTGTAAACAGAGAACCAATTTCTTGAGATGGAAATTGATCTTGAAACCTAGAATTTGGGCAAATACCGAATGATTAGTGTCCAAGTGAGACAGCTGTTTTAGTAAGACCTCTAGTTTATCACCGTGTGTTTCACTGACCAACTTCGCAATAACAGTTGCAGCAAAAACGTCATCGTCCTCTGAAATATCCTGAGAGTACCTCACCAACTCTTCACGTCTTCTGATTTCCTCCTTCTTGTCTTTCTTAGACTTCTTAGAGTTCTTCTCCTTTTGGAACATTTTAGCATGATCTACAATTTCGAAGACCACATCAGAAAGACCTTGCAATACTCTGGTGTAGATTGGTTGCTCATACAACGAGTCTCCCCAAGTCATCATCGCCATATATGCACGTGGAGTTCCCTTACGCATACAGTAATGGTGGAAATCAAGTTGATCATCATAAAATTCATCAAAAATACGGGTCAGACTGGTATAACGTTTGTAAGCCAATCCAATATAAGTGGAACAATCTTTCTGAAGACGTTCTATCTGATCAGCGTCCTCATCAGAATCACCACCTTGAGTCTCAAGGGTATGTAATTTAGCAGATATTAACTTATACAGTCTGTAATAAGCCTCAGCACTCTCTAACAAGAACCACACAGATTGCATAGTATGTAGATCCTTCAAACCATTTGGAGAATCTTCATTTCTAGTAAATACAGAAATCGTATCAATTGACTTATGAATCATATTAGCACGCAGGTAGTACTTGGTAGTCTTGGAATTGATGAACCTATCTTGTAGATCCAATTTAAGACCTTCATTCATGATATTGGCAGCATCCACTGCTTTGTTCAAACGTTTATAAATTCTTGCCTTGAGAATGTACAACTCAACCAGTGTTGGGGTATGAGAGATTGCGAGTTCAACCATTTTGATCGCATTTGGATAGTCTTTCACATGGTAATAATGTTGAGAGAGAAAGTATGCAGTCCAACAGTAGGTAAGAGGGTTTTCACTAGCTGTAGTGTTAAAAAAGCCATCCACAATCGAAAATATTGCAGATACATTCGATTTACTCTTGTACAAAGGTTTAACATTGACAAAAGTTGAAGGCACTCCTCTTTTAAGTTGGCCCAATATGTAATCAGAAGCCCTCTGTTTAAATTCTTCTCCCTTTAGAAAGGTAAGAGGGATGAAATGTGGTGGGTCAGACTTCGGATAAAACGTTGCCAGTTTTTCATATAGTGCCAATCTAACTTTTGGTGATGCCTTCACGGTGCCTAAACACTTCTCCAGTTGGTGATAATAATTCGCATTGTCTGGATTTCTCTTCAATAATTGACGATAAACGAGAGATGCTTCCTTTGGTTTTCCTAGTTGAATAAGATAATTTGCCTTATACTCGCATAGGGAGAGCCCATCAAAAACTTTACCTGATTTCTCCAATTGCTCCAAATGGTCCAACGCTCTTTGATAATCTCCACCTTCAGCAATGATCTGATTTTTATACAAGAGACACTCTGAATGCTCAAAAAGGTCACTTTCTTGAAGCTTGTCCTCGATAAGATCCTCAATTCTGGTGAGAACTTTCTCTGAGTTTTCATAATCCTGGTTTAAATGATGTGAGACAGCTGCTGCAGTCCAGTTAGCTCTATATCCCGGCTGATCTTCCAGGTATGCCAATCTGGATTTAGGCAGTCCCTTGAACTCTCGAATCTGCGACTGCATCGAGCTCAAATCTCTAAGGATACTCTTGTTGTTAGATCCATTGTCAATAGCTGCAGAATACCATTTAGCAGCATCTTTGTAATTTTTCACTGCTCTATAATAGATACCAGCAATATGATCCACAACACTATTCTTATCATCTTTTGCCAATCCCTTCAAGATATACGACTCTGCCTCAGACTTCTCAGGAGAATCTGAATAATACAGTGCCAGACCCTTTAGGGCCAAAGATGGTGCATGACTGGGGTTCTTCTTCAAAACCCCCTCTAGAATCTTGATGGACTTTTTGTATTGCTTCCCATCATACAATTTCAATGCCTCTCGGAACTGATTGTCATCCTTAGTGGAAACCATCCCTGGTATACTTTTTGGAAGCCTTTTCGACATGTAGACTGTCTTTTTTGTGCTAAGGCCCTACAAAAGTCCTATAATCAACAATCAATTCTCAGTTTCCTGGCTTATACTCACCGTATTATACGATCACCTTCAAAATTTTCCCTCGACAATTTCCAGATTACATAATCACTAAAGAGGACTAGAAGAGACAAGCTGGAAGAGACAAGCTGGAAGAGAGCCTTGACAGCAAAGAAGGACAGTTTATATGAAAAGATCACCAGGAAATGGTCTGAAATTAAACAGAAAGATATACTAATTGAACGCTATTTATAGACACGAGTAAAAAAAAATAGAGAATCAAGAACTGCCAATTCGGTGAACTTCCTGGAGGAAGTATCTGATATTTTCAGGATCCATGAAAGGATGTGTACCATGTCCGAAATTGACAATGTATCTATGCTTTCCCCCTCCAAATCCCTTGATCATCTGGTCAACCTTTTGGGAAATGGTCTCCTTAGATCCGTACATGATACAGGGGTCGAGGTTTCCTTGGAGAGTGACTCTTCCTTTAGCGACCTTGACAGCATCTTCAGGTGAATACAACCAGTCTAATGATACAACGTCGTAGCCAGATTCACACAGATCCTCGAGGGCGTACCAGGAGCCCTTAGCAAATATGGTGATTGGGACCTTTTCGTCGATTCCCAGTTCCTGGAGCTTTTTAGGCAATCTTGAGGTGATCTGTCTCAAATATGAGAGGGAAAATTCATTGAATTCAGAAGGTCCTAACTCTCCACCCCAGCTTTCGAAAACCTGTAACATCTGAGCGCCCGCTTTGACTTGAAGAGCCAAGAAGTCTACCGCAACGTCGGTTATCATCTGTAAAAGCTTGTGAGAGGCCTCAGGATATTTGAAAAGCCACTCTTTCACATATCTATAGATCTTGGAACCACCTCCTTCAATCATGTAGCACATGAGTGTCCATGGGGCGCCACAGAATCCCAGAAGGGGAACTCTACCGTTTAATTTGTGTCTGGTAACCGTGATGGCCTTGAAAGCCCATGCCAGTTCTTTGGACACATCTGTTTCTTCTTTCAATTTCTGCAAATCCTCAGGAACTCTGAGAGGAGACGTGAATCTAGGTCCAACCTTGTCGATCATCTGGACATCCATTCCCATGGCCTGAGGGATTACCAAGATATCGCTAAAGATGATAGCAGCATCAATCAATCCATCGAAATGATCAATGGGCTGGATTGTGATCTCAGATGCAATCTCCGGATCTCTGCAAGTCTCAAAAAAGTCCCTATCTCCTTTGACTTCGTGGTATTCTGGCAAATATCGTCCTGCTTGTCTCATCAACCATACTGGTGGTCTCTCAATCTTTTCTCCCCGAGCAGCTCTGAGGATCAGATCGTTCTTAAGTTGTGGAAAAATTTCACTCATTTCTCTTTATATGGCTCAGTTCTGTTGTTTCTATCAATCTTTAACAGAGTTTATTCCATTGCAATGTTCCTACTTGATTCCTGGTATAGCTGATATCAGTGAAATAATGAAAAAGTAAAAACTTTCCAATTGAAAAACCCTTTGTATGGATCTGAAATATCTCAAAAAACACTTCTACTATTTCTAGTTTTTATGTAGTGTATATGTGGTGATCACCATTGATTCTCAGGATTACGACCATGCTCTTGTTCTTTTTAGCAGCTCTCTATCTCGTCTGGTTGCCGTTATATCCTGGAGATTCCAAGGAGCCTGATTCTCGACATGTGGCTATATGCGGCTGGAGAAATTTATCTGTGGCGCAGCAATTACGTTTTGATAGCAATTTTTGAGATTAGGATAATACAAACAAGGTCTATATGGGGCAACATGAAATTAAAGTCTAATAAGAATAACCATACAAGACGAATTAAGATACAAGAACAAACAATCAGGTCAAGAAAAGTATCAGAAATGACGAATGATAAAGTGGGTGCAATGACACAGTTTGTTCGGTCAACGTTTGGGTTCCGAAAAACGACCCTCACTTTGTTGGTTGTCTTGTCTTATTTATCATGTATATTAATCAACTTATACTTCGATAAGGTGGCATTGACACCACCAAAACCACTACCAGATATCTTGAAATCATCCTGGCTTGACTTACAAACGATCGCCAGCGACTTCCATCCTTACGACTCGCATGCAAATGACGTAGTTCACGATTATCTGGTTGAGAGAATGGGTCAACTCTGTTCTAAGAAGCCTTATTTCAATTATTCAGACGACTTTGGGTCTCAGAATTTTGCTTTCAATCAAAAGGATGTTTTTGATCCTTCCAGTTTATCGAACAGAATCATCTATTTTGAAAGCAGTAACGTCATAGCCAAAATCGAGGGAAAAAATCCTTCTCTGGAGGGTGTTCTTGTCAGCGCTCACTACGACTCGGTGCCTACAGCATATGGGGCAACAGATGATGGAATGGGAATAGCATCGATGTTAGGGATAATGGAACATTTTGCGTCAGACAAAGTAGAGCAGCCAGAGAGAACCATCGTTTTTAACTTCAATAACGATGAGGAGTTTGGACTTCTAGGAGCAGAATCTTTCTTCAGGCACGAATGGTCCAGCAAAGTCAAATATTTTGTCAATTTGGAAGGGACTGGTGCAGGAGGAAAGGCAATTCTGTTTAGGAGTACAGATGTGGGTATTCTCAGCTACTACAATGCTGTAGCAAGACCATTTGCTAATTCCCTTTTTCAACAGGGATTCCAAAGTGGATTAGTTAAATCGGAAACAGATTATAAAGTTTATAAAGAAAATGGTCTAAGGGGTGTCGACATCGCTTTTTACAGACCAAGATCTTTGTACCACACTTTAAGGGACTCCATTGCTGGTACCACTTTAGGCTCTCTCTGGCATATGGAAAAAAATGCTTTGGACCTGGTTAGTGCAATTGCTAATGACTCAAACCCAATTAATGGTGATACTTCACAGGCAGTGTTCTTTGATGTTCTAGGCTATTTCTTCATTTTCGTTTCTCTGAATACTCTTTATATTTGGGATATCGTCATTGTATCCATTGTACCCGTGATCACTATTATTTTCCTTATGATTGTTGCAAAGAGAGGAACATGGTTTATTGATGTCGGAAGAGGATGGTTTAGATGGCCTATAAGTTTGACTGCATCATACTTTTTGACTACAGTAATTGCCAAATATATTTATTTGAACGACCCCTTGCTGTTGTCAAATGACTATATTTCTCCTTTATTGGCTCTAGGTGCTCTGAATCTGTTGGCTAACTACTTCATTTTGAATTTTGCTGCATGGATCCGTCCTGTGCACGATCAAAAACTTATCTGTCTGCTTGAGTTAAATTTCTTTACTTGGATAGCAGCAATTTGGGTGACAACCCAGGAAAGATCGGGATCCAATGTCGCAGGTTATGGAATTACCATAGTTTATTTACTTGTTTCTGCTGCATCGTTATTTGGCCTGTTGGCATTGATATTTAAGAGAAAGGCTTCAAAGTACAAGAAGGTGATGAAAGTTCACGTCTATGGTGCTGTAAATGAAGAGCAACAACCGCTCATAACGGAAGATGACGATGATGCTACAGAATCCCCTGGGAATACGAAGAGCTCTGCGCAAAATGCTGGTGTCGATTTGGAGCAACATCCATTGCTCGCTGGGGATGCTGCCTCTATCTCGGGGACAAGTAATAACAACAATAATATTACAGCGGCTGGACAAACTGTGGTGATCGATCACGAAACAGAGGCAACTTATAAACGTAAGTTAAAAGAATCTGCGTTGACGTCTTTCAGCTACGATTGGTCCATACAATTTTTAGTTCTTGTTCCACTATCGATATTTATTATCTACACTGTTGGTGAACTTGGACTGCAGGCATTACATCAGACTGTTCAAGAAAGTAGTGTACTCGGTGATGCCACTATGAATATTTTAATCATGGTAGCAGTGTGCTTGGGAGTGACAATTACTCCTTTCATTCATAAATTGAACTCCCTATTGGTTTTGATTTTGGTTTTGGTTTTTGCTATTTGCTCAACAATATCTTACTTTGAATACCCATATTCTTACTCCAATCCTATTAAGCTTAGATTTTTAGAGAAAATTGACCTACTCTCTCTACCTGCAAATACAACTCAGGATGTGAAAGCTTCTGTCAACCTATTTGGAAGAGCTGGATATATTGAGCCAATGTTGTTGGATATTCCTTCACTGAAGGACACAAGCACTGCCATTAGTTGTGTGAAATACAAGGATTCAGGAAATGAAATGTGCAAGTTTGATGGCTTGAGACCATGGCTGAGTGATGGCTCACTCAAGAATAACTATTATAGCAGCTATTTGAATACAGAGGTCGTGAGTGATACTAACGATGGTAAGTCGTTTGATAAATATTCGCCGTTTGAGGCAGAATTTAAGATCAATGCGAAGGAGAACAGAAATTGTGTGCTTAATTTCAACACGTCCCGGTACAACTCTAAAGATTTCTCAAAATCCAAGTCGATCTCTCCCGTTAAAATTGTTAAGATACATGCCGATTCGGAGGGGGTGTCTGATATTATACCCCAGGAGATGGATATTCCTGCTGGCTATTCTCTAGATGCTAAAGGAAACCATTATTTTAAGATCATGAAAGGAATTGACGAACTACAACTACACAAGTTGAATTGGACAGATTCGTCTTATCGAATCAGTGTCCAATGGCTGCCGTTAACTTTTGACGACGAGGACCTGAGCGATGGTGGCAGTGATCAAAACAGCAATTTGGGGGTGACTGTTTCTTGTTACTGGGGAGAATATGATGATTCGGTTGTTATTGACGGTGTGAAGCATAGAAAAGTTCCTGCTTTTGATGAGCTTTTGAAATACTCGCCGAACTATGTTTCCTATAGCAATCTCGCCAAGGGCCTTGTTCAGATTGACCGCTATCTGGAATTGTAATTGTATAACTTTGCTACTTGCTTTTAACATCCTGCATCTTTGACATTGCGCTGCTTTCTCTTTGCCTCTCTTGTATTCATCTTTCTGCTTCACTTTGTTTGCTTACCTCATTTGCTCTGCATCTTTCATTTCCGGTACACCGGAGCTTGCCGATGCTAAACTTTTTCACATTCCCAAAGGCAGTGACGATTAGGTAAAAAAAAAAGTTAATCTGATAACATTTTTTTGGCTGCTTTTGGTATGTTTGGATACAGTCGTTTTCAAGGGTGGATGTAAAATGGGGAGAATTTGAACTGATTCAAGCATATCGACTAAAATAGGACTCAGAGAGTGAGAAGAATTCCAGATAGAAAGAAGCAGGAAAATCTGAGATCAGAAAAGGAACTATAGCACAAAAAATAGAAGCAGCAAGATAGGTGATAAGGTTTTCTAAAGCACTCGAGTGTGAATCGAGGTAACACACATACGGTTCAAAATAAAAGGATCTTAACAACGCGAACTTACTAGAGGACAAACAGAATAATACAACAAATAGAATGTTCGCAGGATCCCCTGTAAACCAAAGTACCGAGTATTCGGATGCAGAGGCGGACATGAGCGCAGACATCAGTCTAGAAGACAATAAAGCTAGGTCAATGACACCACAGTCTTCATCGGAGCATCTGATATCATCCATTCCTACATCAGAGTTTGCCAACAAGTTCAGAAGATTGCGTGCTTGTGCAAGATGTCATCGACTCAAGATGAGATGTGTCTTTGAAGATCCGACCTTTGAAAGATGTACGCGGTGCTTCAAGGCCGGCCTCAAGTGTTCAATGACAGAAGATCCTACAATTTCATCAGCAAAAAGCAGGCCACGTAAGAGAGCACGTATCAGTGGAACAGGTACTTTAGCAACTCTTCAGACATCCATGATGGAGGCCACAAAGTTATTCCAATCATTTCAGAAACAGATGTCAGAGAACAAGGGCACTGTATCAGCCTACAGTGTTAAAAGTTCTAATGGATTTTCTAGTGATTCCACAGGCGATTACGTTGTTAAAGTCGATAGTTTGAATCTGGATGACAATTTGAATAATGAAAATCTCAACCAATTGCAAATGCAACTTAGTGAGCTTCAAAGATTGTTATCTCACGCTATAAATTATACAAAAGATAATAACAGCGACTCAAGTAATGTGGCATCTTCTGTTAATAGCATGAAGGAAGGACCTGTGAAATCAGTTCCCTCCTTACCTTGGATACCTTACGAAATAAATATTATGAAGGAGCTCATTAAGCTCAAAATTTTAAGTGAAGACGACGCCAGAAGAAGATTTAGATATTTTCTAGATGAACTGCTATGCTATTGGCCCTGTCTATCTGTTCGTTCATGCTACACTTTTGATTGGCTAATAGAACATGAGCCTCTGACACTTCTTGCTTACATCACGGTAACATGTCTGAACGAGCCTGATTTACACGATACATTACTATATTACCTGGATGGAAACATGGCCCAAAGAGTGTCAATAATGGGGGATATCACCGTCAATCTAATACAAATATATGTTATACTTTCATTATGGTGTTCCCCTCCAAGGAAATGGGGGTCATACAAACATCAAATGAATCTACTAAGTGCATTGAGTTTGACTCTTTGTATGGATTTAGGAAGTGAATCCTATCGGAGTAATCCAAGTGTCTTGGAAGATGATTCGGAAGAAAGAAGAATTATACGAGCATATATTGGAGTTTATTCTTGTTGTGGTTCTTTGGGTCTGTCGTTACCTAGATTCAAGGTTGTTAATTGGACTTCCAGCCATGAAAGATGCTGTCAGTTACTACTGATGGGAGAATCAAGCCGTTCTGATCAGTTTCTATCGTATTATGCTAGATTTGTTGCGATTGGCGAAGAAATATTTCAATTTCTGTGTCCGACAACAGCTCACCCATCCCTTTCTATACGTTTGGTGATACCAAACACAAATCCCCCAAAAAATTCAATGGATGACGATTACTTGCACCAGAAGTCGAGCACTGGTGATGGTGCAATACCAGCTACTAATTCAGATTATACCCCTTGGGATCTAACCTCAATGCCTCATGAAAGCTTGAGAGCAATGATGATTGGATACGAAAAAAGAATGCAAAAATTGGCATCTGAGTCAAACCTACTAACGGCAGAATCAAAAGAGAAAAATCTTTTATCGATTATATATTATCAACTGCTTATGACTATGTATGACTATGTGGTGTGCAGGGTCTTGTTGAAAAAGGACGTGATTACTGAGGTTTACTTGCAGACGCTCAACAGATTAATTAAGGCAAGTGAAAAGGTTATAGACTCGTTTGTTGCTCTATGTGAACAGACTTCTCAGTTCCCAACATTTTTCTATTACAGACCTATGCATGCGATGGTGGCTCTCATCAGAAGTAGGTTATTGGTCAAGTCACAGAATCTAGAATTTGAGGTCAATGTTGAACACGAATTTGAACGAGTCTCTTCTGCAATTACGTCCATATCTAAGAAAAGCAAGGTTGCAGGAAAGATGTCAATGATTTTGACCAGAATATCAAAATGGATGAAAGTTTCGAACAAGTTCAATAGAGATGGAGCCACAAACTCTATGGTGGATCTATTGAACGAGTTAGGAAAGGAAAAAGCCATTGAAAACATCAAGGTGTCATTTAAAAAGAATGACGGTGATAATGTCGCTCTGAGCTCAGATTCACGAATTCAATTTAGCAAGTTCATCAATTATAATGTTGACAGCTTATCTAAGAAAAATAAAAGAGAGCACCTTTCTAATATGAGGAGTGGCACACCAGTGCCATTCCAATTCCACACACCTCTAAAGAGCAATGGATCTACTGACCATGATAAGATTAATTTGATGCGTACTCAAAATAGCAAATCAGACACGAGCGACAAAAGAAATAATGCAACTTTTGTTCCGTCACCTATAGGGTTTACTAACAGTGAAATGGACGAGTCCCCTAGAGATTCGATAGATGATTCTAATTTCCTTCCCTTCGATCAACGATACCAGCCAATAGAACTGGAAAACCTGCGGCCACCTCAAACCCAAGATAGAATTCCCCAAATGACAACTACTGTTCCAATCGAAGAACAAACGCGTGTCGATCCCTCTATACCAGCTTCTGAAGACGGAGACCAATTACAACAGCAGCAAAATTTCTTAAATAGCTTATTTTCGCAAATTGATTCCGACGTGTTGAATTTCAAGAGTGAGAATTCGATGGCTGACTTTCTGGCAAACGAGACACCAAATCTAACTGGGCCGGTGAGAGGAGGTAGCATTGATTTTACCAACATCTTCGGTGAAGAAGGCTATGGATTTTGGTGAATTTTGTAACATGATTATCCATTTTATCGTATTTATTTTCATAATTTAATGCTATTGAGTTGTAATATATCTCGATCTCTCGACTATTAAATGTCTGCCCTATTTTAAAGCTTGTGACAGGCCCCCATCTGATAGGAGATCAGAATATATAATAAAGGAATAGGTCCTTGGTACTATAAACAGGAAAAAATATAACACAATGAGGTGTACTCACTTACCTTGATTGACAGCATGATAACGCTTGCCTCTAAATCCAAACACCTGCTGGTTAAATTGGAACACTTCTTGTGGATCTAGATCATTCAGTTCCCACTTACTGGAGCCAAAAATATTGACAGTTTTATCCATTAGTATGTCCAGATCTTCATCATAATTGTCAATTATCCACTCGTAGTCTCTGTCAATATCTTTTTTGTGGAATCCTGTGACAAATATTCCACACTTGGAATCAAGGAGACCTGGAATTGATTTTTTCCAAAGGTCTGCCAGTTCGCTCGAGCCCATTCTAGGATGGAAACAGAAGAAGACATCGAGATATGGATCATAAGGGAAGAAATCCTGGGCCTCATGCAGGACATTGAAGTCCTGTGTATGATGAACGAAGCAGAGAGTGTCATCAACACGCTTCACTATAGGACGATCTGAGACAAGATATTGTTTTCTTTCACGATCGTAGTAAGACTCAGGACCAATATAATGGAGCTCAAAGGAGATTCCTGGGAACAGATAAGTTAGTTCTTTCCAGATGTGAGCAGGCAAGATTGATTCTGAGCGTGCGTTCAACATGAATATACGCAATGGTCTATCTTTTAGGGATGAGACTCTATTTTCTGGATATAATGTGTAACGTAGGGCTGCAAGCGACTTCAAACCCTCCAAGGACACAGGTCCCTTAGGCTTGAGGAAGTAAGGGGAGAACTGGTGCAATATCGAAGCCACCGTAAGGGGGAAACTTAACATTTTTGTCACCACGGCCATCTGGAACTCAGTATCCATGGAGTAAAATTGTCTTGTGTACAAATAGGTATCCCAATTGGCAAAATTTACTAGAGTGTCCTGAGGCTGGACGGTCGGAAAGTCGAACTCTGGGAACTGTCTTCCTGATCTGAGATCGTGTTCGTAAATGTTAACTTTCTTGAGCAATTCGTATTTCTTGGATGAATGGTAATGCGAGTCCTGTTCCCAAGCTTCTCTGGAATGATGGGTAGGAATTCCCGACAACGGACATGAATAATTGATGTCCTTGTGGGTGACTGGACATTTGGCCTTTGCTCTAATTGTTGCTGCTCTAAGTCTGAGATCAGGCGACGGCGAGTGGTCCCATGGATGAAATCTATTTTCCACTGTCGGATCATCTGGCGATTGCGGAGGGTCCATGCATAGGACGCTTCGGATGAATGACCCGATGTTTCGTTGTTGGTGGGTCGTTTTACCGACCAACTGTATAAGACTTTGTTTTTGCAGTAGCATATTCCGGCGAGATATTGTTTCTGAATGCTTCAAACTTTCCTCACTTTCTGTTCTACTTGTAAATTCGGATATTTGGCCGTTTACGACCCTAAATGCTGTCCTTTATATACTTCTTTTGGATATTTCCTGTGTATCTTACGGGTTTCATTATTGCTTAATATACTGTCTCCTAAAAATTTTCAGGTCTCGCTATGGCGGGTTTTGGATAAAAGACACGATTTTGATACTGACAGTCCCCATAAACTACAACCAAGACAGTTTAACATATATAAATAAGAGAACAGAGAGATCTTGAAGACGAAATAACAAGACAACAGAGGCAGAAAAGGAAAGTGGAGGACTTTGAAGCAAATCATGGGCTCTTCAGACAAGTTATCGCCGCTGGAAGTTCAATTCCAGGTGGAGTTCAATTACATATACAGAAACCATAGACATGTCACAAATATGAACAATAAAACAATCGACGATATCACATTGCAAACAACATTGGTTGAGCTCAAACAGATGTGTGGAATAGAGGACTTTGAGGAATTAATTATCGAAAATAATCACTCCTCTAACGAATTGGACCCATCGCTTCCTCTGTACCAGATTTTGGAATGCGGATCCAAATTAGATTACGACCAGGTACCCACAATCATATCGGTAGCCGTGGTGGTCCGTCACGACCACGATGGAACAAATTCACAAAATTTCGAAAAAGAAGGCCCCACAGTTCGATATATGGTCTCTTTGAAAACTCCCGACGGAACAGAATCTACAATCGAGTTATCATCCCAGGAATGCATCATCGTCGACACAGACAATCGCTACGATCCCTATATATTGCTCTCTAAGAAGGCATGCAGTCGTCTCTCAGGACTCTCTCCTATTGGAAAACCGCTCATCATAGTAGACGAAAGGACTCGAGGAGAAGAAATCGCCTCTCCACAAAGAGAATCCCGTCCAATACGACTCCTGAATATAACCACGCAACTTCTAGCAACCTGCTGGAGAGTCGCTTATCACATTGTCACCCGGGGTACATTGGTTAGGTTGTACAGATTGGTGCTCCATATCGCAAAATATTGGTTGTTACAGAATGTCATTATCAGTCCATTGATCGGCATGCTAGAGACCTATGCACTGTTGTCGAATGTTTTAATGTGCATCATGTTTATATCAAGCAGAGGTATTTGGCATGCCGTTCTTGACATAGCAAGTCACGACCTCCCTGCAAACGTCAGAAATAGATTCCTTCCTACAATCAAAAAGTTGGTGAGATGGACCGGATATATAAGGGGCGGTGACTCTAAGGCTGGAGGAGTTTTGATAATTGAAAAATGTATCAGATTTTTGATTGTCAATGAGAGAAGAAACCATTGCGTTACCTGGGGACGGTTAATCTTGCACTACGTGATAATAATCCTGCAGGATCTGACATTGTTTGCCTTGACCCTATTTCCAAGTTTCTACAGGTTCTACAGACATGAGATGGCCCGACAGGGGATGGCAGACGATCACAACTGACTGTATAGCATAAGACATCACCAGTATCACTATAATCAGTAGGACTTAATACCATCATCATGTGACACAAACCACGCGACACAAAAATAATTATTGCCAGATTCGTATTGTTCTTAGTAAGATAGTAGGAGACGGTGATGGAGATGGTGATCTGGACCAAGTCGTGTTCCAATTGTTGGACTCAGCCCAACTATTCAACCAGAAGTCTCTTGTCGAGACGATATCGGTCTTTGTTGGTCTGAACTTGTCCTTGACTAATCGATCCTTGACTAATCGACTCCAGCTTCTGGCCATCTCTGGCAGTCTGAGTAAGCATAACGAGAGTTCTAGAAAATTTATATCCGACTCGCGCGGGCAGAGGGGGGACCTGGTGGGGGGTTGTCCCTCAGGGACCCAACCAGAGGAGGGCAGCGTCCCGCAGAAGATATGACGCCACAGTTCTGGAAAGTATCTCAGATGAGATGGGACCAGATACCATGAGTCGACAATCTTCGAAGGTCCAAAGCCATTGGATAATTGAACACCAACCAGTCTCGCAATTGATCTCGTTGGGTCTCAATTCATCGTCATTGAGCTCTGACAGGTCTGTCCGGTGTCAGAATCGCAAACGCTTATCTGGCCACAAAGGGCTCCTGGTCCAGACCTCGCGATTTAGTTAGTAATGCTGTTTTCAAAACGGCCACAGGTTGGGCCAGAGAGAGGGAAAAAAAGGGGTGCGAGGAGGGGGTGCGATTACATAAGCAGATACGAGGTGGAATTATGGACGATATATAAGGAAGAGGAAATCCCCTGTGGCAGACCAGGATTGTTAATTGATTTACAGAAAGAGAATACAAAAGAATTGAATAGATTCAATAAATAAATTCGATAAATATACAAAAATGGTCGCCATTGTTCAAAAGCCAGCCCCAACTTTCAAGAAGACTGCCGTTATCGACGGTTTGTTCGAGGAGGTTTCCCTTGAGCAATACAAGGGTAAATGGGTTGTTCTAGCCTTCATCCCATTGGCATTCACTTTTGTGTGTCCTACCGAGATCATTGCCTACTCCGAGGCTGCCAAGAAGTTCGCTGACAAGAACGCTCAGGTTTTGTTCGCTTCCACCGACTCTGAGTACTCCTTGCTTGCATGGACCAACGTTAAGCGTGCCGACGGTGGTTTGGGTCCTGTTGACATCCCATTGATTTCCGATGTTAACCACAGCTTGTCAAAGGACTACGGTGTGTTGATTCCGGAAGGAGGTATTGCCCTCAGAGGTATCTTCTTGATTGACCCAGAAGGAACCTTGAGACAAATCACCGTTAACGACTTGCCAGTCGGAAGAAACGTTGACGAGTCCTTGAGATTGTTGGAGGCCTTCCAATTTGCCGACAAGTACGGTGAGGTCTGCCCAGCCAACTGGACTCCTGGTGCTGACACAATTGTCCCAGAGGTTAGCGACTCCAAGAAGTACTTCAGCAAACACGGTTGAGTCCACATTTTCGCTACTCTCATCCATCTTCGGTAATTTTTGGATCAATATTTAAGGCTTCTAGTATACACCACTGCTAATTAAGATGCTTCGTTTTAGTTGCTATATATTTACATATTTGAATGTATCGCCTGGCAATTACTCTTAAATCTCCGTAACCGTAACCAACAATGTCCGACCTTGAACGGTTTGCGCGGTGTTTCACCCAATTAGGAAATATTATCTCTATCGCGGACTTCAGATCTATTGATGAAAGTCGGAGGGGTCGATCCCAAATATCAGGGGATTCTCAGAACTAATTTGAGAGGATTGGACAAAGAGCTGTCTACAATTGTAACCTGGTGTTCGCAAACCCCATTGGAATCAAATGGAAGCAACTCCACAAGCGGAAGATGCTCCTTGCTGGAGAACTTGAACCTTTGGGTCGGCTTGAAATTATACAAGTCCCCAACAACCGTGAACACAAGGGGTTCTATCAGATTGCGTTCCTCAGCGAGCTTAGTGACAAAATCCAGTAACACAGTGCCACTTTTCACGCTGTAATCCTGCGGAAGATTACCACAAACCTTGCAACCATCAACTCTATCGTAAGTATCGCTCACACAAACAATGCCATTTTCTCCGTTGTAATACATGCTGTCCTGAAGTCCAGGATTGCAACTGGTAACGAACTTGAAACATTCATTGCAGCACGCAGCCGCAATGACTGCGTTTGTGGATGCAATTGCAGGAATGATGTTTTTCACCACTCCTAGAGTTTTGGCCTTAGTGACACCTTCGATTCCATATTGACGAGCCCGAGCCAACGAGATCGAGTACATCAGATCCACATGTTCAGGAATATCTGCATCGAAGATCTTGCCTGGGTACCGTTTTGCCCATTCGAGCTGATGGGCCCATTCGATGCAGTGTTCAGGAAGTCTAGGAGTGGAGGCCAATGTGCACAATGGGTATGTTGTTTGAACGGGCACAAGTTTCATATAACACTCGAAACATGCAGTGACTGTAGGTATCATGAGCTTGACGGACCCCTGAAATCCTTCGGTTCCACCATCAACCCACGGAATGATTGTTCCTGTTGTTGCTGCTATATCTATGAGAACACCGTTGATCCAACGACGAGCCTCGATGTTATCCAGTCCACAAACGATCATCGAAAATGACGAGTAGAAATCCATGTCAAAGTCCTGGATCTTGCAATAATGCGCAAGAATTTTGATGTTCTTCGACCGTACTCTTCTAGAGACAAATTCGCAAGCAACTAAAGCCTTGGATTTCCCCACATCTGCCTCTCTAAACAGGAATTGACGGTTCAAATTGCTCAATTCGATGGTATCCATGTCAATGCACTCTATGTGTTGGAACCCTGATAATGCCAGGTTTTTGAGGATCTCGCATCCCAGCCCTCCAGCTCCTAGAACCAGGATCCTGGAGCTCTCCAGAGACTCTAGTCCGAAATCAGCTGTGTATTCCTGGTCTGTGAACGGACCGGGCTGCTTCAAAACCGGTAGATATGATATTCTAGACCTTTCAATCAAACTGTTCATTTCATTTGTCCCATATAGTCCTGATAAATGCCTTTTATTACGTGATCCAGAAAAGAATTGCCTATATATTAAATATCAACATTTTATTTTTCTTCAATAGCGCTTTTTTATAGCCCTAGAGCTCTTATCTAAATTAAGGAGAATTGAATATCCATAGATGGACATTTTACAACACAATATACCTATATCAGATTCGTCCTTCCCTTCATATGACCCCCCTTAAAATTATAGAGACACTTCTTGGGTTTGGGAACTTCCTGGAGTTGTCTCCAAGCCTCATAGACATGCTCCGCTAGAATGGGTTTGGAATCATTACTAGGCTCATCAAACAGATACTTCCTCTTTTTAGAATCCTTCTCAGAAGAGAACTTCTGTAAAAGGGCCTTCTTCACCTCCAAAGCCTTCTCGGTCAATGAACAAACCATCTCGAAGGTCAAAAATCCCAGGATGTCAATCACATCATCGTTGGGTCTGCTCTCCGTTATCTGAGACATTCCACACCATTCACGGAATCTCTTGGACTTTCTAAACGTAAAACTAGCCTGTCTACACTCGGACCAATGGACGTATTCTTTCTGGGTCATGTTTTTGGTTCTTTCGTCGTTCTGTTTTAGTCTCTTCAATTGCGCAAGAACAGCTTCTCTTTCCTCGTCATCGACATCATCCCTGAAAGCAGGCGATTCATCTGTATTTTCCAGGGGCTGTTCATTGAACATGAACTCCAGCTCCCAAGGAAGTCGGATCTGCGATTTCTTTTGTTTCGCTAGCATCTTATTGTCAAGAGAGTTACTATTATTGGCCCCAGTGGAAGCCCCTCCAGCGGGATCGTCCATCAGATCATTGCCTGCACCTATGTCACCACTCTCCTGATCTTTTGCATTTTTTCTCACGTCCTTCCAGGACAAATATGTTCTAAGACGATTCACCTTTGCCTTGTCATGTCGTATCATGAAGATCACGTCTTCAGGCGAGATCGACTTTTGTCCTCTGGAATTGGCTGTTTTCTGCGATTGAAGTACAAGTTCCACAACCTGGTCTTTCACGATATTTTCTATGACTGCAGTGGTTGACTCTGGGGGGTCATTTGTCTCTCCACTGACGAACATCATTTGCTGGATTTCTATCCGATATTTATATCTGTTTCTGTTATTCTCTTTCTCCGACCCTTTCGGGTCTGTTTTTGTCCCAACCAACGCTGTGCTCATTTCATGGATCCCTTTTCAGTGTATGGAGGCCCAATACCTGCGAACAGATGACTTAAAATCCTATAAGATCCAAAATTTCATACAACACTATCTATTAAACATACACTAATGACATATTTATTCTCTCGAGAAACAAAATTCTATCTATGATCTCTAAATATCACTTTTTTTTGCATCCAACACAAGCCTGTCTATATTTTATTGGGGGCTAAAACCAGCTAGAATGGACCAGAATGCTGTTTCGTAGAGGAACAGCAAGTGTATCAAAACTAGGGACAAAAAAATGGACACAATCGGAAGTTTTGACTATGAATAAGTCGAAATTCAGAGGCTGGTGTATTCCTATTGAAACAGAAACGGAAATCAAACCATTGTTAAGCCAATTGTACGAACTCGATCCAAAATTGGCAAAAGCATCACATCCAACAATGTATGCATGGAAAACAGCGAACAAGATAGACTCTGAAGCTCCAAAAGGCCAGAAGTATAAGACCACCATCGATAATAAGCCTGTCATCCTGAAAAAATTAGACGGATTAAATCAGGGATCAAACGACAACGGAGAGGGAGGCTCAGGAAAACGATTATTAGGACTCTTAGATAGATTAAAACTGGTAAATGTGTTGATAGTGACAAGTAGATGGTACGGAGGAACTCCATTGGGCCCTGCAAGATTTAAATGCATCAGCGATGTGGCTCATCAAAGCCTGAAAATAGGAGGATATTTAGACATTCCATCCAACCGTGGATGGATAGACATTAGTAGCATAAAGAAATAAAATAGTAAGCTTTAATCATATTAGAACTTTATATAAAGCGAAAGAAGATTATTTGAAGACTTTTCCGTCGACAATTTCCTTTCCTTCAACAGGTTGATCCCAAGCCCACATGTTCTCGACGAAAGCCTTGTCTTCTGGCTTCGAAGCATCAAGCTTAGTGAACTCATAAGACTCCCAATCTGGAGCAACATCGAAAGCTGGAACAGCTTCTTGACCTCTGACCAAGAAAGCACCAACAATACCGTTGTTGTTGTTTTCACCGTAAACAACGGAGGAACCAAATAGGAACTTTGTGGAAGCAGACAATCTGTTGAAGAAACCTCCAACTAAGTTGTTGGACATGAAGGTCAAGGTCAACTCGTCGTTGTACTTGTAACCAACCTTCCACAAGGACCATTCGTCAGCGTTATAAAATTCGTTCCAGAAATATGGTAAAGCAACTGTTCTGGTCTCTTCGTTGGAATACTTTCTCTTCCACTCATCAAGTGGGATAGTAGACTTTCCTAGAGCCTCAAGAGGGTGTTTAGCCTTCTTTTCTGCAACTGGCTCTTCCTGGACATCTGGCTTGGCAGCAGCCTTTGGAGCTTGGGCTTGCTTGGCCTTTGGAGCCTTATCCTTCTTTTGTGGCTTTGGAAGATCAGCTGGCTTGTCGGCCAACTTGAGGTCAGCGAAGAACCAGTTCAAGTAGTCGGTAGCAACAACGGTGTTGAACCATCTCATGAGACTTGGGTGTTGAGCTCTCCATTCCTTACCGAACAAAATGGTGAATGGTCTGTATAATGCAGAGGCAACAAACAAATCTGCCACAGTCAATCTCTCACCAACCAAGTAGGTGTAGTTGGCCAATTTTTCTTCCAAGATACTGATATTAACGTCAAGCTGAGCAAGAGAATCATCAACGACCTTCTTGTTGTATGGAATTCTGCCCATGAAAGTAGCAAAAGCAGGGGTGGAACCACTGAGCAATTCAGAGGAACCGAATGAGAGCCATCTCAAAACATCAGCTTTTTGTTTGATACCCTTACCCAACAAAGGAGACTCTTCATCCTTCAAAGAGATCACTATATTCAGTAACGAATGTTAGTATGATTATTGCTTGAGAAACATCCATTTGAGTGTTTAGAGGACTCCATTTTCCAATTTTCAGACTAAAATATTCTCGACATCATGTGTTAAGACAGGGATAACTGTTTAATGTGATAATATGTCTCATCATTTCACTTTCTCCTAAGAAAGAGCTGGATCGTCCATCATTTACACTTAAATAGATCTCAATTCAAATTTCACTTACAGTAATACATCACAGAAATCACCTCGTGGATCTTGTAGCCGTGAGGACCAACGAAAGCAGGGAACTTAGCCAATGGGAACAATTTCTTGAACTCTTCAGAGTTACCATCGTCAAACTTCACATCAAGACCAAGAGCCTTAACTAATCCCTTTGGGACTAGGACTCTTGTTTGTTCTGCACCATACAATGTACCTTGCGACATTATTGCTTCTTGTCTAGTGATTAAACTATTTGACTTCCTCTATTTCCTTCTTCTTGCCCTTTAAATCATGAAACGTTTTTATTACTAGTCACTTTTCTCTTGAATTTTACGAGGGTTGGAAAAATTTTAGGGTCGTGCATGAACGAAAGCACAATGGTGTACAGGTGTTTCGAAGAACGATGATAAAAATGAGTTATTTAAGGATATTTAGGGAGATGGGTTAGAGATATCAAGCTTAAAAGAGTTCTGATAGATGATATATCATTGTTATTGGGAAACGATTTTTCTTGCATCTTTTACTCTCCAAAATGCCCATTTTATGCTCGAATTTGTTTCTAAATAAGGTCCATATTGCACAGCCTGGAATATTTGAATCGTGGATCTAACAATGAGGAAAATGGATTTTTAAGAGGGTAAAATCCAGGAAGAAGAGTTGAAAGTCAAATTCAGCATCGGGAATACGAGAATAGGTCATAGAGAAGACTGATAGAGCAACAGTAGATGTGGAAAGTAGGATTTGGCCCGAAAAATGAGACCAAAAACGCTTTCTCACTGCTGAAAAAAACCAGCTTCAGATCGTCTAGCAGCTCTTCTAATGGTCTTCCAGACCGGTCTAGAACCATCGAAAAGTTTGACTTCAACAACAGCACCCACACAGTTGTGGAGATAGAAAACGACGTGAGTAGATTCGTGAATCACAGAGTGACGTTGAATGGTTGGATCGACGGCCTTCCTCGGAAAGTTTCGAAACATTTGATCTTTGCAGGATTTAGAGACTTAAATTCAGACCGCACTCAAATAGTGACCAGAGACCAGGATATGTCAAACATTTTGCGTGGTTCGAAGCCCGAGAACGCAGTTTCGATTACTGGGGTTGTTTCGTTGAAGAGAGGGAAGAACCAGGATCTAGAGGAAGACAAATGGGAGCTGGTAGTTGAAAAGATACAAACTCTCAATAATGCTAATGTGAAAACGTCCCAATTGGAGTCTCTCAAATCTGCAATTTCCCAGTATCCTCCTGAATACAGATATTTGCAGTTGCGTCAGCCGTACTATCAGAAGGCTCTGAAGATGAGAGCTAAGGCCGCTAGAATTGCAAGACAGGTTCTGGATTCTCATGGTTTCACTGAAATTGAGACTCCTCTTCTATTCAAGTCGACTCCCGAAGGCGCAAACGAGTTTATAATTCCTACAAAAAAGAAAGGTCTCTTCTATGCTCTTCCTCAGTCTCCTCAACAATATAAACAGCTTTTGATGGCAAGCGGTTTTAAGGGTTATTTCCAAATAGCCAAATGTTTCAGAGACGAAGATCTCAGAGCAGATAGACAGCCCGAGTTTACTCAGATAGACCTTGAAATGTCGTTTGCCAAGAGTGAGGATGTTCAGAATGTCGTTCAGGATCTAGTTTGCAACATATTTAAAGAAGTGAGAAACGTTCCTCTCTACAAACCAGTTGGTGACGATAAGATGGAGCAAATTCAGCCGGGGGACTCCATCCCCAAACTTAGTTATTCTGAGGCATTGCGCAATTATGGTATTGACAAGCCAGACTTGAGATCAACCTTGAAATTCAAGGAAGTTTCCCAGTTTTTTGAAAGACCGTTTAACCAACAATTCCCCGTTTTGGAAGCTTGTGTCTTAACAGGAGCTTTGGAGGACAAAAAATTGCCAAAGGAACTTTTTGACTCTAATCAATACAAGAGTAGAAGACCGTACATAGTGAAAATCAATGACAGTGACAATTTGAAGAAATGGCATCAGAACCTACCACTTGAACTAATAGGATCGGTTGATCAACTTAACTCGTTTCTTGGACTTTCGGTTGGCGACATAGTTGCAATTGGCGACCGCCAAAGACAATCATACGAGAATCCTACTCCGTTGGGTCGTTTCAGACAGCTTTCTATCCAATGTTTCCCAACGAAATGGAGAAGAATTGTTGTTTCAGAAAAACAACCTGCTCCTCAAGACGTTTTTATTGTGTCGTGGGTCGTGGACTTTCCGTTGTTCAGTCCTATCGAAGTTGATTCCAAATCTGCGCAGGGCTACCCGAGCTATGATTTTGGAGCTTTTGAGTCAACACATCATCCGTTCACCATGGCAAACCTACAAGACTACAAAAATCTCGAGTCCAATCCCTTAGAAGTCCGTGGAGACCACTACGATCTGGTTCTGAACGGTGTCGAGATGGGAGGCGGCTCTCGCAGGGTTCACGATGCCCAACTTCAACGCTACATCTTCACACAGATCCTCAAGATCCAAAATCCTGATTATCTATTTGGCCATCTGCTAGAGGCCCTCGACAGCGGATGTCCACCACACGCTGGTCTGGCGATTGGTTTCGACCGGATGTGTGCAATATTGCTGGGCTCTTCCAGCATCAGAGACGTAGTTTCCTTCCCTAAGACCCAGACTGGAGTTGATCCAGTGGTACAATCCCCAAGTACCGTCTCAAACGATACTCTTGGTGTCTACAACATCTCTGTGAAACCCTAATATCTTTTGTACATAGAGCTCTATCTAGATATCCAACCCCAGATTTAATAGCACAGCCCGATCGACGCGACAATGGGGCCGTCGCGTCGCCGACTTACATTTTCGCACCTACAAAAAGGTGGCGAGAAAAAGCGCTTTCCACTTCGTTGGCCAATTTGTTCCTATCTTGTATTCATTATTGCGGTTGGTGGGAAAATCAGAGAGGTGCTTTCCATAGGGTGTTTTCAGTGATTAGTTCTTTGTTGGTGAACCTAAAGTCTGTATATAGTAATAGGAGAACTATTTGTTATTAAGTGTGCCTGTTAGGCTGCAAAGTGACGGCTATTAGGTGAAGAGAATCGGCACTGGTTGGCCGTTTGTCTACGCAAGTTGGAAATTTCGGAAATTATTGCAAGGGCAAATTTTCTTGAAAGCGACGAAATACGCCGATCGACGCAGAGAGGGTAACCGTTGTTGGACCGCGACAGAGTGTTTGTTGTGGTTAGAATAGAGAAGAGCAGGAGAAGGAAAGAGAAACAGAGCAAGGTCGCAGGTGGGTGTTTATAGCCATTGCAAAGATGGTTCTTCCATCGTCTGCCGGTGCACGTTTCAGGCAGAGGAAGATCTCGGTCAAGCACACTCTCCAGATTTGGAAGCAGAAGGATATTCCCGATCTCGAGCTGGCCGAGCAGCAGCGTGAGTTGCAACAAATTGAGACAGGTGTGGAGAAGGGAGAGGAAGAGGAGCACCATCTTCAAGCTGTGATCAATGCGTCTGCTGCCAAGATTCAGGGTGCAAAAGTTGAACAGGTTTATATTCCTACTCCTGATGCCTCGAAAGTCTGGGTTGACGCTCCCAAGTACTATCATGAGAAATTCACGGCTCCCGCTTCATATATCAAATTCTCAGCCACCGTAGAGGACACATCGGGATGTCCCTACTGTATGGATGAGGAAGATGAGAAGTTTCTCAGCAAGATGAACGAGGATTCGAAATCAAAATGCTCCGAGGATGAATTTGAAATTGTTTCCCATCGTTTTGAAACGGTAGTGAATGAGAGACAACCATTTCTCTCCATGGATCCACATCAAGTATTGAGTTTCGAAGAGATTGTCGAAATCGCTTTGGTTCCTGATAAGTCAGATCCGACAGATGTCGCAAGAACCCTGGAAAACCAGCTCAACATACATCCATTCAGAACTTTGCTAGATGCTGATCCATCTAATGGAAACAAAGTGAGACCACTGAAGGAGCTATTCGACTTATTTGGAAAGAAAATCTACGAGCATTGGAAAGAAAGGAGGATTTCCAGGCTTGGAAAGCCTGTCTTTCCAACTCTCAAGTTCGAGGACAATGCTCAGAAAGATGACAACGACCCTTATGTTTGTTTCAGAAGAAGGGAGTTCAGACAAGCAAGAAAGACAAGAAGAACAGACACCCAAGGTGCCGAAAGACTCGGTCTCTTCTATGAAGATCTTAAGCAGGCTAGAAAGTTAATGTTTTTGGTAGCTGAAAGAGAAGTAAAGCGACTAGCTCAAATAAAGTCGGATTTAGAGGTATTCAATTTGAGATGTGAAGTTAAGCGTGTCAAGAGAGAGTTGGGTATCAAAGGTGAAGATGAGGATCTTATCACTCACAAGAAGAAAAGAGTACCACAACTTGATCATGAACAACTTAAAGGACATAATCTTTCGGAAAGGGAGAAGTTGTTGGCAAGAGAACGCAAGAAACAGCAACTGGAAAAGGAGAAACTTTATTTGTCCCAGAAACAAAAGCTGCAGAAGGGCATACCTCTTACCGCCCAACAGCTTCAAGCACAGCAGTTACAGGCTCAGCATGCAAGTGCTAGCTTGTCATCTGGAAATCCTGTCACTGTGCAACCGTATGTGAAGCTGCCTTCTTCAAGAATCCCTGATCTTGATCTCACAACTGTCACAGCTGTTCTTCAAGACAAATTAGAAGGAATCAAGAAAGCTGTAACAGATAAATTAGTTAAAAGACGAGCTCAGGATGAGGGTTGGATTAATTTCACGGACGACCCTTACAATCCCTATTTTGACATTGCCACCAATGAAGATGATCTGCTTAAGGAAAGATCACATTTACCATACTCTTCAATAGCTTCATCCTTATATGAGATTGAAAGCTCTAGGGAAGTTGATTTTAGCAATATTTTGAATAATAGTAAGCACTATGGAAGTGATGATCTGATCAGTATTAATGCTTCCAATGGTGAGGTTATAAAGAATGATAGACACAATTATCTTCCGGAATTTTACGATTTGACGGGTCAAGATCGTGATTATGAAGATACAGGATTCTACAATCTTAATAACGAAAATAAATACAAGCTTCCGATATCTGAGGTTTTGTTCAAGCTGAGAAAGAGAATAGGAAGAAATGGCCGAGTATGGATAGACAGAAAACGTGTGAGTGATAACCATGCATATTCTGATTATTTGAATAGCTTTTCGGACTCTGAAGAGAAATTTAACATAGAGGATGATTCTGACGAAGATAGAGAGAATCCGATCATTCCCCCAGAAAGTACTGTCTCTTCTCCAGATTCAAAGAAGAGGGTTAATGTTTACGACTCCATTCAGGACCGCAAACGTAGACTCAAATCTAGATTTGAGTTTGATTCTGATTTACCCGCTTACTCTCCCCTGGATCCTTCGAAGCTCAATCAAATAGGAAATCAGACGCAAGCGATTAGGTTTGGATGCATGCTGTTGACCAAAGCTTATGACAGTATTCATCATATACGTCAAAAACAGATCGAGGCACATCAGCACCGGATTATCCAACAACAAAAATTGCTTCAACAGAAACAGAAGCTCCAATCTCAGAATCCTTCTGTTCCTGGATCATCATCAGGAGTGATATCGCGGTCTACTGACTCGCCTGTTTCTTCATCCTCTCCAAATGGTGCGGCTTTACCTAATGTGGCTTTGCCTAGCACACCTGGAAAGGGGTCTTCTCAATCTCCGAAACTGACTCCTCAGGGTTCTGCTAAAAAACTTATGAAGAATTCTAGCAATCCCAAATTATCCGCTAGTGTCAGGTCCACGCCTACTGTACAGGCAATGAAACAATGATTTATTTTATTGTTCTTTTTGGCTTCTTATGCGGTCTCTAACGATCTCAATACTTCTTTTTGTGTAATATATATGTAACTGTTCTAAGAATTAAAATAATAATAATTATTGTTTCTCAATCGATTGCATTGTGGCTGATGCAAATATGTTGTGGCTGATAACAAGGCTGAAAAGTAGGCGCAAACAAGGCGGTGCTCAGATGCAATTGGCCGCTCATGTTAATAGCAGTTATAAAGGGAGAGTAGTACCAACTTTGGGCCACCGTCAGAGATAAAAGCGTATGAGTCTGTTAACAAATCGACGAATAACGGTATAAAGATATAATTGAAAAAAAGAGTAGAATATCTTTTCAGGGAAGAATGGTAGGATATTTAAATAATTCAGAAGAGAGAATATGTTTGGTAGCAGGCTTACTAACAACCTTAAATTGACAACCAGAGTTCAACAAAGAACATCACAGACATCAAGGATGAAAGAAATCCATATTTGGTGGCTGAAGAAATACAACAAGAGGATGAAAGCAGTATATCTTCGGTAGATATCAAATCTATTGAAAATGAGGATCTTTTTTATTATGATCTATCTAACCTACAGACCAAGATCAATTCCTTGAGAACTAATTACATTGAATTTCAAACAATTACCAGCTTGTTCGATGAATCATTATTTCTTGAAGTTTCAAAACAAGTGTCTGATATTGTTGTACTGAAGCATGAGATTCAAGGTGATTTGGAGCGACTTAACGCCGGCGCTAACGATTTACATTTTGATGAACAATCAGGCAGAAATGAACAAATAAGGCATCTCCACAAAGAATGGTTATCTTGTTTACAAGATATCAAAGATACGGCACAAAACTATTTGACTCTTGCGCAAGAGATTTCTGTGAGACTATTTCAGTCGAGATGTCCCTTCATGTCTAAGGAAGAGATAATTACGTCTACTAAAAGACTCAGACACCCCGTGGTTTTCCGTGAAGAATATATAAGGGCTAATTGTAAGGACAAAATCATGCTGAAGAAACTGTGGGACCTCAATGAACCACAAATTCGAATGGAAGAGCTTATAAAGAGTCTTTTAGAGTCCATTACAATAACAAGTGATATTTATTCCAGACCTTTGGAGCAATTCTGTATTGGTGACAATGAAGACTTTGAAACGATTTCCTCTAAAACTTATGCCAAAATTCAGAAGCAAAGATATGAGAGACATACGAAAATGAAACTAATCATAATTTTAACAGCACTGAGTTTCATGGTACTAATATGTCTAATTGTTTTAAAACTAACAGTATCGGATTAATAGCTCTTTCAATATTCTTATCTAAAGTCCAATACCATTACGGCATCAGCTAAATATGTATTATAATTAGAGATTAATCATTGAAACCATAATTATGAATAATTAGATATCGATTCGAAGTCAAACGATAAATCGACCATTGTCATAAATCATAAAAAATAAGCAACCAAAACGTATTTAGTCTCCGTATTGCCGCTCTCATAAACATTCATAATATTAGATTAAATGTCGGAGGAAGATGTGAATCAATTCAACTCCTCAAAAAATTGATAGAAGCAATTAAACTAATATCTTAGACCAATGGAATCTTGTCATCGGAAGGTTGAGACCATGAACCTGGCATTCTCAACCACTTTGATTCTGGTACTGGGGCATATGAGTTGTAAGAAGCACTCATACCATCGTAAACAGCATAGAAAGCACACATAGATGTTATGAAGCAGAAGACACCACCAGCAACCTTACAACCAGTGTGATCACCAAATGTTGCAATAGTGTATAGCAACATGAACATCCACATACAGAAAGTAAAAACAAACAGAGGAATAGTTGACTTGAATGTACAGACCCATATGAAGATCGAGAACACAGTCCATGAAGACAAGTAAATTCCTAAGGCATTGTTCAAATCTGCAGCATCAGTATAAGCACTTTGGACACCAAAGACATCAGTAACGATACCACCCAGAGACATGAAGAATGCACCGTAACATAGAAGTAATACTGAACCAAATAAGTTGTTATCAACGATAGCCCAAATACCAGTGATAACTTGAACCAAGCCGGAAGCGAAGAAGAAAGCACCTGCCAGAATAGCAGGATTTGTGACAGATTTAGCCTGACATAGAATCAAACCTAGAGAGAAGAGAGTGATAGCAACTAGTGATAATCCAGCAGAACAAGCAGCTGGGAAAGGTCTCCAATTGGTTGACTTTTTATAGTAATTGATTCTCAAGAGACCGGTTCTTGGAGGATACACCTTGTAATCGGAATGTAGAGAATCGTCATACACAGTACCCTTTTCTGTTGGAATAGGTGGATGAACAGCAGTGTCTGTGTTGGAGATTTGGTCTTGTGGTTCAGACATTTTAAATTATGAATTTTCAGCTCTTTTTATTAATCAATAATAGTGCTAATTATTAGATACTAATTCTTAAATCAAATCAATCAAATCAAGTCAGCTACCCAGGAATCTAGGACCCTTATATAGTGTAGACCACAGAGCAATTCAATATATCCCTTTATTAGGCATCATAGAGATTCCATATCCAGATAGATTAACCTAAAGCAGTTCCACCAATTTCCCGTTACCTGCTACCATTATGGGCCCATATCTTACCAAATTAATAACGCATCTAATTAGTCATGCACAGATATTCCACCAGGTCGGACCATTCGTATAATATCTGGCACTACACAGAAACATTTTAGAATAAGTGGTTATTACGAGAAACAAGGTGGAAGGTCATGGAACTAGGTCTCAGGACCGACCGGAATACTTAACGTCAGGAGATAAATTATTCAAACATGCATAAAAAAAATACAACTAACAATAAACTAAATTTATTTCCGAAGCCTTCCAGCCTGCATGCCTAAACGCCGCATATCAATCCATTCTGACAGAATCTTCAAACATGCGAGTTGGCTCTACAACAGTCGAACCATAGTGTCAAGAAGACTATTATTCTCCATAATGCATGACCAAACCCAAAATACTGCTATCAATTTGGGAAAAACGCACGTTCATGATTGTAAACTAAAATAGATGTGCTTGGCCTCCTCCTTGATCTACTGTCTCTGGCATGGAGTCCGATTACATCCATTTTACACTCTGTAGATCTATCATTAAACATTTTCGGAACTCCCACTGAGTGACTTCTTGAGAATATCCATCTTGTCAGAATCTTGTCAGAATCCTGTCAGATTACTTACACCACCTTAACACTTAAAAAGTCATCCGATAAATTCCAAAATTCTTCAAGCCGCATTCGCATTTACTTCCACAACGGTTTAGTTGCCACAAACCCTCAAACACTGTCGACTGAGTGCCCTTCCTTGACAGGGTGAATTCTTTCCATTTTGGTGGTGGAGTTCCCGAGGATCCGAAGAATGGAGATTTGTGGAATCATTTTGAATCGGCTTGAGCAATTTTATCATCCAACCAGAACGATGTGATCTGCAGATCTTTTGTAATTGCTGATTCTATCGCCTTCTTTCTGAGATCCTTTCGTCATATGCCTTCACTCCTCCTCTGAACAGTCTTCTGCCTAAGGATCGCCCTATTTCGGAGACGATAATACCGATTACCGAAATCGTGGGTAAGGAGGTGAACATTTCAAGATCTCTCGAAAAAGATGATTACCAGTCAGCCTAATCAGGAGCAATATGGGATTTTATTTCTCTACTCAAGTTAGACGAAGTATCAAAATAACAAACGATCTTATTCATTTGTGCCCATATCACTAAATCATTGATTTCGGTTATATCGTTAACAGACACAATGTCTATGTCTTAATGCTTCATCAACGTCCCAATGTAGAATAGCTGCACATATTTGGTAAAAAATTGTCTGGAGGTTGTTGGAAGAGAAACTGTAGGAGTCCGTATTACAGACCCAATAAAGTGAAGGGTCATTTAATTCGAAGAGTAATGAACTAGGCAGAAAATCTACCTGGGTAATCAATCACTGATTACCATCTCCTTCCAATTTTAAGCACAGCCTCGAATGGATCATTCGACCACACCTCACACCTCAAATGATTCTTTCCTGGATCTAGTCAAAGAACAGAAGCATGAAGGCAAACCAGTACATCCATTAATACACCCGTTGAAGCCAGAGTAATCAGACTTCAATGTCTGAAAATAGAACTACCCTAAAAACAGGGTCACACCAAATATCAAGACCAAAAGTAGCTCATCGCCTGGTTCCACAACCGGTTATTCCTCACGCTGCTGCTCCCTACAATGACAGACAACATTATCTCAAGCTCTTATATGAACAATACAGGTTGATTAGACATCCACAGGCAAGAACACGTAGTATACAGAAAGAATACGAGATTGCATCCTGTTCGAAACAAAAATATGAATACACAAGTTCAATTAAGAGATTGATGTACAATATCAAGAAATATGGCAAAGAAGACCCCTCATCAACATCAAGTCAGGACAAAGACTCCAAGACCGTTCTTCTCCAGAGACTCAATAAATTATGCATTCCAAAAGAAAAATTGCTTCGAAGCGGGTTTGTCATGGAAGTTCCCAATGATAAACCATACGATGACATGGTGGAATGTGCTCATTGTAAAATCCAATTCTCGTTGAGACAGGAATACTACGCTCCGTCAAAGAAGCCACCTACAACTTGCAGATTCCATCCAGGAAAGGTCCTCACAAGCTTGGGAACTAGTATCAAGAAATATAATGCGAATTATGCATCTAGACAGTATTCATGTTGTAAAGAGCAACTCGGAGAATCTGAAGGGTGTCAAGTCCTTGATAGACATGTGTACAAATTGTCCGATCCTGGTGAATTGCATCATGATAAACCATTCATCCCCATAAATAACTTAATAACAAAGATATCAGAACATCAGCCGTCATCTGGAACCTCTGGCAACCAAAAAAAGATACCTGCATTGGGTCTTGATTGTGAAATGTGCTTTACGACAAGGGGGTTTGAGCTCATGAAACTAAGTGTGGCCCAATTTCCCAATGGAGAAAGAATCTTCGATGATATAATTAAGCCGGAGGGCGATGTAATAGATCTGAATACTTTTGTTTCTGGAGTGGATTCCATTCCGGAGGACGCTATGACCTTTGAAGCTATGCTACAAAAGCTTGCAGAGCTGACAGATGAAAATACAATCATTATTGGCCATGGATTGGAGAATGATTTGAATGTTTTACGTATGGTTTACCCCAAAATTGTTGATACTTCCATCCTTTACTCGGAACATACGGTTGACCCTCGTAGAAAGGACCCCTTAAAGAAACTTGCTTGGAAATATTTGAGTAAGAATATTCAAGCTGGAGAACACGATTCCCTAGAAGATGCAATTATACCTATGGAGATAGTCAAGAAAAATCTAGAAAGAATGGCTAATTGATTTCATTATATAGTAATTAGATTAATGTATCGTCATTTTTTGGCCCCTGATCTCGATCTCGACTTTTCAGATATTCAAGAATGAGTTCCTGGTTTTTGCTCACTTGCATCATGATTTTGGTATTCTGCGAAATAAGGTGTTTGAGCTCTGTGTCATTATTGATCTGTTTTTTAGATCTTTTTGGAGATAGAAATACGTTGTTATTACCATCATCATCGATCTTGAACACATCAAACTTGTGTTTTCCACTTGTGGTCTCCATTATGGCCGGTGATCTTTTCCTAGTGTCTGATTTGGCTGCATTATGATAATTGAGTAGCATTCGGCCCCTCTGTGATCCTCTTATGCTTTCTGTATTCCTAGGTTCCGATCGTATATAATCTAGCTTTCTCGCCGTTGACAATGGTGTCGTAATCGACGTCTTATTTGCATCTTGTTTTTCGCTTGTCATCGTTCGTTGTGCTCCGTGTCGTGTAGAAGAAGTTGTTTGAGACATGGTTACTCTTTTATTGATGATTCTTCTATGTTCTGAGCTGGCTTTTGTTGGTGTAGTGGTCCTCTGCTGTCTTTCAATGACCGACGAGACCGATTCATCACTCGTTTTCACAGGTCTCATGTTCTCGTTGAATGGTTGCTGTCTGCCACCAACATCGGAATATAATATGTTTGTATTAGCTCGTGAGTTCAACGTGCGAGAACGATTTATATGAGATCTCGTAGGAGACGGCATTTTTTCCTCTAGCAGTAGATCAACTAAGCTATTATTTTATAAAGTGATTCAAATCCATAGAAGAAGCTGAATAAACGGCCAAATGTATATAGTTGACGTCTGATAAATCTTCTTAGAGTGGTTAAACGCTGGAAACCTGATAAGATAACAATTTAAACTTAATGTAAACAGATTTCAAGGCGCGGTGATCTGCAGATATAATTATTCAGATATTCCAATGCCTATAAAGGAGAAAGAGAAAAGGTATAAAGAGATCAAAAGAATATAAAATCGCTAACGGAATGATCCAATGCATAATACAGTAGTAATACAGAATGAGGCTTAAACCAAGCCACTGAGACTTAATCTCTCTAAAAACATGGGAAGGTCTTCCTTACGGATCTCGATCATAGAACTTTCAAAACTGTCGATTCTGGCTTTAGCACCGGTGTTGTTGGCTATCTCCTGGAAAGCCAACGAAAATGTATTCAGAATGGTGATCTTATCTGCATCAACAGCATCTTGCTCTTGGTCCATACCCTTCATATTCGGATACTTAGGTGGAAGACCGCAAACAAGATAGGTTCCTGTCTCGGGATCAAACGAAGCAATCACCAATGGAAGCAACGTCTTATCTAATTCAGCACAGGATTCTAAGATCCAATTTCCAAGCTTCGTGAGAATCAAAGGGTTTTGAAATAATTTCGAGTTCTTGTTGAGAGTCATGATCTCAATTGATTCGTTGTCTACAGGCGAAGGGCCGAATGTCGGTTGCGCACTTCTGTCTAATATCGTGTTGCTTGTAGCAATGCTGTCTTTCAGAACCACTAGTCTGAATATCCGTAAGTTCTTGATCATTTTTTTCTGGAATATTTCAAATCCCTTGTCAAATATGAACTGTTGTTGGAGCTTGGCAATCTTCAGTCCTTTTTCAATTAGATCAAACTTATCCAGAGCATCATATGACTTCCAGAAGTTGGTGATAAATTGGGCCTCTCTCTTAACGATAAGTGACCCAATATTTTTGCCGTCAAAGTTGTCATCACCATCTTCTGTAGGAGTGGCCGGTCTAGTAGATTTTGATCCAACATCAAGACCGGTTGAAAAATCTCCATCGTATTCCAACAGAGCCGTGATCGCTTCTACATAATCACTGGCAGATATAGATCCATGAAATCCGAAGTTTCTGACAAAGCCATCCCTGATTATATCTGTGAGACCAAACTGGGACAAATTCTTGCGGAATATTGTATGTAACTTTTTCTTCAGATCGATATCTAGATAGTGCCAGTTCTGGTTTGCCGATGCAAGAGAAATTCCCATTCTTGCAAACATAGTATTGAGTTTCTTCTTACCATTTGTTGTGTATAGTTGGAGTTTTGAGTTGACATAATTAGAGAAGAAGAAGGAATTATACAAATTCCAATGCCGAAGAAGAAAAAGAGAATAGTCCCTGTCCATCTTCAGCGTTTTGCTATCTGCATTCTTCCCTCGACTTACATCAAGTCGCGTCTCTTGCGGTTGTTCTTGGGTGATGTCGTCTGACTCTTGCAATCTATTCACTTCGTCCTTCAACAACGGAAAAATATTATCGTAAATGGAATTAAAACTTGAGCTCAATGAGGTAGTACCCACAATTGAGAGCCATAAGTAATCAACGCTTGTTTCTCCGATGGTTGATATTAGCGAATACACCTGTAATGCCGCAGACACAGAGACAGTCGTACCCTGATTATAGTATTCTTCTATCAGTTTCTCGTTTTCTGTGATCAACCGTTTTCGGCGCTGTTTTGGTGTTGGAGCAGACGACTTCCTCTTCCTCGAGATACCTTCTCCGAGTTCGTCATCATCATTATTATCGTCGTCAGTCTCAGCCAATTCCTCGATCTCTTGTTCTTGCTCTTCATCGTTCTCACTTTCTTCTTCATCATCATTAAGCGACACAAGAACTTCATATGCAGCCTTTTGGATCTGTAGTTCCGTCTCAGCACTTCCATCATCGAAACAAACGATCATATGAGATCCAAACAAATTATCAAGACTCCACGGTCTGTGCCCATCGAAAACGTAGATTTTTCTGGTGAGCTTGAACTGGGACTCATTAGATGACGAATCTGGAGTTATAGGAGTAACTCCCTGAAATTCGGCGTCCAAATGTTGGCTGACATCAATATCCAGGAAACTTTCGAGGTCTACCATTGAACCACATCCTACCAAGATCACATTCGAGACGCTATCATCGAGTTTGTCATATTTGGTTTTGAGATCATTATAACCAACCACAGGTATCAGCTGGTAAACTATAAGGTGGTGTTTGAGTAATGTTGCAAGAATCTTTCCCGCACAGATGGCATCCACGTTTAAACACGATACAAAGATCACTAGCTTGCACGTCGAGTGAGTTAAAGATGTGGTCTTGATTTCATCAAATGCCTTTGAAAACTCATTCGGTGTGAGGATCATGACTACAGGCTATGATACATCAACAAAGATCTCCTGATCTGAGTGAAACTAGTGGAAATTGTAGTCTGAAATTTTGTCTTCTGGACTAGGGTGATTGAGTGCTGAGCGTATTGTCCTTCTAAACGACCTGAAATAAATTAATTTGCAACCTTTCTAACTCGTGACAGATTCCATAAACCTGTTTATACGTGGTTCCTGTTCTCGTCGGCTCTTGTACCGTGTTCTTGTTATCTGATACTACAGATACTGGTTTCTAAGAGCCTAGCAATTGTATAGTATCTTCAAGTTAAAGCGCGTTTCAGCTTCTGAGAAACAAATTACTGGTCTGGGATTATGGTGTACGGATGCGAATTTCCAACTTTTGGAGCCGAAGCTCTATTAAGGTATATTAAATGCGATTATGTACAGGTTAGGACAAGGTAAGAGGTGATATGAACAAACCATGGACATCACATTCCTGGGAACTTGATAGAGTCTACAAAAGACTTGATTTTATGTATATCGGAACTGTCACTCCACAATAAATAATGCTCGCATTTGGACTGGTCCTGAATATTCATACATTTGAGATAGACGTGACCCAGGATCCTGTAGGTGAGAAGATCTGGCTGTATGGCATTAATTGACAGCTCGTCCACAAGCTTGGAAATGAGTCGGAGATTTTGCGTTTTTTCCCATGTCTGGATGAGAATGGCATTGTAAACGTCGATGTTGAGACCGAATTCGTAGACATAGATGGATGGATGTTGTCTAATGTAATTGAGAATTAGTGAGGTTTCGTCCAAAGAGTTGAAATCAAACGTCAATGAGTTCAAACAGAATTTGAGAAGAACAGGAAGTGTCTCAGCGTTCATGAATGGTTTTGATGGCTTTAGAATGGAGCTTTTTTCAATGGTGTCAAAAATTTCCTTATCTGACAGAGTTTTGGATCTAGATTGTTGCTCGTATGTGCTCAGAAAACCTTTGATGATCTCCTTTTTGATGAACTCGACCATCTCCTCGCTTGTGTTTATATTATCGTTAATGTGCTGAAAAACTGGAAGTAGACATCTCTGTATTTCTTTAGTGTAATTGAGCTTCTCCTTGAAAGCATTGATCATTTGGGTGGTGACAGAGTCTGGACGAAAAGAAAGCGAGATGTCCAAGTCCCGAGTCTTCTTTTCCGGGGGAAGCATTGAGTTTTCAATACCCACAAACTCCCTCAGGGTCTCTGTCACCCCTACGGAGCCTGTATTTTTCATTAGATAATCGAAAACCCTGCTGAATGTCTTCTGTTCTCCAACAGAGGTCAATTTGCTCTGATTTACCACAGACCTCGAAAAGTCCTCAAAAAAGTTCTTGTAGGACTCATTATTGGATATAGAGTTCAGAACACTATTGTCTGTTTCTCTTAATTCTGCATTCAGTTCTCCCACAGTTTTGCCGACCCTCTTCTTTAAACTCGCACTATCACTAAATCGACAAGATGCCCTGACGTTATTCAGCCCTAGCCTCCTTATGTTTGTGGTTCTGAGCATTTTCCTAATTAGCTGACTCAATATTATAGAACGGATCACACAGATCGGATCCTCTATTAACCCGTTTGGTCCTTATACTATCTAAAATCCCTCTATTCCTTTAATCGAAGTATATAATCTAAGACATAAGGAATTTGTGATGGCCAAAACTTTTCCTTAACACATCCGTGCACCATATTTATCTTAAATCTTGCAGAACAATCAGAAATTGCGCGGAACAATGTCTGAATTTTTAGTAATAGCCGCATAATGTCACCAGTTGAAGAGATAGAGGAACTAGGGGAATTTCGGACCAGAAGAGCAGTATTCAAAGGTACAATTGAGGAAAATCCAGAGAGAATCGACAGTATCTCATGATTACAGGAATCATACAGGAAGTAAAGAATGATATTATCAATGTTGTATCTGTTAAACAGCAAAATTGCCATAAATGCCATAAATGCTAGAACTTATTGCAATCACGAAGTTTCGGAGATAGTAAATTTCTAGAACTCACAGGAAACTGGTCATTTCATTAAGTGACCTGTTTCTTGCAGAAATAACAAAACACAGATGTATGACCACAGAATATTTCTCCTAGTGGAACAACGGCTAACTGAGTTCCGATTATCTTCACTTCCATATTAACTTGCAGATTAAGACCGCAGAGTCAGTTCTAAATTAGTGATGGCTATTAATTAATGATCTCTACTAAGATGTTAGAAGGGTCACGCAAGTTCTGAGAAATTGTATATAAGGAGGTGTGATATCTTATATTTGTTTACGAAGTTTAGATATTGTGTGTCTGTTGTTCTGATAACAATAACTAGTCTTTTAAAATATTTAAACTAATCGCAAGAATCAAAAACGAAATTATGTCTGACCAATTGTCAAATACAGACACAGCTGTCAATTATCCTGAAGCTGCAGGAAAGGAGCAGATGAGACAGATGGATCCAGAGTACACGGTATACCCTCCTAGAACTGGTCTCTTAAGAAACAACTTCTACAAGAAGTCATCCCATTGGAGACCATATCCGACTGCATGTTCAGCCGGTTTGGCATTAGTGGGTATTACAACATTTTCTTTAGGTTTGATTCTATGTCAAGCTAGATCAGTGACAAATCCAGCTATCTTATCTGGTGCTTTCTTCTTTGCTTCTGGATTAGTTCAAATTATTACTGGTATTTGGGCTATCGTCGATAATAACCTATTTGGTTCAGTCTTGTTGCTATGTTATGGTGCCTTCTTCAGTTCATTTGGTGCTATCATTACCGATGTATTAGGAGTTGAAGACTATTACAGCAATTCAGATGACTATAACAATGCTTTGGGTATCTACTTGTCTTCATGGACCGTATTCACATTTGTTTTGTGGACTGCTACTTTCAAGTCAACCATCCCATTGTTCCTATTAACATTCTTCATGTGGTTCTTTAACTTGCTATATACCATTGCAACATTTGGTGAACATACCGGATGTAAGGTTGCTTCAGGTGTCTTCTGCTTCTTAACTTCTATGTGTGCATTCTATGGTGTCTATGATGGTTTGAACACTTCTGCCGAATCATACGCTCCTATTCCAGAATGGAAATGGTTAAGAATGCCAGGTGCTTGGAAAGAGCCCGAACAAGAAAAGGTTCCTGTTGTTTAATCTCTTTTGAGATAGGTCTTTGAAGATCCGATTTTCAAGATAACGCATAATTACAAGTGGCTGTTCTTTTCTCTGTCAGTTATCTGAGAATTGCAATTACTTACCCTAGCTAGTAGAGCTACCATCTATAGTTACTAATGATTAATGATTATAATTTTTGAGATATTCTCGATATATCACACTTTAGTTTATTATAACCTGGAAAGGAAACACATCTAGTCTATTCCTTAGCCAGAATATAATCCACTCTATATACAGTTTGTCGCTCCGTCCATGTGCTTATTTTTCCTTCTTGTGAATCTTTGGTAACAGTCTGGAAGCGTGGTAATTCAACGTTGGTTTTGGAGGAGGTTGCACCTTGGCTCCTTTAGCCATACATTCTCGAAGTTGCAACTCCAAGTCCTTACAAGAGACAGATCCCTCTCCATTTGAAGCCCAGCACGTCAACATTTGTGACATAACCACCATACATGGATTGGCCTGTTGTTTGGCAATCTGATTCCTCACTCTCAACCTTGGAAGAGGTGGAACCGCTGACTTTGTCTTTGGAACCATATTAAAACTGGTCAGTATAAGTCTCTATATGCTGTCTTGGATCCTGTTGATCACTGCACCTGATGTTCTACTCAGTATCTCTACTCAGCATCTCTATTCAGTATCTCTACTCTTAGTATCTCTACTGGTATATACTAATCGGTGAGCTCAGCTAACCGTCTGGTGAAAAATTTTGGGAGAACTGATTATATAATCGAAATACGATTACCCGGCCAAAGAAGATTCATCAAAATGAATCTGATGAAAGTGAGTGTGCCAAAGTTTAGTAGGATAAGAAAGGGATAAGTATTTGGATCTGGAATTTAAGGCCTTCAGAGGAGCAGAAGTTGGCATATTTGTGACAAGGTTGTTTGAGACATCATAGTTTTCAAGAGTGGAAAACGACAAAAAAAAACCCCACGGGATTTTAGGATCTAATTGGACTTAAAACATCAAGGTATTGTTAGATTAGATAAAATTTGATTGAATACAAATACACTTACGCATCGGACAAGATGTCTACAAGCTTCTTGAACTCTGAGAATGCCGATGAAGTTACTGCGATAAAAGAACAAATTGTTGATGTGAGAACTGATACTTCTGGTGACAATATTCCTCCACCTTCAGGTCAATTCTTACCGATCTCTTCCAACCCATCTTCCAAGAGAACGCGCAATATAGAGGAAGAAAGTTATGAAGAATCCAGAACTAAAATACTCAAAATAAAAGCATCAAGCGATCTATCTACCGAGCTATGGAGAGATTCTCCTGAGGCGGAGGAAGGTCTCTCTGTCGGTAAGACATTTACTTTTGAGGAAACAGAAAACGAGGAAGAAAGAACATCGACTTCTCCAGAAAATCCCGAGGAAGTCAAAACAGTCCCTGGCTCTGATTCCGATAACTTTGTAGATTCGAGTGACGAAATAGAATTTCTTGAGGCAGAAGAGGAGCTGGCACTTAAGGAGTATGTTTTTGATGATGATGATAATCCTTCACAGCACGATGATACCGACCTAGGAATATTTGACCAAGTCCCAATCCCGCCACTGAACGAGATAAAGATTACAAAACAAGTCTGTTCCTATACTAGAAACTATCTCAAAACACATGGTTTCATGGAGTTTCTTGATAAGGTTGTTCCTGTCGAACCAACGGCACAGGATATTCTTTTGTTGGCAAACATGCTTGGATATACTCCACGCAGTTTCAGCAGATTTAAAAGAGATGAGAGCGATCCAGACTATTACATGCAGAAGTGTATTGTATTTTTTCAAAAAACTATCAATAGAGTTCTAAGAATGAGGACCCGTCTGCCCAGCTTCCATTCTATCGATCAGCTTTGTGCTGCCTTAGGGAAGGCTAATAATATTGTGGTTTTAACTGGTGCCGGAATTTCCACCTCCCTGGGAATTCCTGATTTCAGATCCTCACAAGGATTTTATTCCAGAATGAAACATCTTGGGTTGGACGATCCACAGGATGTGTTTAGTCTGGAGGTTTTTAGAGAAAATCCAGAGGTGTTCTATTCGATCGCTCATATGATATTACCCCCAGACTTTGCATTCACCCCCCTCCATGGATTTATAAAGCTTTTGCAAGATAAAGGAAAGCTTCTGAGAAATTACACGCAAAATATAGACAACTTAGAGGCCAACGCAGGAGTACTTCCAGAGAAGTTAGTACAATGTCACGGGTCTTTTGCTAGTGCTAGTTGTATCACATGTAAATATAAAGTTCCTGGTGAAACACTATATGGAAATTTGAGAAGACAGGAGATTGCATATTGTCCTTTCTGTGAACCAGAACGTAAGGCACTGCTAGCTAAATTTGACAAGATGGAGGACGAAGGAAATTATTCCAGAAGGTTTGATTACATTAAGTCGTATGGTGTGATGAAACCTGACATCACCTTTTTTGGGGAAGACCTTCCTGACAGCTTTCACAATACCATCAGAGGAGATATTAACAAATGTGACCTTCTGATTTGTATCGGTACATCTTTGAAGGTTGCTCCTGTGAGTGAGATTGTCAATATGCTTCCAAACAATGTTCCACAGGTACTGATCAACAAGGATCCTATAAATCACTGCGAATTTGATATTGACCTTCTAGGTTACTGTGATCAGGTAATCACTTGGCTGACTGGAAAGATATTGGACTGGACGATTGAACACAAGGATTTTTCTAAGATTCTCAACTCTGGTTTGGAGTTAAAAGTTGTTGATTCTGCGACAGGATGTTACGAGATTTCGGATGCTAATGACAGAGAAAAACTCATAAAGAATGCGGAAGAGCAATAGAAATAGAAGTAACAAGCCACTTTTGAACATGCTTTTAAAGAATCGCTGGTTCAACCGATTCGACCAGTTCAATCTACAGTTGGTTCCATTTTTGACAAACCATTGATTGCAATTCTGGATTTTCCTTTAGCATTTTTATAGATGGATACCAGATTGTTGTTTTAAACAATGGAATCTAGAATTGTTATTCTGTATTATAAATGAATTACAATTAACTCAAACCTCTTCTCTGAATACAGGATGTTCAATTTCCGGTGGACATTTGACCTCTCACGCGACACACATCACGCGACTAATATTGGGTCTACTGTTACTTGTTGTGTAGAAGGCAACCCATATGTTAATTCCCATATTATAACATAAAGACTGTAATATTGAACTTGTTTACAAATTTGATCCTGAATTAAGACTGGTGCTGATAAGATCACTGGTTGAACCGCTGAGGAAAAGATTGTTATGAAATTCGAATAGTTGTTTTATATACCTCTTTTACTTACCTTTTCCTGACCCAATTGGAAAGCATTTATTCAATGTGTTTTAATGATCTCTTATATACACAGATGAATCAAGCTGGTGGCTCTTCCGCTGCTTTAATTGATCCTTTGACTACCTTTCTCCATGGTGTATTACCGGGTGGATAGCAATTATCTGGTGTAAAGATGTATATTAACCATGAAAGAAATCAAAATAGAACACAAATAGAAGATCAACGTAACGGACTCTTGTTTGATAAAAAAAGATTCTTTCTTAGTGGGAATGGCTTCAGAACCTTGATTTGGAATATAATCGACAATCACTGGTTTGTAAAATAGGATTATTAGTTCTGAATCACAATGAATGGAAATAACAATTATGAGGTGGGGAAAAAAAGCGTGCCTTTCCCTCAACAGAGACCGAACGTACCTGTAGTCTCAAACAGTCGACCACAAGAAATCACAACTCAGAAGACACACCAAAAGTCGATATCATATTCTTCTAGTGATTTAGCTAAACAATACGAAAAAGATATTAGCCAGATTAACAAGCATTTGTTCCGAGAATTGGGTCCAAATGGCCACAAATTGGAGAAATATCTGGCCCATGTTAGGGTCATCGAGGACTCGAAATCGCAGAGCCATAGACCACCAGCAAATAGTCCTGCAAAGAATAAAAAAGATCGTATACTGATTCTCTCTATCCGATCCTCAGGAAGAGTTAGATTGCATAAGTCTAGGGAGAATCCAGACGGATCGATCCAAATTGGACGTACATGGGATTTTGACGAACTGACATATATTGAACTCGATAATGACGTCCCTACAGGGTTCACTTTTGAGATGAAAAAGACGTATTACTGGGAGACTGGTTCTCCAAAAGAACGGCGTGTATGGTTAACTTCGGTGTTAGAACATTACATTAGATATACCAGAGGAAGAAAGGTCCCTCAACTGGCAAACTGCTCCCTCGAGTATTTTCATCTTGGAGCTCTGATGAAAAAGTATTCGAGTGAAGGGGTTTTGGGAACTACACAAGTGCATAATAATGATCAACAATATCATCCTCCAGGAACAGGCAGCAGCTCTGCAACTGTTTCAAGCGGTGGGCTCACATCCACAACCGCAACAACAGTAACTACGCTTCCGAGCAAACAACCTGCTCCGAAGACTACAATACAAAATTCAAATTCCCTCTCAAAATCCCATACCGCTAGTTTGTCTCCTGCCAATGTTAAGAATAAAAGACATCCTCAACCAGGTGCCGGATATATCCAGGATAAAAGCACTCAGTTCACTCCAAAGGATCCTAGTGTTAACTTTGATAAACCATCAACTACCGAGCCTGTAGCAGCCTTAGAAGATTTCAAACAGAGAAAGGGTGACATTGAACCTTTTTCAAGAGATCAGAGCGATGAAACTACAAATCAAAAGTCACATCAAACGCAAATGTCGTCGAGCTCAATTGGAAAATTAGAGAGCATGAGGGCTGACCCAAAGAGCCAATTATCAAAATCGAAGCCGGTAATGACAGAAAGCAAACCAGTGACGACAGAAAATAGTATAGGAGAGAAGAGTTTCGATTATGAAAAAGAAATGGATAAATTATTGAATGAAGAAAGGAACATAGCTTCAGTTGGGGATAGGATCGACCGAGAAGCATACAATTCCTTCTCAACTAAATCAATTGAATTCATTGGCCATAGACGATCGATGAATGAAATCGAAGAGCTCACAACTTACCAGAACGATGGCGATGGTTATGACGATTTCCTAGACAATTATGCTGATGTCAGCGAAGAGCCTGATGTAAGCACTGCTCCTCTTCATTTTGCATCTGATTCAAACCACATTAATGCCGACCGGATCTCTACTTCGTCAAATAAGGCTCATCCAAGTCAAGATTTCTCCGCTATTCGGATTGAAGTAGAAGAAAGTATAACGGAGGTAGAAAACAAAGAGCGCGATGATATTGATATCTTGTCCCCTTCCGATACTGCAAGACCACATGCAAGATCAAGAACATTCAGTAGAGTTGAAATAGGATCCAAGAAAGATAATGATCTTGTTGAATTATTCGACGAAATAGGATGGGACCCATACGTTGATGATTCTAAGACACTGAAGATGAAGTTGATGAAGGAAATGGAAAGGATACAATTCGAGAAAGTTGATTCATTAACGGATGTCGTTGATGGTACGTCTGCCTTAAGCAAGGCAATAAGCAAATCCATTCAGGAATGTGATGCTATCAATCCAATTCTTTCTTTTTTTGGTGTTCAATTAGCATCTTTTCAAGACCACATCGACGACCTAGAAAAAGAAGGACAGGGATTGCAGATCGAGACTACAAATAAAAAGCTATTGAAAAAGGAAATCAATGATATCTTACATTCTGTTGATATTTCTGAAGAGAAATTAAAAGTTTTGGTCGAATCAAAAGTCAGCATTGGTACCCAAAATGAGAAGTTGGAATCAATTTTGAATGAATTGTATCTCGCTCTGACGAAAATTAGAGGTACAGGAGAGGATGAAGAGGTAGATGAAATGGGTAAAATGAGAGCCTTAGAGGAAAAGAAAGTTAGATATGAAAAGGCCAACCAGATATTTGTGGAAAATTTCAAAAAACAAATTACTCGTATATTCAACTCTGTTGTTGTGAGTTTGAATCTGAAATTACAGACTACATCATCTGTTACCTCTCTTTTGAATGGTTCAATGACTGAAAAGCTTTCAGATCTACTTACTTTGCAGGGCCTTGTTGCATATCTGAAGCAAATATCCTGGAATGATTATTATGAAGTTCTGACCTCTCAACAGTCCGAATTTACATCTTTTTTTTCAAATTTGGCTAAGGTTTTGGTTGATAAATATAAAAGCGAAACGAGGAGTGAGAACATGTATACATTCTCTTTCAACAGCACCCCAGCTGATGCGATCAAAAAGAGAAGAACAAAATCTAAACCTCTGGTGACTTCAACAAAGCTTAAGGTTTCTTCGAACACAAAGATTTTAGAGCAATTAGGATTTGGAGCCAATTCTTTGTCTCCATTAATGGGAAAAGCCGATGAAGAAACCACTACGGATAGAGAATCGTATGATGTATTGATAGAGATATTGTCCGATTATCTTAGTGCCATCACTTACTACCAACATTTTGTTACTCAATTTTTTTCTCTCTCTTCGTCATCGTCCTCATTCTCAGAGTTAATAAAACTCAGTATTACAGCCAGACAAGAAATATTTAAAGATGTCAATAACTCTATGGAAGTAATGGAAACTGATCGAGAAGTCAGTGACGAGATATTCAATGCAATGCACAACACAATTGGCGATTCCATGAATACTATGATGAAGGCTATTACGTCTGCATCTAAAGATGATATGCTTCAGGTGCCTGTGCTATCTTTATATGTCCAAAAAATGACCAAAGAATTGTCGTCCACAGGGCAGGAATATGTTGTGAACATGCTGTTATCCAAATTTGAATCAAGATTGACAAGTATTTGGAACAAACACGTCGAGACACAGATAAGTATCATCGATCAAGAAAGTACTGACTTAAAGGTGTTCAATTTCACTAAGATGTACCCTGAATTTGTACGCAGAATTGAGACAGGCCTCGTCTCGATCGACGTTCCAAATTTGGTAGACTACCCAGTTTTTTCACAACTTACGAAAGATTATGAGAGGATTTGGAAGACCCTGAATTCTTCTCTAAGAAGAAATGCTGCATTATGTGAAACAACGGAAGGCCAATATCAGATATCTCGTAGTCTTAGTGGAGTGCCACCAAGCTCACATGATGACTTAAGTTTGGAGAGGCCAAAAGGAGAAGCCATAAAAGCTCACCTTCTCCTTTTGATCAATTACAAATGGCTTTGTGAAGAAACTAAGGATCTATCAACTATCCCACTTCAGCTCAAGACTGCAATTGACGAACTGAGGTCAGAGGAATTGAACGAATTCTGTAATTTAGTCTCAAGATCAAAAGCTATAGGTGAACTTGTCCAATTTTTGAATGGAATTGATGGGTTAACAAAGTCTCATACAGATCCTTCTCGTACCAATGCATTTTCTTCTGCGAATACAAGCAAGCTTCTTCAAAAGTTTGATTCATCCAGTTTAAAGGTTGGTATCAAACAACTAGCAACAGATCTCGCTGAACAGATCATAGGGAAAATGTCTACCAATTCGAACGAAGAAAACGAAATCAGTTTGGGTATTGCGAGAGATATCGAAAAGGACCTTTTCAACAACTGCCTCAATTCTTTGAGTATAATTTACAACGGGAACTTCTCAAGATTAAATCAAATATTAAAAGATTATTACGGTGGGCTTTCCAACCCCGTTGACAAGATCGTTATCAACTATAACTTCAGCAAGGAGTATATATAATTAACACCTATAGAATATTAATGGAATGTCAAAAGCACAAAAGAGTAGCAATAGGTATATCTCGAATTCACATGATAATTTGAGGAGTCTCAACATTGTCTTTGATTGACTTGTGAGGAAGAACCTTACCACCGTTAACGTAAACTTCGTCCTTAACAGTAACATCTTCACCCAGAACGGTAACACCCTCTAATCTAGCCCATTTACCGACTGTGGAGTTCCATCCAACAATAGTGGATTTAACCCAAGCGTGGTCCTTGATTTGTGAGTTCTTAAGGATTGTAGATCTTTGAATTCTGACACCGTCACCAATGACACAGTTTGGTCCAATGACAACGTTTGGACCAATCTTACAGCCCTTACCGATCTTTGCAGATGGGTCAATGAGAACGTTACCACCGTTTATGTATTCCTCAGTGGATGGGGTTAGAACTGGAGAGTTCTTCTTTGTTAAAGCGGACAGGTAGAGACACATACCGGACAAGAAATCTTTTGGTTGACCGACATCCATCCAGTAACCTGGCAAATCAAAGGAGAAGAGTTGTTTGTTCTCAACCAAGATTGGGAAGGTTTCATGCTCAATAGAGGTTGGTCTCATCTCGATAAGATCAATGACAGATGGGTTAAGAACGTAGATACCAGCATTAATTCTGTTACCAACGAACTCAACAGGTTTCTCGACGAATCTCTCGATCAAGTTTGGGACATCTCTATCATGAACAATGACACCGTACTTGGAAGGCTCGTCAACCTTGGTAGCAACGATAGTAGCCTCACCACCGTGCTTCTCGTGGAAATCGAGCAAGTCCTTCAAAGGGTATTCGCAGATGACATCCGAGTTCAAGACAAAGATAGGGGTGTTGTCCTTCTTGAGGATCTTTTCAGCCAACTTCAAAGGACCTGCTGTTCCTAGAGGCTCCTCCTCGACAGAGAAGGTGATGCTGACACCATATTCGTCTTCATATTGTTTCAAAGCACCCACCATCACCTCTGGTTTGTAGTTGACGGCCAAAACGATATCGGTACAGCCTGCATTAGCAAGGGCCTCGATTTGGTGCAAGATCATGGGTCTGTTACCGAACTCCACCAATGGTTTTGGAAGAGACAAGGTAAGGGGTCTCAAACGAGTACCATATCCACCAACCAAGATTAAACCTTTCATGTTGTATATACGAGTGCGACTAGATGCGTGCGGTCTGTGTGAAGACTATTAAACGAGAGAATACACTTTTCGCTGTGATTATCGTCAAAGAACTATTATACTTATTAAACAAAAAAGAAGAGCGAAGTCTCCAAACTCACCTATATATATAAATACTGTCCAAACAAGGCATTCTTAGTACCGCCACCTCACCAGAATCGAATCATCTCAGATCCACAAGACCCACCACGGGGACCTGCCATTTTCCCCGTTAGCAAATCGCCAGCCACGCCCAACAGAAAACACGTATGCTGAAAAAAAAAGAAACAGACACGTTGAACAAAAGTTCTTGGGCACCAGGCGCGCAACAGCGCGCCATTACGCGTGTTGCCAGCGGATGGCACCGTCAAAACAACAGAACAGCAGACTGGGATCCGCCCAAAACAAGCACATGGCAAAAACTTCACTGCAGAACAATGGTCGTGTGCAAAACAGACAGGTGAAACGACACGGCCGGGTAACAGAACGATAGTGGAGAGATAAATTCTTTTTGATGTTGCCCTTTTGTTTTTTGATGGCAAAGAATACAGGAAGCCTATTGACGATCAGGATCGTTGAATATAGTTCGATTGTCCGGTCCGTCGTCTACATGAGTTCTGAATCTATCCACTTTCGCTCTCGACACGTCCGTTACATAAGCTGCGACATTTTTCGCAGGACGTTTTAGGGCCAGTTGAACGTTGGCCTGAAGATCCCTCTTTGAGATTTCAGGTTCATGCAGGTAGTATCGAGATACATCGGATGATGATTAGTAGGTTATTTGAGTTGATTACAGTTGGAGTTGGATTCGAACATTAGCGACTGGATAATCCAGTTAGGTCTACGGATTATGGTTCTGAATTGGAGGGATTGTTTAGTAAGTGGCATTTTTAGTTGATCTGTTGACGGTTAGGAACACCGGGCTGCAGATCGGGTGAAGATGTTTTAAATGGTGCACTATCGGGCATTTGGATCTGGTTCGTGTTCGGAGATATAGGCGGGTATCTGAAAGTTGACGTGGAGTTTTCTATGAGCAGCTTAGATAACAACGAAAGATGCGGATTACATTAAGGACAATCGATGCATTGTTTAAATATTTGATGTACATGAACACATGTTCTATAGTGGCTCTGATGGATTAATTGGGTTGCACGTTTTACGGCATTTGAGCATCCAAAGGGACAGCTATCATGATCGCTTAAGAAAGTCGTTCATCAACACACGATGATAGACACGTCTAGTCAACGTTAGGGGTGCCTCCATCCCAGGAAATCCAGAACCTCGGTGTTGAATTCGTCCGGATTATCTAAATATAGATTGTGGGCAGCATTTTTCACAACCTTGAACTGTGCATTAGTTCCTGGAAGTCCATTTAACACTTCAATTGCCGCTCTACCGCAGTCGCTGAACATGAAATCGTGTTCTCCATAGATCCACAGACTCTGTTTTGTCTTTAATTTAGAGACGCGGTCTAGCATTGGATATTTGGCGACAATGCTGGCGTCCATGATACGCATAATTGCAGTCTCTGAAAATGTCCCCTTGGTTAACATTTGATACACATATTTGAGAAATAAGTCGATCTCGCTCCATTGGTTCATCGATCCAGATCTCGTCAGCTTATTAACATTTCTCAGAGATAGTATCTTCACACCTAAAGGACCTCCCAATCTAAGCAAGGTGAACGGAGAGATCCTGTACCTCCACAACCATTTGAAGCTCTCCTTTACTATGGGGTATCGTCCTAAAAAGCTATAATCTGCAGGCCAATGTGATGTCTTGAACTCAATGGTGTGCGACGTGCCTAGATGTTCATTTTGCAACACTTGTTGATATTTGGGATTCGAAATAGCAAACGGAGATCGCTCGATCCCCCCTGGACTCACCAGAATCAATCGATCTACACTTTTAGGATATTTTAAAGCATAACATAATGAAAGATAGCCTCCCAACGAATGCCCCATGAGATCAAATTTCTTTAGTCCCGCATTTACACGCCATTGCTCTATCGAATCAATATATATATCTTCTACCTGCTGAATGATACTATGTTGATTAACCAGATACTGCTTTAGATTCGATGTTCTGATGCTGTAAGTGGGCGGAAGATGCAGCGATTTATGGACGTGTTTGTAATGCTTGATTTCATCCTTGTTGAAGCCAATTTCCAGAGGAGTCATGTTATCATTAGTGAACTTCACCTTAGGTCTGCTGGATAGTCCAAATCCCAGTAAATCCAAAACATGAAGAGTAGTATTTGGGTTATTTTGTATCAAACCATCTATATTCTTAAACCACCATCCGCTTGAAGCCGCATATCCATGCAACATCACCAAATGTTTAGTAGGACTGTCATTGGGATTTAGGTTTTCAACTCTTATTTCATTTAAATAGTTCCCATTATTGTCTGTGGAGATGGTTTTGTTCGTTGCGATAATATTGTTGACCTTCCTTTTGTAGTAGGGTAAGGCATGTTTTAAAAGATCATCCTGGGCAACCTTACCCTGATTGGCGTTTAACTTGGATGCAAGCCATATTCTCGAAGAATCTGCATAACTGTAGCTGTCTGGTAGTCCATTTTTGAGATGACGTACAAGAGTTATTCTAGAAGTTGTAAATTGTCGATGGGTATGTTCTAAGACTCCTCTTTCAAAGGCCGGCAATACAATCTTTCTCGTCCCTCGAAATTCATAGAGTATCATGACCGGTATTTTCTTATTTCAATTGGCATAAATAAACTATGATAGGGATTGATTTGTTAACTGAGATCTATACTATAATATGATCTCTTATCTCGTTTGCGATGTGTTCCGTACGTGACATTTCGATTATGGGGACTCGCAATTATTTTTCACCAGGCCATCAGGATAAGCACAGCCGTGGATTGATATTCTATTAACTTTAAGAGAACAAGATATGGTGCAATATATCAGTTTTTTACAGGGATATAGTACACTTGGGCTATTTAGAATAAAGCTGTATAAAAACCAAGCTTTAATAAGAATGCTAGAGAGACAAAAATCAATCAATAGCCGTCTCCATTGAAGTTTGTAAAGCCTGTGAGCAGGAAGATCCTGTAATAATCTTTCTTGGAAATATTGTTGCAGAATTCACAGCTAGAGGTGGAAGCAGCATCAACACAGGATCCTGCAAAGTAAAAGTTATCGGCACCAGAGCCATCAAATCCGTGTTTAAAATAGTCGCAAAGAATGGTTTTGCGGAGATCTTCAACAGATCCAAACTGACTGGAGATGTAACTCTCAATGTAAGGGTCTTCTGCCAATTTAGCAATATCATCAATGCACCTGTCAACAGGAATCAGAATGCTTGGAATTTGAATGTACTTATCAAGGAAAAACAAAGCATTAGGAACAGCATCATCTCCCAAATGAATAACAGGAGTTCCTACCCAATAATCAAATTTCTGTTGAACTTGGTGCAGGATATTATACATTTTCTTGTATAGTACCGGACATGCCTTGATTCTATTCAGTCCCTGACCAGTATTTGCCAATTGGTACTTCTGACCATTAAAAAGATCATCATCAGCCGCAGACCAAAGTTCGATAAGGTCTCTCATTACATGAGACCAGAGCTCGAGTGCCTGTTTTACATACAGATATTGCTTTGAATGGCTGTGAGTAAGTCGTGCACCAGCATGACCATATCTGATACCTAACGAATATTTTGCCGACGATCCAGAATCTTTGAAAAAGGTATCTAGTCTTTTAATCATTCTAATAACCGGAAGCCGGTTCTTATTGGTGTAAGCATTGAAATCACCAATTGAATATAATATCTGTCTCACTTCCTCTCTTGAAAGACCGTTTACAGAAGAATATCTTAAAGAAAGCTTTTCGATGGCAGTTTCCTTTTGTTTGATATGTCTATTGATCATGCTTCTTGATTTTCCTTCTGGTCTGATTTCAGCAGTTGCATCAATAACTAGTGGGTCATCTAGTAGTTTCAAAGCATTTTCATCTTCTTTCGAGTCGATGAGACCATAGACAGTTTTGATTGGAGCATACAAATCAAACTCCATGAGGTCTTTCACTTCCGGAAGTCGGGAGTCCATAATTATGTAACACAACTTACCAAAGGTGTCCCTCATTCTTTCTGGATTCATGATTTTGTATCGTCTACCAATTTCAAAGACAGTCTGATACCATTTGGCGTTATCCAAAAAGCTTTTATCTTGAATAAGCTTTTGTCCAACTTTCATGTTCGATGAAACAACCAGCCCAGCCAAAACAGAACAAATTTCTCTCAGTTGTTCGACAATACGCTTAGTTTTAGATCGGTATGATAGAATGTCAACTCTATCTGTATATTCTGACACACTCAAAGCCGCTTCCAACAGTCTCAAAAGCTGCCTTTCCTCATATGAGAGTCTCAATGGTATGAACTTGGAATTCTTTTTAATACCCCTCAGTATCGTCTTTTCAATTTCCGAGTCTTTTAATTCTTCGGCTTGCACATCTGTCTCTTCTTTATCTTCCACTATGTCTTGATCATCGTCACTCTTGGCTTCCTCGATAAGGGGCTTCAATTCATGAAACTTATGTTTCTTTCTAGAGCCTCCCTTGTGGGCAAATTGAAAACAAACTCTACAAAATGGCTCTCCACAGGCTAGACAATTGATTTCGGTAGGCATGTGACGACAATCAATACAAAAATTTGGATCAGCTACTTCATCGTCTTGTTCCACATCATCCTGTTCCCTGTCATCCATCAAATCTAGATCGTGATCCTCCACATCCAGCAAATTTGCAAGAGTTTTCTTCTTTTCGTTCTCCATGATTCCAAGCAGATGCTAGTGGGTTTCTTACCTTCAAACGATCAACATAAGCATATTGTAGGACAGAAGTTGTCTTCTTCGATGTCAAGTAGACTCTTAGACGTCACAGAAAAACATATTCACACATCTCTACACCAGACTAATAGAAACGCAATCATAATCCTGGGCTGAGTTGGATAAGCTTAGATAGATGGGATATCAATGAGAGAGGATGAGAATCATGACGGAGACTTCAATTGAGTTGACTGCATAGCCAATAAGGCAGTACTCTAACGTGATATGTGTTGGTTGAGAACGGCCTTACAGATATGGAAGCAACATCAATGGAGTCTACTATAGAGATTGATAAGAAAAGTAACATAAGATTAGCCACATGATTTTCTCATTATGGGACAGACAGCTTCTGAAATTAGTGGATATACGCTCAATTGTCTCTCTTTGTGAATTGCGCTATTCTGGTTGCTTCAATCTCTTATCGTTTCATCGCTGAGATTACACGGAAAAAAAATTCGAGGGTCTCAACAATAAAACGTTTTTTCGATGCTATAAAAATTTTAATCAATAGACTATTCCTTCGAGCCCCATTGACACCAATGCTGTTAATGAAAACGAATCGGCCAAGCGGGCAGATGAAGATAGCCAGAGCCTAGAACCGGCATTAGCTGTGGGTCTGACTTTGAATGTGTGAAACTCACTTGAGTAATCTGAAAATACAAAAGAGTCTTGTGTTGTATCGATATCAATTAGTCGATAATCTTGGAGACGAGGTTACTAGAAGGACAATTCAAACATCACAACAACAAAGTCGATGCATTTTCCTAGACTCCAGATATTTCAGTGAAAACTCTCAGGAAAACGACTACCAGGAATTCCAAGAAACATTCAGATTCGGGGGATAATACTGAGCTGGAGCAAGCCCATTTGAAGGAAATAAAAAAATACCGGAAACATTTCCAGCCAACAGATCGAAGAAAAAGATTTTTGCGACCATTGTGCCTTTAAATTACATTTTGCCTGTTCTCCATTGGCTTAGTCTATTTTAGGACATCTGCTTCCAGCAGGTCTGTTTTGTGAGACATCACACGAACCCTAATTCGTTAGATGCATGCATTTGTTACCAGCCAGAAACATCAATTGCAGACTAACACACACTAAAGAGACCTACGCAGTTTACCCCATCTCATCCATAGCCCTCACACACCCCATCATGTGTTGAGTCCCCAAACCTCGAAGCATCTTTCAATGTTCCGGCATCATCTCGAGCTCCTAAATATGGGGGAGGGGAAATTGCCCCATAATTGCCCCCTCTTCTAGTCCACAAACCCGGCATCCCATCCCAAAAGGGATGTATTCGCTGTGTTTTTTGTTCTCTGGTCTCGAAACGAATTCTACAACCCCTGCACCAGCCTTGTAATAACCCTCTAATAGCCTTCTTGCATGTTCCTTCCCCCGTGATCACAGAATCAGCTTCTCGGTGTTTGCGATACCCTTCACCAGAATCAGAGTCTCGCTAGAAAATATGTCGTGTGCAACAACTAAAATGTAATTAATCACCCTATTGTGAGACTACGCCGGAAACCCGTCCTGAAAAAGGAATCCGGATTACGTCAAAAGAAACAAAGGATGAATCAGCGATTAATTACCCAGTTGCCGCATAGCTTCTTGTGGATATATGGTGGTTCTCATGTCTGCTTGCGATCTGCAGAATTTGGGTCTTGGTTCAAAGAATTTGGGGATATTTGCCACCACAATTACACACAGTCAATCCAATTGCTAACATGGCTCAAATCAATTCCCTCTCGTTAGTCCACAATGCCAAATCACAGCTTTCTCCTCGTTTATCAAACCCTCTATTGCATCTTAGCAAGCGGACCGGAAATGTTTTATCTTCATTGTCTTCGTTTCTTTTTGCGGCTTTGTTGACGATTTTGATATAAAAAAAACCTTTCTTTTTTTAAAGTTTTTCCCTTTTCTATTCCCATATAGCAATTTTTTCTGGAGATTATAAATAGTCATCTGGGAGCCAAAAATGGTGTTTACATTCTACATGTGATTTGTTTAAGGCAATTTGGTGTTTTATAATTGGCAGAGCGATTCCAATCATACAGACCACTACAGCGTCGCACAAAAACAGGTAGCAACAAGACAATCATAAGAAAACGCGGTTAATTCAGGTAACCACACATTTTAGACCTACACCTTATCAATTTGCGCTCCTCATTACAAATTATCAAGCAGAGAAGCCCTGAGAAAATGTCGTCTCTCATGTTCCATTTGAACAACAGTTTGGGTTCTACAAGACAGGTAGACGGGTGTCTAACCCCTACTAATGATGGATCCAAAAGAATGGCGCCAATGCATTCCTCAATACCTGAGACAGATAAGCAACAGAGCGCCCATGTGCAGGAGCCTCAGCCAGTAGAGGGGAGCAGTGAAGACTCCGTGGGCAGAAAATCCGTCAATGGGACTGTTCCATCTACTCCAGTGGAGGTGATTACCACAACAATTCCGTCACCTCCTCTTTCCCCATACGCCAGATCTTTGACATTTGATGAAAGCGATACGAGATTTGCTCAGCTTCTTTTTCCAAGAGCCTCTTTAAACAACAAAATCGATGTTAGCAACATGGAGTCAGCTGAAGAAGATCCAAAAGATGAGACAGAGAACGTTCCAACTATTGTCGAGTCTCCTCCACAAAGTACCAAGAGAAGCTTTGAAATTGAGGATTTAAAAGACACTACCCTATTTATTAATCCCTATGGAGATTTAAAGACTCCTGGCTTTAAAAAGAGACAGTTGAAATTTTTGAGCCAATACCAACTCGTGAACTCTATGCCTTCGTTCTCAAACTATAGCTCCGCAAAGAAGGTTAATAACTCAAGTTCTATGTCTGCTCTGAACTACAGATATAGGACTGTTCCAAGAATCAGAGAATATGTTTCCAGTGATACAGAGACCGAGAGACCACGCACCAGAAGACTCGTAAGGGAAAGTTCTGTTGCTCTAGAATCGGATGATTCTGGAATTGCCAGACCTCTTACTCCCAGAAAGAGAAAGCCTGCAGTCAGAAGAGTGGATTCGCCATCAACTTCATCTGCGCCTCCATACAGTTTCGATTATAAAGCTATTCCAGACTACTCTCCTTCTATCTCAACTCTACCAAATAACAGCAGATGTCTAAAGACAGAATGGAAAGGACAAGCAATGGACCTAAGTGATGATCCACTTGTTGGCGAATTGCATCCTGCAGAGATTCAATTAGCTTCTACTTTGAGACTTCCGGCGAATGTATATCTTGACTCCAAAAGAAGGATCTTCCACGAGAAGCTGAAGAGACTAAGAGCCAATCTTCCGTTCAGAAGAACCGATGCACAGAAAGCTTGTAAGATCGATGTGAACAAAGCAAGCCGACTTTATGCATCGTACGAGAAGATTGGGTGGCTGGATGACTCAAACTTTACCAAATATTTAAAGAGATAAAGTAAGCTGTGTTACAGTTTACAAAAAGTACAATCAATCGCAGCGTAACAAACAACAACATTTTAATAGAACAGTTATCATTACATCACCAATGTACTACTATGGTGATCATTCAATCGGGGAAACAACAACTTGGGAATGGGTAAAGGATAATAAAGCAATTACCTACACGGACACTTTGTGCATCTGAAAATTTACTGTATCGCAGTGTTTTGTGATGTGTATATTTTGGGATTAGGTTTTTCAATTTGAGCATCCTAGGTTAGAGGATAGCTCTTTAGGATTTTGGTCAGCGGAGTTTTTCTTTTTGTTTTAGGGTATATACGAAATCTTCAGGCATCCGGAGCTAGATGCTTTTTGAAGAGGATATGGGCAATATAATTTACATTAATTTCGTTACAGTTATGATCGTAGTAATATTGATTCGATAAATGTCAGTTTCGAAGTCACATGATAATTTCCAATTTTAATGCATCTGCAGCACGGAAAAAGATGACGGGTGTGAGGCTCAGACATTTTTTGCTCCGTGACCTTTTTCCGAACTCTGAAGTCATTCAGCAAGAGATAGTTATCGATGATTGGTGCCCTAACTAGTGGGATGAGTACTTTTAATACGCTGATTGGATATATGAGTAATCAGAAAGTTGTGCGATTGTTTCCGGTTTTATGTGCGGTGAGACTGTGAGAGTGGTTTAATTGACCTGTCTAATTTTTGGGGCGAAACCAACTTGACGAAGCAGGTGATGTGTGCCAATTTCGGGGTATGTTGTTGTAATGTTATGTTTGGTTACAGATCAAAGAGTTGTTGAAATGGAAAATGCTTCTTTTATTTTGGGTTCTAGACCGTTAAAGTGGTAAATTGAATCCGTATGGATATTTTTGGATAATTAAAAGATTGTGGGGTAGTCTGTACGCGGCTGCAGAGAAATTCTGATTCTGTTCTGAGTATGGAGCTAAACGTTTTTGAGGATAGATTGCCGAATCAACCGTTGGACACCATAAGAATGTTTAACTTCGAAAATAGAGGAGATTTATCTTATAATTTAATGTAATAGTGGAGTGATGAACGACCTGTGCATGTCGGATTTCGCTTCGTTAGCTAATTTACCATGAATTAGAACCTAGTGGAGTTGCAGATGATCTGGAGTTCTACGAATTCTTTTCCAGTTCTAGAAGCTTGGTATTTCCCATCACTTAGTTGGCTAGAGTAATTGGAGATGAATACAAATCAGAAGTTAATTTATTAAGTTACGAAACTCAAATGCCCGAAGAGCTAGCATTCTCGACTGTTTCAGCCAAATCCAGCCGGATCAAATCCCGGGGCTCTGAGGCAGAGAGCCTTGCCACTATGGCTACCGAGGCTTAGAATCTTAAGTGTAGCAGGGAGGTATGGGGTCGATTTTGTCCTGATGATGTCACGGGATCGACAACAGAGAAAGAGTTTTGAAAAGCAACGACAAATTTCAAGTGGCTGCAACTATTTGTGTTTCTACTAAAGCCATCCCGAAAGTTGGTTGGTGAACTATTCAACAGTGTTCCGCTGCTTTCTGCTATCGATATTTGCACGATGGGTGAGCCGAATTAATTAGCCACAAAAGCCACCAGGACGAGTCGCGATTCTCCGGAGAGCTCGCGGCAGCTCCGGCAAATCTTAGCCGAGCGTTCGCTGCCGAAACCTATGTAGAATTGAAGGCCATCTGACGAACTAATGCGCGGACAAAGCTCTTTGTAGTGAGAAACCGCACTACGAGTCTAATCCAGGAAACTCAGTGTACAGTTTGTTTACGTATTGCCATACTGAGGACATTATCTGAAAACTATGCTCCAGCCTTTTCTGATCATGGCTCCATAAACCAGCCATTCGAATCTTCCGCTTTCGTCATAGTATAAATGCTAATTACAACTACGTTTTTGGCAAAAGGTAAATATACACAGGCGATCCAACAATAAACATGCCTAACCAAATCGTCCTTGGTAACGAAAATTTAACTGGGTGGCGCACGCCGTGAGCGTTGATTCGTCGGCTATTTCAGGAATGTGCCAGGCAGCTGTCCAGCATTGAACCGGAGGGAACACACCACATGCTCCTGGGGAACACGACCGCCTGGAAGTCTCGCGGGAACCAATTGGATTCGGGAGACATTTAATTTTTTCTTCTAAGCAGACGATGGCTGGAGGTCGTTGCTATGATAATAAATTTCTTTTCTAGTGGAAGTTTTCAACTTTACATCAATTCTTCTTTAACTTTAGTATATTCTTGTTTCTTTCATTCTTTCTTTAATCTGAGTTTTCTTGCTAGGTTGAACATTGAATTCAGGCCTTGAAAGAACTTGTCATAAATATAGACTATAACATTCACAACAATGCAATTCAAGCCCGTCGCTCTATTGGCTTTGGCCTCCATCGCTTTGGCTGCCGACACCACCTCTCTCAGTACGTATATCTAATATTTTGTTTCTACCACTCAGTCTCGTCAGAAGTACCATCTGTTCTTCGCAAAACAACGTCATGATGCTGTTGATCTACACTAACTATCGGGTTTTGTCGATGGATACTCTATTTTATTCGGATCCTGAACATCGTGCGCCTCTTTTCTTCGACGTTGACGTTCGATCGGCTGATTTACAAGTACTGCCTCTATGTCTGCGGTCCGAGAGTTGCCATATTTCCAGATTACGATGAAACCTTTTGTTCGGTTGATGCTTTTCTTTGTTTATCTGATTTGTTGTCATTCTAATCAGATCTTGTCTCAAATCTTTGGTTCCTCTTGGATCTTGACCCATCCGAACTCATCTCCCATTACTTCTTAAAATAGAACATCCCTGTTGATCTGCCTCGCTCCGTGTGAAAATTTAAAATTTCTCGAATTTTCCCGGTGTGAATTTGCGGTGGCCCGATATTTCTAAGATTTCAGGTGGGCGAAATTCAAGTGCAAGGGTGCTAAGGTCCAAAATCTGAGACTGGAAGGATCAACAATTTCAGATCCACAGGGGTAAGGAAGTGCAAATAACACGGGTTATATCTCCGTGTCTCACCGTGACAGAAATGTGATCAGGAACAATAAACAACTAGTGACTAGTTAACAATCAACTCATGCGGATCCCCTTTGTGACCCCTGAAATGAAATTCTGCAAACTGCTGGAATCTCTGACATTTACATGCCTAAATGTTTACAAATAACGGATCACGTGTTTTGGCAGTCACGGCATAAACATCATGCAGATCGGTTTAAAAAATCGGATCAACTTTCTTGGCGAGTCGGAATGTCAATTTGATAATTCTTAATCATGATATACTAACAATTTCTGTTCTAGACTCTACTTTAACCTCGACTACCTCGATCTCTATTGCCTCGGGATGCTCGTTCTCCAAAACATACACAGTCACTGCTCAAGCTGGCCTTGATGAGCTCGCTTCCTGTTCTGCCATCGAGGGTGATATCTACATCACCGGTGACTTAGGTACTGCATCTATCGCCAATGTTAAGGCCATCTACGGTTCCTTGACTGTTACTAATGCTTCCTCTCTTACCTCTTTCGCTGCTGACTCTTTGACTACCATTACTAAACAATTGGAACTTTCTCAGTTGTATATTTTGGACAGCTTGTCTTTCGGTTCCTTGGTTTCTGTCGGTTCTATCAACTGGGTTACTTTGCCAGCTCTTCAACAAACAGGTTTGAGCGCAGGTGTTACTGACTGTCAATCTATTTACATTTCTGATACTCAATTGGAGTCGTTAGACGGTGTTAACCCAATCGAGGTTCAAACTTTCAACGTTAACAACAACAAGAACTTGGGTTCTATTAACTCTGACATCGAGACTGTCTCTAACAGTTTGTCGGTTTCTTACAATGGTGAAGACACTGAAGTTGTTTTCGACAAGCTCGCTTGGGCTAACAACCTCACTTTCTACTCTGTTCAATCCGTCTCTATGTCTAACATCTCTGTTGTCAACTCCTCTGCTGGTTTCTTTGAATCCAACGTTGAAAATCTTGACTTCTCCACCATTACCAAGATTGGTGGTGACTTGACTATCGAGAACAACGATGAATTAACTGAGGTTGATTTCTCTTCTTTGACTTCCATTGGTGGTGGTTTCGTTATTGTTAACAACTCCAAGCTTGCATCCATCGAAAATTTCGATGAATTGAAGAGTGTTGGTGGTGCTGTTAACTTAGTCGGTGACTTCGACAACGCTACTTTCCCATCCCTCAACACCATCAGAGGTGGATTCACCTTGCAAACTACTGGTGATTTAAGTTGTGATGCCTTCTACTCTCTTGAGAAGAAGGGCTCTATCCAAGGTGACAAGTACCAATGTAGTGCTGCTACCGAGTCTTCATCCTTCACCCTTTCTCACTCCAGCACTGCTTCTTCAAGCTCTTCTGATTCCGCCACTTCTTCTTCTGCTGCAGAGTCATCCAGTGCCTCAAGCTCTTCTTCCAGTGCTGCAGGTGCAATTAACGGTGTTTCTGTTTTCAGTACATTTGCTGCCTTTTTCCTTGCTTTCTTGTAAAGCTTTCAGCCTAAAAATATTGAGATATGGTCGTTGGTATTCTATCTTGATTACTGCTACACAAGTTTACTACGTTGTACTTTTTTAAGTTAATCTTTTTAATATTTTCTTCTTTCGGATTCTTTTGTCTTAGTCCATGTGTTCATCTTGCTATTATAACGATGCTTAGTTTGTTTAAGACTATTTGAGCATTAAATTTCACTTTTCCGTTTACATTACTATACCTTTGTTACCATGTGTATTGTAATCAGAGTAATCTGCTGTCAGTAAATGACAAGACCCGTAATTATGTTAATTATTTGAGCTGTAGCTAATTATTTATCAATAAATTACCCCGAGGACTATAGACCCTTTCCGTAATTACCAGTCTCAAAAAAGTCCATTATGATTTTGACGATGTTCTCTAACGCACTCAACCATTGGGTCAGTTGCTCTAATACCTTGTCTTGATCAGCACCCAGTCTCTCAAAGAAATCTTTTCTGTAAGGACAGGCCTTCATGGCTAACTTGAAAATTGGTCTCACCAACATCGAGTGGAATTTGATCAATGTCTTAGAGTAAGCGTCTGTGAAAGTTTTCGTTAATTCAGCAGATGGTTGAGAAACAGTTTCTCTCATAGCAACGGCAGTGAACTGAAGACCTCTACACAACCACAGAAGACCTTGAGTCGCCGTCTTCTTTTTATCAGAGACCTCAGAGAGAATCAAGCCTTGTAATGTGCCAGCACTGTCTGGTGAGGCTAATAATTTGGTTCTCACTTTAGTGATATTTCCCGTCATATCGTTTTGGACGACAGCAAATGCTGATGATCCTAGTAAATCTAATTATATGAGCCATGTTAGAATCGAATCCTATTCTATCGCACTATCCAGGCACTCATTACTTACCAAAAAGCTTTACCAGGGATTCAGAGGCCTCCAAGAACTCTGCGGTCGAGATCTTACCCTCTTCCACCGGCACGTCCACAAAGGACTTCCTCATGTCATCAAAGAATGTACTCATTTTATATCTATCCTAGTCTTGGGTACCAATACGTCTATGTGTTCCACTATATTTCCTTCATCTGTATCGTGTCATATTAATCACTAATTCCTGAATTGACGTGTTTTGTATGTTTTCTAGGGATCAACGAATCTTGAAATTGCTGACGCACGACCAAACAGTCGCGTTACGTAATCAAATGGAAGCCAAGATGATTACCGTTGTCGATTACCAACTAGCAGCTATAACACAAAATGCATATAGTTGGTACAAGTTCGAAACCCATCTCGATACACTTCTATATCTGGCTACAGCTAATATTTTTAAGTTATTCAGTTCTGTCGATTTCCTAGCAGCTCTCTAATGATTAAGCTATATAAGTAGAGTGTCTAATATTAGATATAATAACCTTATTTGGCTCCATATTTCTCCTTCAATCTTGCAAGAGGTCTCTTCTCCTTGAATAGTAGCGTTCCATTGGCTTCCTTGGCCAATAAGGCCTCATATTCGGCACGCTCACTACTAGATGCAGGAGATGCAGGAGATGCAGATCCAAAGTTATCTCTCGAGAATTGTCTTGCTGATGGAGAAGACATGCGAGGAGCAAGATCACCCCTGGCAATAAATCCAGAGTCTCCAACAGGGGAAGCAGAGCCTGGAGCAGGAGAAAGTGAAGCAGGAGAAGCTCCAGATCCTGGTCCCAACGGCCATCTTCCTTCCTTCTTCAATGCCATCTTTTCAGCGAATGTCATTGTCTTGAGTCTCTGCTCCCATTGTGCTTCTTCCTCTTTAGCCTTCTTCTCAGCTTCGATTTTAGCTTTCTTCTCAGTTTCAAACTCTTCCTTCTTTTTGGCTATGTATTCGGCTATTCTCTGTTTCTTTGCTGCTTCAAGTTTCTCCGCAGCAGCCTTCTTTTCTTCTTCATAAGCAGCAAACTTCTTACTCTTGAGATTAGACATGAAGCTTTCGTAATCTGGAACAATTCTGGCCAATCTGCCCTTGACCTTAAGGGCTTCTTCGTGATCTTTCTTAGCATTAGCAATCAACTTTTCTTTCATTAGCTCGTAAGCATCAACATCTTTACCCTTCTTCTCCTCAGCATCAGCTGCAAGCATTGGTAATTCATACTGTCTTTGAGCTCTCTCAATGTAATCGAACTTCTTAGCAGTAGCTTCGATTTTCTCCTCCAACACCTTTCTATCTTGCTCCAGCTTATCGATTTGCATTTTCTGCAACTTTCTTCCGTCCAAGTTATCAATATCATCAATGTCGACCTTGATAATACCTTTGGAATTAATTTCGTTGATCAATTTCTTCTTTTCAGCAACTTGAATGGCCTCAAGTTCCTTTCTTCTCTTTTCCTCGGCTCTCTTAGCACTCTCTTGTTCAGCACGCTCCACTTCAGCCCTCTTAGTAGAGGCCAACTTCTCGTATCTAGCTCTAGCAGCAGCCTCCTCGTCACGACGTTTCATGTCAGCAACTTCCTTGAGCTTAGCTTCCAAAAGCTGGGAGCGCTTCAAGATTGACTGTTTCTCTTCGGCGAACTCGACATTGGCAGCCTGTAAAGATCTCTCTCTTAGAACCCTTTCATTTTCTTTCACTGACGGATCAATCAATCTAACAGATGATGATAAGCTCTTGGCCAGGCTAGACAGCTGGTGTCTGATTAGTTCGGCTGGAGTGAGCTGCAATATTTCAGAAGATGGAACAGAGCCAATAGCTGAATCTTCGAAAGGATCAGATTTGAATGCTACAACCTTTGCTTCATGGTCAATCTTCACCGTCAACAGTCTGGTGGAAGCAGCTCTTAAAAGGTGTCTCTCAATCTCAACTGGAGAGACCTTGAATTCACCCTCGAATGTTGCTAGCTTGACTAGGAAATCAACTTTAACAGTTTCGTAGACCTGGGAAATCTGTTCAAAGAGTTTGTCAAGAACAACAGTCAACAATGGGTTGATATATGGCTTGTAGTCAGTATTAGACTCAATCTTAGCAAAGATATCCTTAACATTGGCAGCAAAGGAGAGTGGATGTAGATTCTTCTCCAACAAGTTATATAATTTAGTTAAGGCAGGATCGACGATAGAAAGCAAGTTTCTAGTGACGATTTGCTCCAGTAAAGATTCTCTAGTTGGAACCTTAGATAAATTTAATAAAACAGCCAATCTGTTGTTTTTTCTTCTAGAGAAGTCATCAGCAGCCTTGACAGTAGCAGTCAATGGAACAGACAAAACAGATAACAATTGTAAAGAAGCATAGTGTCTCAATTCTTCTTCAGATGCAATAGGCGATTGGACAAACAAACTGAAATACTTCTGTCTAGCCGCAGCATGAAATAGACGGTTGTTGCTAACGCTGAAAATCTTTGCCAAATTGTCATAGTAGTTCACCATCATGCTTGGTTTTGGTTGCCTCTTTGAAATAGTCATCAATACATGAACATCCTCCACAGTTCTAAAGGATTCTTGCCATAGCTCTAACTTGACAGAAACATTAAGCTGGTTAAATCTGGTTTCCAAATATCTTTGGAGAGTCTCAGGATCAGAAAGATCGATTGGGTTGTCTATTGGATGCTTGACAGTAGACTTCTGAGTAACAGTCTGCAAATGGGTTCTTATCATTTCACACAATCTTCTGAATTCCGTCTTTCTATTGTACTTAACACAGAAGTTGAATGCTTGGAATACAACGTGAGAGTAAGCCACCTCTAATTTGGAGTTGTTTCTCAAAATATCCAAAACTGTTCTGTAGGCTTCCCACAAGAATCTAAGCCATGGAACAACTAACTCTCTGTCTGATCTATCCTTGGTATCATCAGTGGAGACAGTGGATAGAAGGATGTCCTCAGGAGAAATGCGCGAGACTGGAGACTCATCATCCTCGTCATCTCCGCTACCTAACTGGGTAGCTTCAGTCTCAATAGCAGCAGCCGCATCATTGGCCTTTGATTGTGCATCATTGAGCTTAGCTTCTGCAACCTCTAGAAACTTCTTGACAACATTTTCAACAGAGACAAACCCTTGTTCATTTGCTTGAACGTTCTTTTTGTATTGATGAAGACCATCCTTGACAGTCTTTCCACTTCTTAATTCAACTGAAAGTTCAACAAACAAAACTGCAATTGGCTCAAGATCTAATGGAGCAATGCCTCTGGTTCTTTTAGAAGTGATGAAGTCATACAAAGTCTGGAGAGCAGCATCCTTTTGCCCAACAGCAATCAGATCCTCTGCACGTCTCAGTGTGTTCTCCGGACGGATATTATGTGATGGTGCCATCTTCTAGAATTAAAGACTTCTCACAATTAGGAGTTCGCCGATATCAATAGAGTCCTTGTCTAGATCTCCAGTATAGCTCTTCCAGGCCTTTTTAATTGGATGCCTCTCCTTCATTGGATTCATTCTCTCCCACTCTCTGATCTCGCTGAAAATTTTTAGAGAAAATAAAATGTCGTGTTTCCTCTAAATATTTGTTACCCGGAGCGACGCGTCGATGTGGCTGGTTAAATTTTGAAGCCTTTTTCTGTTATTTCCCTATAACAATTATAACTCTTTCCTCCATTACCCTTATTTCTGATATTTAAGGCACACAGCCTCGAATAATAAAATATGACCTTTGGAAGCAATGGACCCTGAAATAATATGAATAGATACAATTATAAGAATCAGGAACACACTAATTCAAACTTAATTTACTTTCAGTCCTCTACTGTTGATTTAAATCATACACTACAAGCCCAAATGACTTCATTGATATATAAATTATTCTTGAAAAAGGTAAGTTGAATGTTATTTAACTAAAATTTCAGTCCAACATCTAACATAACATTTATCATATAGACTGGTCTCGATCAAAAATTGACCATTGGCGGCCAGGAGGAGGAAGATCCATACAATGAGATTATTCCACCAGAGAAACTAAAGTTCTGGCAACGCAAAGGTAGCAAAAGAAGGCGGAACTTACCTGAAGAATATTCTGCAGTTGACCGCAAAGCATTGCTCTCGGTCAGAAATAGGGCCTATGTTATGGATTGGTGTATCCGCATTTGTGGTATCCGAATTGGATTGGCTGGTATCATTGGACTTATACCTGTCATTGGAGATTTCATTAACATTCTATTAGCGTATACCTTGATTCAAAAAGCACAACAGGTAGAAGGGGGACTTCCGCCAGCTGTGTTGAGCAAGATGACACTCAATATTGCTGTTGATTTTTCAATAGGACTGATTCCCTTCGTGGGAGACATTATCAACATAGCATACCGAACAAATACGCGGAACTTCCAATTGTTGGATAAATACCTAGCCAAGAAGTACAAACTTCATGAACAGCCTATTACTGAGCTCAATATGCAGCGTCCTGTGAAGTAACAATATATTTATACATTAATATTTTTAAAGAATTCAACAGTTTTCTTTGGGTCAAAGATAGCAGGTTGATCATTGTAGTATTCGGGCCGTGGAAGCACACGTAAAAGATTGTAAATCTCATCCCTAACCGTGAATGGTTCCTCGCTAGCTGGAGTGAATTGGCTCATCATTTCAGAATCCACCTCTAATCTCTCTATATGTTGCTTTTTATCCTGAGACCCGGATGGTTCATTATCAAGCACTTCTTCTTCCCCTGCCAGAGTATATTCATCTAGTAATTTGATGGTGTTGAAGGAATTCTTTCCTTCAAAAGCGGAGGAAAGTAATTTCAGTTCACTGTATTCAGGAAATGTCTCTTTAAATCTCCTTTCGACTAATCTGATCGAGTCAATGTCCCCATAGTCGAGCTCTATCTTGTAAAATCTCTTGAACATCTTCATCAACGAAACTTTATCGTTCTTGAAGTTCTCTAGAGAAAGTTCTAATATCTTTTTGCAATTATTCATATCATTTAATAATAGTAGAAAGTCAAGATATGTTTCAATAAACTCATATTCTTGACTAAAGTATTTCAACGCAAGTTCAAACGATTTCAATGCAATTTTCAGGTCGTTTGATTGATATTCTAACATCGCATAGTCCACATATACATGCCATGTGATACCCTTAAACTTTCTAGCCATAGAAAATACCCATCTAGCTTTCTTTGTTCCCGAAATTCTTTTGTAGGAAGTTAAAAGACAAGAATACGCGTTCGTAATACATCTACCAAGGACTTTTTGCAAAGGTTCAGGGGATTTTTCGTATTTACTAGTCAACAAATCAATTAATTTCATCCATGTATCCTTTACTTGATCACCATTTCCAAGTTTCTCGTAATGACTCGAAAGCAAAAATGAGAGAGAAAAGCTCTCTGGGTTGAGGATGAGACTGTTTAGTGTAATTTCTAATGCGGTGCCGGCAGGTTGGTTGTTATTCGGAGCCAAAAGATGACAGGCATAGTTGTACCAGACCTCTGGCTGAAGCTTGAGATATTGTGTTGAAATTCTGTACACGAAGTTAACTCTTTTCTCCAGAAGTTCTTGAGTCAAATTCAATTTATTGGATTTCTCCCAGTTGATCCATTGTCTCCATATTTCCAGTTGTCTTTTGGAATTGACTCTTTCAGTAATTGCTTTAACATTACGTGTGATATTGATTAGTTCTTGGTTCGACGACCTTAGTTTCATGTACTCAGGCGACTTCTCATTGATATGTTTTCTAGCATTTGCCTGGTCGACTGTGTTCTCAAAGTTTAAATATAATTTCCAGTTATCATCCAGACCCTTCAGTGGTGTAGCTATAAGGTTTCTGTATATCTGTCTTTGCTGGTTGATTTTGATGTTCTGTTCGTCGACATTCACTGGACTCCACGAGTTCAGAAACCCCAGATAGTCGTTCCAGAGAGCCTGGCCCTCCAAGAAGTCGATTCCCACATTATCTATGGCAAAATTGAAAGCCTTAATAACCACTGAACGTGCTTGATCTCCACCTGTCACAATATCATTCACTTTTCTCACGTACTCCAGATACAATCTCCATAACCCCACATGGTACACCTTGGTGAGACTCTGTGAGAAGAGTCTTTCTACCTTTTTGAAGTCCTCTTTCGACAGTTCCAGAGATATATAACTTGTCCATATATCTCCATCGTTCATAAATATCTTCAGACATGCTTCATATGCTTCTACACAGGCTGAATGGTCTTTAGTTTCTGACACTTTGTCCAAAAAAGATAGCCATTTTCCGTAGTTCACTCTGTCCTCTCCTTTTAGCTCCTCTCTTAATTCATCTATTGACATCGATTCTGTCCCATTCAAGCTCTCATCCAACCTTCTTTTTCGACTAGGTAAAACATTCGACGTCATTGTGTCTGTTTCCTTCTGACTTTCTTTGATTGATCCCTTTTTAGTAAGCAAAGCCATTTCCAACATATATTCAAAAATCAATCTACACAAAATTTTTATTTTCTCTCGAGAGGTAAAACCTTTATACTATATGAGGATAATCCCGTGTTAAAAAGACCTGAAAATTCTACCTAGAAACACGTTCTGTGAACTCAAATTCTGCTGTAAGTGGTACTAGATCCATACAATATTGTGGTCGAAATTACAGATAGAATGGAGGTCCATTTGTGGGGAAATGGATCTAAAGTGAGTCTGGTAGACCCAGAATCAATCGCCCTGTTGGTCTTTATCAAGACATATTGCAAACATTTGGAGCTTCGAATATACACAGACTCAAACTATTTTGAATCCGATAACGGAAAACTGCCGATCTTGAAGAATGAATGCCAAAAACAGATCCAAGGATATAAAGAGATCACTAATTATCTTCTCAAACGTTACTGTCTATCAAATTATCCGACATTGGATCCCGAATATTCAGTTCTGAACCAGGGCGCCTTAGAGTATCTAGGTGAAAAGTTTGAAGTAATAACGGGATATAATCTATTCGTTAACAAGCAAAATTACGAGGGCTATTCAAGAGGAATTTTTAAACAATTGTTACCGTTTCCTTTGCAATATCATCCCCCATTGGAATTCAAAAAGAGGGCCATGGAACTGTGTTCAGCAGCAGGCATAGCTCAAGAATCCAGTAACGACATTGAGACGGATGAAATGGCAAAACTTAGAGAAAAAGAGCGAAAACTTAAAGAGACCCCGGTTCTCTCAAGTATAGACGGAGCACAGAGAACTGCATCTCTCAAAGAAGTGGTAGGCCAGATGAATGTTCTCGCCAATATACGATGTCTGGGTCTCTTGGAAACTACGATCCAGGATTTTTTGAACCTGCAATCTTCTTCCTCGTTCAAATATATGGCCTGCGACCAGAATCTGATTTCCTCAGAGATTCTCTTCTACAGCTATATTTTCTCCAATCTGAACCCAGATCTCAAATGTAATTTCATCGAGACCCATATCGACTATAAATTTCCACACCTGTCGAAAGAGACTATAGGCAATATTGGAGATCTGGAGACAGATCTCATTGGTTCCGTCACTGGTTCCGTCAGTCTGCTATCCGCTATCTCAAACACTGTACAAGCCTTTATATAATCAAAGTTGTAAATAGAATATACTCTAATGAATCTCAGCTCTGTTTGGGTTTTCTGACTCCTTGGTAGACGTTGTAATATACCACTGAACCATCCTCATCGCAAATCCCAAGGATGAGCTTCTCCATGGTAGTCTTTTCCAACATCTCCAGCGTCTGGAATATCAAGTCCAAATTCTGCATAGTCAATTTGTGTGAGCTAGCAATTGGAAGCACGTACTGAATTGGCGTTTCTGATATTATTTTTGCTGTATTGTCGCCGTTTGTTTCTGGTTGTCTTCCTTTCAAAATGCTGAAATACTCAGACTCTATGATGTTTATTCCACTCCATTGGCAATAATATATCAAATTCTGGCGAACCTTTTCAGTCAAAGAACCATTATTCATGTTTCATATCAAGGGATTGCAGATCTCAGAGCTCAGTCTGTTAGTTCGTTTTCTATAAAGAAAACCAAACTATTCTTTGGGCAAGCTCTTATAACAAAATCTGAAAATTTATATTGAGTGCGTCAAAAATAAATAATAAAATAACTGATAAACAATATATATATATATATATATATGCTCCTAGAAAACAGCTATAACGCCATAAATATCAAGAATCTGAAGACATACTCTAGCCCATCATATTTCACAGCATTGAGGACCCCAAAGACCAAGTTATGAATTTTCGTTATAGCAAAGACTCTACCATACGTTAAATAATATGAACTTGGCTCCTCAAACTCTCTCGCCGAGTTGGCATAGAGGAGTGGGAAACCAGCTTAGAAGACGCCAGAGAAACTCTAATGAGACACAGCAACGTAATATCTCAGAAGTGCGGCCGAAAAGACTTCGAAAAGTGAAAACAAGATCCAAAGGAGTAATCAATTGGCTATATTCCATATCATTCTTCTTATTCATAACCATGTTCATAGCATTGTGTTCCGTGCTTCCAATAGATGTCATCATCAGATCCAAAAGGTCGTCAAATCTTGCGAGTGTCACAATCATTATCGTCTGTGGTTGTGCACTGTTCCTATTCCTCTCGCTCATCATCTACGTATTCAGGACCTTATTCCTAAAAAGCACTCTCCAGGATATACCAAAGCCATATATGCCAACAACGAGAAAGGACATATCCTCTAGGGAATCCGAATACATCTACTCAGGAATCTTGGAGACTCAACAGATCAAGAAACGAGCAAAACCAAACATCAGAATTAATCACCCGGGTCTGTACCATTCCTACGACCTTGAAAGAAATCATGATTTGATCTCGGACCCGCTTGAAAATATCAATACCCCAGGTACCGCACAAACTATACAGACTACACAGACTCCAGAGACTCCAGAGACAATCAAACTTCCCAACAACCTCATCTACGAAAATGTGGTGCGTGTCATAGGAGAAGACATAAAATACAAAAGCCTACTAGTGATCAAACAAACGCTGCAGATCAAGGTAGATCGCAACCTCACGTTCAGAGAGATCATGCAACAGAAGTTCGAAATGATGCAAGATGAGCTCACTGACTTCGATGTCGTTTACTTCAACGAATTCCTCGACCACTACGAAAAATTGCGTTTCAGCGGAAACCCAATCACATACGACGACTTCACCAAGTTTCTCAGATTGTGGGACCATATTAAGAACCTCATCTACAAATACAAGAAAATATAAAGGCATGTGTCCCAAAATTTTTCGACATTCAAATTCCATCTATCAGGTCAGAATTCAAACTTCCTAACGGGATTCTTTACTCTCGGGGGATAAATAATCATATTTGTAATATGGCAACGAATATAATTTGGAAACATATTATTTCGCCGTGGCAATCTCCCCCTGTTTGTTATTTTTGATTCGATCTTTTAAAAACATCTTTAGAACAACAAGTAATACATTATAACCCAAATGTCTTCCTTTATATACCAAGATTCTGAAAAAAATTTAAGCTTCTGCCTGAATAACTTACTGGTAAATAACATATCCGGGTAATCTAGTTGCGACAAATGTTTTGTGATAATACAGTCAACTATATTAAATGATATATAAATTATGAGGTATCTCAAGCAAAAACATCCTCCTGATCAGCTTCCAATCCTGTATTTCCCTCCATTTCGTTGAAAGTGCTGAAATGTATAGGCCTGTGTAGCTCATGGTAGAATGGTAGCGGGTTATCAAGCTTGAGATCACAGCTGAGATCCTCGGACCAAGCGTTGGCAATAAAAGAATAATTCCATATGTCGGTGTCAGGAACAAGGAAGAATCCCTTGATCCTATCGGTTAAGATAATTGGTGTCTTCTTCTTATAAGATTCAGAATAGTCTGGCGGAGCGAGCGAGGACTCAAGAGCTTTGATGTTTTCTGAACCCCATTCATATCCAGCCTCGGTAACATTATATGAAGTGAGAGTTACGGAACCCGGTGTAAAAGAAACCGACAAAATCGATGATTTCGAACTCCAGTCAAACCCTTTGGTCAATTTGTAATGTGAGAGAACCTCAACAGAACCATCACTGTCTGTCTCCTTTCCAGAAGGATTCGTATGGATCCATCCCAGTGGTTCAAGATCACTCAGAAACTTCGATTCTGGCTTTGCCATAGAGAGCTCCACATGATGATTGTCACCTACTTGAGGAACAATTACAATACAAGTGACTTCTTTCACTTGGTCATTATCTTCTGGTGATTTTCCATACATAAGTCCTGCAACTTGCGTTCTCATATCACTCACTTGAATAAGTTTGGATAAAATGTTCTTAGGAACAACATAGGCATAACAATCAGTATCTGCGAGATCTCCTGAAGAAACATAAACCTTATTAGAACGCATATGAAGCATACTGCTGGATATAGCTCTGACTCTCCAGTCGGCCCGTGATTCAAACTTGGTCTGCTCATGTGCAGTAGTTGTTACCGTAACAATTTCTTCTCCATGAACATTTGTGGTTTTCGTTTTCACGGCAGTAAGCTGGTTCGCTGTAGCATCCTCAGGCTTCTTTTTCATTCCCTCAATTTCGGCTATGTTCTGTCTTCTAACTGACGCAGCACGAATATCTTGACCTAAAATAATATCTCTAATTTCTGTGTCCGTCAACGAGTTAATATTAACGTTATACTTCTTTGAGTAATCACTTAATATGAGATCTGCAAGTTGTGATTCAACTTTTCTCCATTGTTCATCACTTAATGTTGGCCACAAATGATGCATTTTCGTTTGGATCGAGCTGTCAGGTCTTAATATTAATTTTGTTCTCTCCTGATTAATGTGCAATGCCCGCATAATAACAATCAAACGGTTGAATGCTGTAAATGATGAACAAGTCTTTGTCCAATCGTCATAAATATTGAACAGTACCATCTGTGGTTCTTTAGCTGTGTTGACGATATCCAGTAACTTGTCAATTTTCAAGGCAGCACCAAATGGTAAATGCAATTCTGAAGGTCTTATAGATATGTTAGGGAAATCTAACATATGTACCTCCAAAGGATCAAGAATTCCCTTTCTGGTGATAATGACTTGTTTGGGCTGCTCTTCCCTAGGTAAAGACCTGACTAACGCAGCAACTTCTTCTGCAGCCTTCCACTTAGACAACTGAGTTCTACGTTTTTGTCCCTGGAAAACAGAACTGTGAATCACCTTTAGGAACAGCTGTCCAGTTCTAGGATTCAACATGAATAAAGCACCATTCAAGACCTTTACCGCAGTGTTACCTTCAAATGTACTATGTGATACCACTCTATAGACATTCACATCATCGACAAATAGCTTATTATCATTGCTGAATAGTTCCACATAGTTACTGGAACTCAAAAATGCTTCCTGTGGTTGCGCTTGATATAACTGGAGACCTTTCCTGATTCTTTCTCTCAAAACATATAAAGCAGGATTTGCTTTCATGATAGTCTTCATTGCATTTTGCATCAAAGTTTTCATACCAGGGAACCAATTTCCGTATGCATCATACATGTTATAAGCTAAATCGACTGCCATTATTAAACCCGTTGCAGATGGATATACACTAGTGCTATCTGTGGTGTAGTCCAAGAACTTAGCCCTTGTATAACGTGAAATATCGTGAGAATCGTAGTCACCATATCTAAGTTGCACATCAATCCAATACTTATCAGTTTTAGTAATGTTCATCTGATCATTTGTGCCAAAAAGTAACGAGGGCCTGGAACAGTTCCATTGGAAGGAGCTCGTCAAAAGAATATCAGCGCAAGACGAATTCATCTTGTATGATTTACGGGGATGAATTGCCAGCTTTTCAACACTATCGATCTGTAGTTCATCTAGCTGGCTATCAAGAACTTGGCACAAATCAACAACCAAACTTTCGTGGATCTTCTGCCATAAATGTGCTCTGAATATTTGAATCAGTGAGATCTTCAATGTTGGAATCTTTCCATGCAGGAAAATACCAGTTAAATCTAATTGAACTAGGAACCCAACATAAACATTTGCTCTGTTAATTGTTGGTGACCACCATAAAGTGAAACGCCTATTAGGTATCTGCGATAAACCAGATCTTTGAGCGTTCGTAAGCTTTTTGAATTTCAAGGTATCTTCAAATCCAGATGCCTTTTCCCAAAATAATCCTTCCCAAGATTCAAAACCAGTTCCTTTGAAGAGCGTGTGTTCCAAGATAGTCTCAATACCACCCAAAGCCTGAATTACGTCAGAACGATATGAATTCAAATTCCACAACTTACCATCATGGCGGTCAGAGATCCACCAGAAAGGATTGTTCCGCGCAATAGAGTAAGGCTTGAATTCCTTTCGTACTCTATAACCCTTATCAATGGCCAGGGTTTGTCTATCCTTTTGGAATAGAGTACTAATTCTAGGCAAACCTCTGTCCCAACTATCTTCTAAATCCTCGTAAGCTAAACGGCGTCTTTGTTGCTCTGCCTCAGTTCTCTTTATTGCAAATTCAGACCAAACTCTCTGAGAATCTAAAAATTCGTTCTCCCAAGTCGTTATATATCTGAATATTGTAGGGATTAATCTATCATCATCATGTGACATACCTGAACGGAAATGAGTTATACCGGTATCCGTCTGTTTTGACCACCTTAAATCCGAAGCTGGAATTAAAATGTGAGAAGCACTCAGCATACCCAAACCACCCAACTCTTTTGGTGTATAAAAAACAGCAGGAGGAAAACGAGATGGCATCTTAGAATTCAATCCCAACTTTACTCGTGTTTGAATTTTTGTTTCATTTTTTACCAACGAGTCAAGAAGAGATTCAGTTGAAACAACAGCTTCCCTGTAGTAGGCAAACATTGACAACAGTGCAGTATTCCATTTACTTGCAACTTTAGTGAATGTAGTCGAACCAGATGACATGAGTATTTGTCTGAGTCTATTATTGAATTTCTCGACATCTTCCTCAGTGACCTGTAGATATGCCACAGCAGTGCATTCTCTTGACACCTCGTCAATCAGATCCCAAACCCCTTCTTTTGAACTATTTTGTTCATTCATTCTACACTTAGGCAAAATGCGGACCTCAAAACCACACATAGTGAACAGTAAATTTGGATTATCTTTAGAGTAAACTGATGCCAATGTGTCTTCCCAATCGATGGAAGCGATAGACCGCGGTACTCTACCCCTGATTTCCCAAAAAGTAGCCCTTCCAAGGTGAACATCATGTCTCATTAGTTTCATTCTGGAATCACGAGGCCAACATTTGCGGTTGTTGTAGCCAACAATATGCTCAAAGTTTGGATCTGGATTCTCCGATAAGAACTCTTGAATCAATTCGTCCGATTCATTTCGGGTGAATTTAAGAAATATATGCACTTTATCGATATAACGAGAGTAAACTCTTATTGGAGACCGACATTGTGTTTCGATATCGGCGAATTCCAAAAACTCATGAGGCCTATCTGCAGGACCCGCCAGTTCAGATGCACGATCTAACCCTAAAATAAGTAAATCTATTACCAATCCATAAAACTGGTAAATAAATGAAGAGAATTGAAGACCTCTAATTAATCCATATTGATTGATATGATTCATGTCTTTATAAGTTATTCCAACATTATTCTTGGCAGTCATATAGTCAGCGATATTGGAGTCAGTAATTAGTCTGAGCAATTGATTAAGTAATGTAAAATCCACTTTGTCAGATAGCTTGTTCAGAGTTGTCTGCAACATCACGTTACATCCGCCATCACTAGTGCTCCATACATCATGGAGATTATTGATACCCTGGCACCACTTATAAACCAACAATGGAGGTATCTCACTATCGCTTGGTTTAACCCAGTTAGGGAACAGCCCACGCTTGTCAGCTTCGTACCATAAGTATTGGTCAAGGTAGGCATCCACAATCTTCTCTATTGGCTCAATATCATAAACTGGGACAATATGACTGTAGTAGTCCATCATCTCTATAGAAACTTCTTTGAAATTTCTCTGAGTTAAGATAGTCCTTTTGATATTTGCTAGAAATTCATGGGGATTATCATAGGCCTGTTCTATTAAGGCTAATTCCTGCCTTTCAGAAGAGTTCAGTCTACCCTTTGATTGGTATGATTCTTTCAGGTTCTCCAAAGCTAAAATTAAAACCTTAGTATCATGTTTGTAATTTATTGGTGGGAAAGGTATTGGAACAAATTTCCTACTTTCTAACCAATGAACCATTGTCATGTACATAGACACAGCCTCCTTGGGAGAAATATAAGGACCATCCTTTTGAAAATTTTGTTGGCGGTCTTGTTCGTTCTTTACCCATAATCTGGTCAGTCTTCCAAGATTCTTCTTAGCCACTGCTTTGTCCACTGCCGCTCCAGCTTTTATTCTCTGTCTATTATAGTGGGCTACAGATATCCAGCCGTCTGCTTTAGCTTTAACGTACCTTTCAATGATTTTCTCTATTGGCTCTGGCAATCCAGGAACTTTCCAAGGAATATTGGCCTTCCAACATCTCCATGCTTCGCTGAGATGTTGTAAAATGGCCTTTGATTTATTTTGTTTGATACCTTCCGGAATCATGTCCAAGATATCATTCATAACAGAGGCCCTAAGCTCTAGATCATAGTAAGAGTCAACTCTTTGTTTCGTAATTGTCTTTGTTACCTCCTTTGACTGTCTTCCTTCAAATTGACGAGATAAGAGGTTGCCTAGCCATCTCTCTAACAAAGGAATGATTCCTCTCATGAAAAAGATCCAAATTCTCCAGGCTGGCTGCCAAAAACCACATCCCGGTCCCTTACCTATAACAGCATTGAATCTATAGTATACAACATGCTTGAGGTCTTTGCAAGCTCTTATTTGGTGCATCACCTTATACTTGTATCTGTAGATTCCAGTAAGCTGACCTAGATGGTTTAAAGCATAGTATATTCCGTCAGCGAGTTGAAAAGCATCTACGTTACCAAGTCTATATTGAACATGTGCATCCACAATAAGCTTTATAACTCTCAAAATTTCTCGAATCAAGTGGAATGCATTTCCAAATCTCGATCTCTTTCTCTCTTTGGTTGTCAACGTCTTGGTTGGCTTTAAATTAAAATTATAGTCCAAGTGCAAGTAAGTAAGCCCTTTTCTATGTATCATCAAATTCAGCATATTATAACCTTGATGACAAACTTGGATACCTGCTTCTACCCAATCAATAGTCGTTTGTTGAAAGTACTTTGTTGTCTTGAGAGCCTTAAGCAGGCCGATTTTCCTCTCTCCAACTGGAATCTTCTTATGTAACTCATTGGCAACATGTGATTTTAAGAGTTTCTGGTATGACACTCTTACCTTAACAGGGTAGTCTCTAGGAGCTTGTTGTAGGTACCAATCTTTTACTAAGGCAACATCTTCTGCACGTACAGTATTTCCACTCCTACGATTAAATGGATATGGAGCCCACAATAACTGGATTGCATCATATGCACCCTCTGGTTCTAGTTCATCCTCACTAAAGAATGGTTCCAATTCGCCAAGTGAGTCAAATTCATCAAACACATTGCCGACAAGTTCACCCGTTTCGCTATCAAAACCAGTTAACTCATACGAATTTGTGGTTCCTAATTTGGGGGTAATTGGATTCAGCGATTCATCGAATGCAAACACAGGAAGGTCCGGATCTTCTTTCTTGATAAACAAAACTTCAGTATTATGATACCATGATAACTCGACGGATTTGACATTTGAATTATAAAGAAATGGAAACGCAACTTTATATTCTGTTCGTATAGGAATCCGGAATATTATTCTATCCAAAGAATTGAACTCGCTGAAGTCCTCGTTTTCTGGGTCATCATCCTTGTATAAAGGTTCAAACTTAGGTCCGCCAGGAAGAGAAACATTCAGTGCTTTGGCTGTGAAAAATGACTCGTTGTTGAATAAATATTTATGCTTCGTAGTTGTATCATCCAGTAGCGGAGTAGCAAGTGTGTGTAAACTGGACATGATTTCCAAGTTGAGATTCCATTTGCGGTAAGATTCACCATTGACAAACTTCGAGTTTTCGCTCAAGGGTTTCTCGTCGTATAGCCAGTCAGCGACCGGTCTGTCCTCCAAATTATCTAGATCCATCCTTATAGGATCCATTGGTTCAATATCCTCTATATTATCTGAAAAGTTAAGAGGTGGTTCCTCATCATCGAAAAGTGGAAATTTCATTCTCTTGAAGTGTCTTCTGTCCTTTTTCTCCTGTCTCATTTGTATCCACATGGTAGCCCATTGTGCAATATATACAGGTTCTATAACTCTTGGGATTTCATTGACGAATGTTATAGCTCCACTGACATGATATAGAACCTTGACTTCTTTCGTCTCCTCCCAAGGCTGGGGCATATTTTCTAACAATTTCAAAATCGCATGAGGCATGTACTTCAAGGATCCCAAGATCGATCTCTTTTCCTGGGAGAACTTCCTAGACGATAAGTCACCTTGGTCATTTAAAATTTTCCTAAGATGTTCTTTAGGCATTTCTGACTTTGGTGCCGTTACAAATCCACCCTTTCTAAGTTTACTTTCTGTGTACCTTTTCTTCTGAAACTGGAGCCAACTCTGAGCTCGCAGTTTTAACTCTCTTTCATTGGCTTCATGTGAAGGTTTTTTAGATGGTTCAATTCCAGGAGGAGGTGGAGGTGCAGTTCTATTCAAATTTGAAATTCCTGTTCTAAGTCCAGGGGGTGGTGGTGGTGGTACTCTGGATGTAGAAGATGCATTTTTCTTTGTCCCTGGAGGTGGTGGAGGAGGAGCTCTGCCATTTCCCTTAGAACCATCGTTCCTGGGCCTCTTGTTTAGGGGCTCACCGTTTCCAGCATTTTCACCAGAACCGGAGAGCTTCGGTGGAGGTGGTGGTGGAGGGTTTGCAGGTGCCATCTCAATACAATATCGATACGTGCAATGACCTTCTTATTAATGATTTTTAGTCCAAACTCTAATAAAACGTCTGTCTTCGTTTTAACTTAGGTCAAAACTGGATTCTGTTGACGACGTGGACAAGAAAGAATCCTGTTGTTCTTATTAAGATGATCAATGCACGAGGTTATACTAATGAAGCCGTATAGTTTCTAAAGTTGCCCTCTAATGCTAATAAACATCATATATTTATTTCTAAAATTTTATTTCGCACACTATTTACTTCCTCCTTAAAGGTCGTGTAGTTAGTTTTAGGATATTAATATGGATAACAAGATATTAGGAGATATTGGAAGACGCAAATATGATGTAGCGGCGTAGACGGTATCAATTAGAATCAGAAACTCTGCTATTTAAATTGACACGAGCTTCTCTAGCTATAGAACGGGCCTCCTCAATTTCATGCGAAGTCCCGTGGGTCATTTCAGAGGCATAACTATAGGCCTGTTGCCAATTGCGATTCTCCATTTCGTATTTGGCCAGCCAGAGCCGAGCCTTGGAAGTCTCATTGGTGACTCCCTCGTTGAGTTCTTCATCAAGACACAGCTTCATGTAGAGAGCAGCGTTGGGAACATCCTTGATTGATTGATGAAGATGTGCCAATTTGAAAAATATTACCGGATCAAGCTCATTGGAGACAGAGAGAGCCTTCTTGTATGCCTTGATGGAGTCTTCGTACTCTCCCAGTTTCTCGCTACAGTTTCCTACGGCCTGCCACATCCGCTTATCAAGCGGTTTCAGAGAACAGGCTCGTTGATAGTAGTACAGCGAATATAGATGCATGTCCAACACTTCGTATGCTTGACCCAGACCATACCAGGCACGGAAATCCTTGTTGTTGGTGTCCACTGCTCTTCGGTAACTCTCGATGGCTGCATGAGAGTTCTTCAGCTCCACAAACTCGTGTCCCATCAACGTCCAGGCACTGAGACAATTCCTGTTAAGTGCAAGGGCACGTTTATAATACATGATGGCCTTCTGGTGATCAAATTTCAATGAATAGTAATTGGCAAGAATGCAGCAAGTCTCGGGACGGAAATTATCTATTTGTGCAGCAAATTGGGCCAGAAATGCTAATTTGGGCTTCTTTTCCATCACATACAATATATTGGAGTAGGTATCCATGTCATCCAACCTCAGTGGATCGCTAACAAGAACATCGTCAAATATGTTCTCCGCGGAAAGATAGTCCAACGCATTATAAGAGATGAGAGCCTTTTGTATTTTTAGGAAGCTGAATTTCGGAAATATCTCCAAGAGAGAGTTGAGATCCTCATATAATTCGTTAAACTGCTGGAAGAATTCCTGACTTATTGTAATTTTGAAGAACAACAGCATGACGTTGTAAAGTTTGTCGTCCATGAATTTGGAGTTTTTGGCAAATCTATTTAGGATCTCCAGAGCTTCACTGAAGCTTGAGAAGCCAGCAATGAGCTCTGACCAGCATGACCAATTGAATGGATATATAGTTAGAGACTGGTAGAAGCATTCTTGTGCAAGAGTGTTATCTTTGAGTTTTGATGCTACCAGTCCGTTCAAATATAGGAGAAACGGATCATCTAATCGCGATTTCAGCGATTCCTTGTAGCTGTCGAGTTCTTTTAATATCTGTGTGAGTTTGGAGTTCTGCGATTTTCCGTCCTGTTGACCAAGAACTCCTCCACTTTCGTCGTATTTCTTCTTTTCTCCGCTCAAATACATCGCATAGAGTTTTGTGAACAGTGCTTTTGGGCTTACACAGTCCTTTAAAACGTGACAACAACGGTCGAACTCCTTATAGTTGAAGTATGAGTTGGCCAGAAGAATCTTGTCCTGTTCTTGAAATTCCAAGAAATCCATTTCTGGTTTCCAACTGGAGAACATCGACGTTCTGGAGTTCTGCATTTGTTGGAAAACGGCCATCTTCTCTTTGTTTGACAATGCTGTCAGTCCATTCAGAGCTTCACTAGACCATTTGGCTCCACTATACAGGTTTAATTCCTGTAATGTCTTTGCGCTCTGTGCCAATGCTTCCCTTAATCTTAATTGTTGTTCGAAGTCCATTGTCATGAAAATCCCTGATTTTTTTATTTGTCTTCTATATTATTTGGAACTCCTTAATTTTCCTCAAAAGTCATATATCACGCTATTTATGTCTCTTGCTCGCTATTTTATGGCCTTTTTCTGTTAGTTGGCCTTGAAAAGCACCGATTACACTGGCTAGAAGCTCTTTTGTTTCCCCTAATACAGATCAGAAGGATTGATAAACACAGATTTTGTGCGCGTAGATAAAAAAACACGAATCCAATAAATAGCTGTTAATTGCCTTCACTTGAAGAATATTAGTTCGTATTTACAATATAGCAGATAGCTGAACGATTCAAATGTCATCTTGAATAAGAAAAATCCATAAATATAAAGAAACTAATAAAGAATTAAACAAGATGGATTGATATAAGGTTTTCTACTTGCTGAATAGATCCTTATGGAGTCTTCTCCTCTCTCTCCAAGTGGTGATGAACCCACTATCATGGAATTGAGAATGGCGTTCATGAAGTTTCTCCTTCCATTGTTGATGACGGTCACTTTGCCAAAACATAAGTTTCTCAAAGAGTGGATGAATCATTCCCTGGAACTTCTTGAATATATCAGTACTCTTAGGAACCCTCACAATGTAATATATCGCAACTGTTCCTGCGATGTTGAAGAAAATATAGGACCAGAAAATACCAAAGTTCTGCCATCTCGATAGCGCAGTGGCATCAATTGATTCCAAATAAACATCAGTATTGGCCATGGAGCAAAACTCGCATGAGGAGGTGGAATTCGGATTCACTAAATATCCTCCAGCAATAGACATATAAGGCTCCATATATTGGTAACAGGTATATGGAGTCACAGGATCAAATATAAGGAGTTCTTTTGAAGCACATATCACAGGAACTCCCGCCAACCCGTCGTTCAGAACACCGTCCACCCAATAGGTGAATGGAGAAACTCTGTACATGAAGATCCAGAATCCTGGCAGTTTTCCTTTGGTGACTAGAACACCACAGAACAGCAACGAGAGCGAAAACAATAATGTTGCTAGGTTAGCGGCATTTTGAGAGATTTCAATGCCTGCAATACACAGTTGTCCCATTGTCGATGTAAATAAATAGAGTTGGACAATATCGAGCCACATGTTGGCTCCTCTTGAATGCAATTCACCAGTTGCAGATGCATTATTGTAAAGACCAACAGGATAATACCAGCAGAAGAATGCCAATGTACCAGCAACAATCATGAATGGTATCTCGATAGTAATCTGCGCGGTGATGAAAGCAAACCAACTGAATGTTTTAGATGGTCTCTCTCTCGCTTCGTAAAGATCTCTTTGGGCAATAAAGTAAGGCAACATTTGTTCTACCAGAGGTCCAAAAGAAGCAGTAAACATAAAGACAGAAAACATTTGATTCTGAAGTCCCTGTTGCGTTCTGTTTGCTTTAAAAAATGTGAAACCGTTAAATATCGATGTTACAATTGTCAGAATGAACTTAGACCAAATATAAGAAGGAGATCTCCAGTATTGTTGACTGACACGTTTGACAACTTCGATATATTGTGTCCACAAACTAGTGGCAAAAGAAGATTTCTGGCTTTCCACAGCTAGTTCAGGTCGTTTAATCAATTCTTGCTTCATTTCGTCTAACTCCTTCAACACTGCACCATGTTCTGGTGACTCCATCCATACTTTATGGAAATCAATTGCTGAATGGGAGCCAGGTGATCCTCCAATGGCGTCCAACATCCACTCAGCAGGATTAGCCTTTGGAGGACAAGGTATTGATCCATTGCGCTCAAAATAGCTTATTAAAGTGTTAGAGTCCTTTCCGATAGGACCATAGTAAACACATTGTCCTCCTTTCTGTAGGAATAGCAGATTGTCGAACTGAGCGAACAGCATTGCTGAGGGCTGGTGAATAGTGCACATAATTGCTTGACCTGCGTTTGATAACTTTTTGATCAAACATAGGATGGACCAAGCAGTCTGTGAATCTAGACCAGAAGTTGGCTCATCTAAAAACAACAACAGCTTTGGTTTGGCCACTAACTCCACTCCAATTGTCAATCTCTTACGTTGTTCCACGTTCAAGCCTTCACCAGGGACTCCAACAATAGCGTTTGCATATGGGCCCATTTCCAAAAGTTCAATGATGCTTTCAACATATTGCTCTTTCTCCGCCTTTGCCACGGACTGAGGCTGCCTCAAATAAGCAGAAAACCTTAAAGCCTCTCTAACTGTTGATGTGTTCAAGTGAAGATCCTGTTGTTGGACATACCCAGTAGAGCGTTGGAAAGATCTGTTTCTCTGCCTTGCATTAACTAGCATATCTCCAGTAACAACGCCCATAGTAACTCTATCCGCTAGAACATCTAATAGTGTTGTCTTACCGGCTCCAGAAGATCCCATCAATGCAGTTAGTGTACCTGGTTTGACCCATCCATCAACGTTTGATAATAGTCTTCTGGTTGAACCCATATAGGGAATGTCATAGCAGACGTTTTGCCAATGGAAAATGTCATTTCCACTTTCCAATGCTAGTCCACCCTTTCCTGAAACTTCCGATAATTCCTCATTACTTTCTGTTAGTGAAACCGGCTTTTTGTTTCTAGTATTGGCCTCCAGGTCGCTATCGGAAGAGTTTATTAGGGCTGAGTGATTCTTCTCTCTCTCTTTAATCATTTTCTTCAGATCTCCTCTCAAGAAAATGATTCTCTCACCTTTTTGCCTTGCTGAAGGATTGTATTCTACAGCAACCAAATACGTGAACAAGAAAAACAAAACAAAACCCATACCGATCCCCCAGTCTCTCCATTTGTGACCGTGATGATATTTAAATGACATGTCGAGGTATCTTTGCCCACTAACATGATTCTGACCTGCAATTGCACCCACTGCTGAACAAATTCTGTTTTCCATAGGAGCCTGTTCATAGGATCCTCCAGATGGAACGAGTCTGGAACATTCAATTTCTCTTCCATGAAATTCATTGATCATCATTGATTCAAAAATATATGCGATTGGATCAAGGTAATTAATCCATCTACTCCATCCAAGCATATCATCGGTAGGTACAACAAAACCTGCATAAACAGCCATTGCAAAGACAACCACTGATGCAGGAGTCATTGCCTGTGATAATGATTTGGTACAGGATCCGATGGTTCTGAATAGATGACTCATCAGAAATGTTGCCGTTGTTCCTGCCAGATAATAAAAGAAGAATGCTCCTGGAGTTCTTCTCAAATTAACCATGAAGTATAATGTCAAATTAAAGGATAGTGACGTTAACACTTTTGTAGGAATTTCACTCAGAATTGAAGCGAATGCTTCGGCAGAAGGATGATAGAGACCATACTGCTTATGCTTCTCCACAATTGATCGGGACTCATAAAGAGCAAAGATTTCAAGCAAGGACATAAACGAGTTAAACAAGCAGGAAAAGAATAGAGCTGCGCCTCTGTAATAAGTGTCATCAGTGTCATTAGAAAGGTTATAAAAACATGATCCATTAATAAGAGCCATGACAAAATTGGATAAAACTGTGAAAATGGGCAAACTCAAGTTGTTCCTCAATCTTTGGAATGCTCTCATGGTCAAATACCTGACCTGCATTCCATAAGAAACAGTGTATGGTTCAGATGTTTTGGTATGATTTGATTTCTTCGCCTTCATTGATCCTTCAATTTTATCTTTGAATTCATCCTGCTTCGACTTGATTTCGACTAGGTAATCGTCGATGTCAGAGATAAGTCTAGCATATTGTGAAGAATTCTTCCAGTATGCTTCAAATTCCTCCGGAGTTTCAGGCACTTTATGCTTCATCCCTTCTTTAGGGATTCTTTCAAACGGAGAGGTTATTGAAGTGAGGAAATCTGCAGTACATTGTCTGTCAGGACATTCAAATCCCATCTGTTCAAAGTATTCTTTACCTTCCTGGGTATCACCAAAAAAGATTTGTCTTCCTTCATACAGAAGAAGAACATTATCGAATAGATCATATGTTTTTTGAGAGCATTGGTATATTGACACAATAGAAGTAATATCCAGAACCCGTGACTGCAATTCAAGACATTTAATGAAGTTTTCAGCCGATGCAGAATCAAGACCTCTAGTTGAATTATCCCAGCACTGTAATTTAGCACCACATAGAGAGACTTCTACAATTGAGACTCTTTTTCTCTCACCCCCAGAAACACCTCTAACAAATTCATCACCGACTTTGGTGTTGTAAGTATGTGAGAGTCCAAACATTTCCATGTAAACCTATAAGAATTCATTATATTAGTATTCATTCAGACCAATTGAATCAATGAAATTGAAAATAATGGCACTTACTCTAGTAAAGTGATCTGCGTACTGTTCTCTTGAGACGCCTTCCACTCTATTCTCCGGAACTTTCAACAAACTTGCAAAATTTAATGTCTGTCCAACAGTTAAATGAGGAAAATGAATCTCGGTCTCGGCATTGTAAATAACTTCACCTCTATAGTTTTTCTGAATATCCGAAGGCAAGAGTCCTTCGTAACTGATAACAGACTCTGTGTCAATATTGAAACCATAAGTTTGGGCAGATATGGTCTTTAGCAAAGTGGAACATCCTGCACCAGGTCTTCCCAAAACGACTGTCATGGATCCTGGTTTCATGAGAGCATCCATTGGCTTAAGTATATCATAAGTTTGTTGATTATGTCTTATAAGACCCCAGCCCACTCTTGCTCCTTTTTCCAGAACGTTTACTATATCACTCTGGAAGTCGGCATCTACTGCCGCACCATAACAGTGCAAGTTCTTGTAAACTACTCCAATCTTGTATGGCTTATAGTATTCTAAATCACTATCTTGCAAAGCTCGCAAGTTCTTGATCCAGAGCTTCGCATTAAAGTCTTCGCTATCAGGATCTAGTCTGGAGTCGTAGCCCTCAAAAGGAGATATGCCTTTAGCTGATATCTGGGACACTCTTGTAGTTTCCCTAGAAAGCCTAGTGTTGAACAATTGAAGATTATTGTCATTATCGGATTCGTTAGAAACGGCCGAATGGTGAGTGAATTGTCTCGCCAGTTTTTGGATCTCATCATTATCCAGGGCTTCGAAATTCTGCACTTTCTCTGTTTCGGGCTCAATTCTTAAAGACATCTCGTCAATTGGTTGGTATAAGTTTTGGTTCTTAATTCTTTAAAATACTCTTTTCTAAACATTTAAAAATACGACCCGGAAATGTCTAACATGATGTTCATCAAACCTATGTCATGTCATGTCATGTCATGTCATTAGGAACTTCGGCGAAGAGGCAATATTATTATAGTTAGCTGTCTAGGCAAGAGAAGTACTTTTAAAACAAAGAAATATATATCACATCTATTGTTAACCAATCCTGCAAAGAGGGCCAATTTTCTCAAAAAGGTCATGTCGATGACGGAGGCAGGATGCTCCATCGCAGAAATGAAATTGTCGTTTACAAAGATTCAGACAACGAGTATGGTCCGATAGATCTTCAGTTCGTTTTTGCGAAGATGAATCTTGCGACAGATCAGATACAGACTATCTAATAGCAAGGATTTACACAAAGCAACTTAGAGAGGATGACATGGGGTTGATGAAACGTTTTTGAGGAGCGAAAGCCTGCAGGATACTTTGGTAACATTTCAAATACTCATTTCCTATTTATGTCTGATGAAATCTGGGGTGAAAGCAATCCATTCAATTTGATTGTCGGCAGCGATCTTGAATCTAATGCTTAACCGAGCCTGCCCGAATTATTTGAAAACCCCTATGCAATTGAGAGATCTATTCACTTAGACTTTTCAGAGACACAGAACCCCTGCAATCCTGATTCCAGAAGAGCAATTTTCACGAGAATTGCTGGCATCATTGTATTAGTATGTTTAGGTTTTGACATGCATCATCGTAATCAGGAAATTATTTGTTTGGTAAATATATCTCGATAGTCAGCATGGGTTCGGAAGAACAATGCACGAAACAAGGATCGATGTTAGCAGTTTGTGGGCCCACAAATTGCTTATTATATCGAGCCCAATTTGTACCCTTTCTTGTAAGCTCTTTTCAACAATGTAATGTACCAGCTCAATTATGCGTTTCTTTCTGTCGGGTCTTCATCCAACATCTCGGCTCCAAAGATGAATATTATTATCATTCCGGTAAGACGTATATACCGTTCAGTCAGAACTCGGCTAGACAGAATTTTCGGAAGTGCAACAAAATGAATAGGAACAGTCGTCTGAATGGCAATGAGACAGATACAAGATCCTCATGAAGACCATCACTCAGTTTTCAACTTATCTATCGGCTATCTGTAAATAGATATTATTTGACTGTTGAGTCGAATAATAGAGCAAGCGGCAAGGGAAAACTTGAAACTGTGAGTTTTGCAGAATAACTGCATCTTGATGCAACTTGGCCAAAAGCTTGATTATGTTGGAAAATAAGAAATTACGACGAGCTATCAGAAAAAATCAAGTCTTCTGAATACAAAAACCCCCAGGAGAGAATAGCGCAAACTAAATTACAATTCAGGCTGGTAGCTAGTATTAACAGATGCTCAGTTGAGTAGTTTAGCTTCTGTGAGAATTTTTATGACTGCCAGCTTTACTCGATCGAAAATCTTCGAAGCTGGGAAATAGCTCAAATTCAGTCTGGTCTAGTTATTTGAGATTTAAGCTTGGCACCATTTGATACCCAGTAGAGCAAATATATAGAGTAATTCAATAACCATGCCGCAATGTTTGATAAACATGGGTCTTATTTCCTTAGAACAGTCCAACTAGAGGAAAACCCAACAAATGATACAGGCAGGAGAGCACAGGAAATCCGATTATATCTCCCAGTTCGACTATGGCTCTCCCAAGTATTTGCTTATTTCATTGATACGAACAATAGTGGGAAAACCCAGAGTTATGGGGGATCTTATGAAAGCTCCAAACACTTCCGGAATGAACCAGCATGGTGAATAAAAATCCTCATAAAGAAAAAGAGGATGCATATTCTCAAAATCAGCTGTTATTACTTGTGCGCGTTGGTTCTTCCCTTCTCAGAAAATATAAAATATGGCCTGATCGCTGGTTATTCGATTATTCCGAAATATTCAGTTTTCTTTGTAGATAAAAGGTTGAGTATTTTGAATGGGGATCTTCAACTGCTGTGGTGGGAGAGAATGGAAAAACCAAAATGGTCGTAAAGACCGTAAATTACTGTTTTTGACACTTATTCATAAAATCTAGCCAACTTGGGGCACTCTGCCTTAATAATCATGTAACAATTAATGTTTCCATCCAGAAACCAGGTTTAATTAATTAATTAAGGCATTTCAATTAAAGACCACCAATTTCAAGTATATTTGACTTGAACGTTATGGATCCATGGTTGCTGTCTTCTATATACAACTGGTTACGCTACATTGACAAACAATTCTGGTAATGTTCTATACATATAAGGTTATCTTGACATTAATTTATTATTGTTGCTTGTCGCATCTACCAAGCACTCCCTGAGCCTTCATAATAGGTCTGGTATGTCCCTCAAACAATAAGCTGAGGTGCATTAGTTGAAAGTAACATGCTTATTCTCAGTTCGGGATTTGCCTATTGTTCTGATTTTTTTTGGAATCGGCTCTACAATGTATCAAATCCTTAAATAGAAGTGTTTCGTAAATACAGCTGCACTTAAATCAAATATGTTATGTTATATATAGACTCCAGTTATTTTATCTGTGAGCACCCATTGAACATGCCTAGTGTCTCAGAAGATGAATTTAAATGAATGTTACCCAATGAGGAATGTGGGTATTCAGCTTTCATGGTTTTCCCCATAGTCTAGTCTAGACCCACCAAAAGACATGTGATAGGGACATAAAATTGAGCCTGTCTCGAAAAGAATATCCATTCTAGATTCCTGCTTATTTTCGAGGCTCGCAAAGAAGGATTTTTTTGATCTCCTGTGATCTGCCTGAGAATTGCTGAGCGATCAGATATCCCACTGAAATAGAGAGACTCTACAGAATGAAAATAAGTCAATAAATCAAGTCTCTGATTGTGCTTGCTATATATGGTGTTCTTTGAGTCTATCCTAAATTTGTGTCAAGAATTCTAACTCTAAGCATACAATGACATCTAGGAACCTTTGAATAGGCGGCTGTGCCTCTCTTTACCTTCGTCCTTAGAGCCAGCCACGTGCATATTTGCAGCTAAAGCTCCATTGAGATGGTTATGGTTATTTACCCCCATTTTGAAAAGGCGAAGGTCCATGGATGATGCTGAGAGCTTCGGATCGTGGCATCAAAACTGCGCTGTCAGAGATCCACACGTCTTTAACCCAAACGGGTAAGCTCCTAAGAATAATCAGCCGTATATTTTTATATGGGTTTTATTATTTAGCATTCCTACAACTGAAGAGCAAATGATGTCCCAAGAAGGAACTAATTGTATCAATCACTAATTGATCCACATAAAAAATAAAACTCACACCATAATTGAAAAATTAGTTAGAATTCAATAAATTTGACTACAACCAGTATACTATATGATCTACAGTTCACAGAGACGGCAAGATCGCTCCTAGTTGAAGGTTTTCGGCTTCTATCGGATCTAAAAATCTATCCGAGATCTCAAAATATCATCCGTTTTTTTAAACTAAAGTGCTGTGACGGCAACTCAAGACGTTGAGCCTCTTACTCAATTGTTTTTCAGCCGTAATTCTCTCGGCTCCAGCATGTACCTTTGTCGCTAATCTTGTAATTAGCGGAATTGCGGTTCGGTGATTGTTTGTACCTTTCTCACGAAACGACAAACCCATTATCTTTTTAGAAATGATACTGTTTCCAACGCATTTTTTAAGCATCTGAGTCGAGCAGATATTTGCAAAACTGACAACGGTTTTCAAGTGGCTTCTCCATCCCCAAAAAAAGACCAGCCTCTGAACGAGAATGAAAGCATTGTTCCAGAGCCCATCTCTTCTGGCAAAACCCTCAATAAATTGGGGCTACCAGGAGTCTGATCAGGATAACAGCGGCCTTAATGTCGTCTTCTCTGCATGCATCCTTATTTCCGAGTTTACATTATTGATAACAATAGGAAACTAAGCATAATTAAATATTGTAGCCTGATATGATACGATGATTCAGCTCGAAAATTTTCTATGCTGCATGACGCCATGTCTTCTCCAGATTTCAGGGGTGACCAGATTATGACTAGAATACTTCCTGCACCTCAGAATACTATGCTTCTTGCCAATTTGAGAGGACAAAAAACGCAATCGTAATTATTTAGCAACTAATCTAACTCCCAGGAAGCAGGCAACAGTTGGGTCGATATTCTGCACCAAATAATTCTAAATCGTATCCGGAGAAGAGGACGAAACAGCCGATAGAACCGGATCAACAATTGTTTGTAGGATGAGTTGATAAAAGATTACGGTATTAAGTAAGTCATTCCAATTACAGTGACAATAGTTGTTCGAATGACGACATCATTACCAACAGGAAAAGTGGAGCAATTTACCCAAAAAAACCTTCTGCTGCAACTTTTAGGTAAAAAGAATCGAAGCCTGCGCCTTTTGTAACCACCATAGAGCTGCAGAGCTAAATGCATCTAGCCAAAACTTTATGTTCTTTGGTAGCGGCAATCAGCCAGTTGTCGTAATGAGAGGGCAAGGGCTGGTGCTGGTGCCAAATTGGACTAGTCTGGTATAAATATAACTGGATTTCCTTTTCAAAAGCTGGTACTAATGATTGTAGCATTTGCAGCATGGCTAGAAAGGTCAATTGAGGCACATTTCTCGGATACAAGATAACAAACTATATTGATAGTTCGGTAATTTCGGTATTGAATCAAAACTTAATACCTGGGAGCAAGTTCAACAACCCGCTGTTGATTCATATATCTCTCAGTTCACAGTTTATGAATATGTTTACTCAATCGCAAAACTCTACAAATGATGAGCTTACTCAAAAGATAATGTATCGGGATGACGCCCCTCTTTCAGCTTCCGTTGGCTTGAGCAGCAATAGCATGTCTGGTACAAAGTTCGACTGGTTGAGCGATTTCCAAGATGAACTTGAAGGTAATCATTTAGAGTACCCCTCACAGCCTGACGAGGAAAGCCAGTATGTCATTCAATCGGAAGTGAAGCCAGGAGATAGTAATTCAAGTCAATTGACGTTTCAAAGAAATGGATCCTTGAGCTCGGTCCAAAGTTACGATTCATTATCAAATGACGTTGGACTTTTTGACATTCCTCAATTGATGGATTACAACCAACATACAATGACAGAATCATTGGCCTCATCGGTTACCACTTCACCAGAACATTTGGATGATGAAATTACGGTCAAGAAAGAAAAGAGAAATAAAGTCATTCCGGTTGTGAAATCCGAGAAGGAAGAGACCATTAAGACAAGATTTCAAAGGAGAAGAAAACCAATACAAGATAATAGCGATGCTCCAGCTTCCATAGTTTCATCCGGAAAGGTAAAGAAGCCTATGACAGTTACACAGAGAAAAGCTCATAACAAAATTGAGCGCAAATACAGAATTAACATCAACTCCAAAATAGCAAACCTCCAGAAACTTGTTCCATGGATGAGCAATGAAGATGTGGCATTCGAAATTGACCTAGGCTCAACTACACCAGAGGAAGCTATTATGCTGAAAAACGCAAAAGACTCAGGCAAGCGGCTTAATAAATCAATGATCCTCGACATTGTCACCAAGTATCTCATGCATTTGAGAGAGGAAAATGACAAAAATATTAAGAAAGTACAGGAGTTGACTATGGAGCTTAAGAAATATAAATGAATATTTTATAGCCTTTATGTTCTTTTGCCGATTGATAAATAATGAGTTTCTTTATGGATATTATGGTTGTTTTGCTACGTTGGGATTTCTGCGCTTTCGATGTTGGAGCTTTCGTTTGACGCTTTGGCTTTTTTCAAACTTATGATAAATATACACATGCTACCTGTCTGCTCTTGACAATTCGTATATACTCACCACATGGACTACCACATATTTTAATGATTTACTATTTATATGGATGGGTACGACGAACTCGATTTTTGCAACCTTCCGGTTGTGTGCATCTGGGGCCAAAATTTTGCTTCCCCTTTAATTTCGGTTTTACAATTCTTGACACGCTACCGTCTTATTGTTCAGTTCTATATACCTAGTTTGCTTAGACACTTAACTTCAATTTAAATTTCAAAAGCAACTCTTGTAATTACCTGAACAATTGTTACAATGGAGCAGATACTGCATTTGAGGCAGTGTCCCATAAAGAATCATTAGTCATTTATTAGTAATTTATTAGTCATCCTCTTTTTTATATTTATGTGTAATATATTACGTAATCATTGAATTCCCACATCTCTGGAGCAGATTCGCGTTAGAGTAGATCCTGTTTACTTAAGACTGATATTGACTCTTTAAAGGGGGCCATCATTGGGCTTAGAGAAGAACCGGTGACATCAGACAAGGTTACATACGGGCCGGTTCTATTATATTGGTAGTAGTAGTTGGTTCAGGTGCCTTTGAGGACAGAGGAATAGCCATTTTGATTCTGATCAGGATGGCTTTTTCAAACAAGACCAAGTTCAACAGCTTGGGGTTCATTAAGAAACCTAGAAAATTGGGGAATGAGCAGATACCACGAGACGGAAACTTGTTAAAACAGCCATCTGGCAAATATGGTGGTCGTGGAAGTGCCATTGAGGATCTGTCAAAGCCTGTCTTATCGAATCTGGACGACAAAGAAGGTAATAGAGTCAAGAAGAGAACCAGAAAGGATGTGTTTGTGGCCTCTGTTCCGAAGGTGAGAAAGACAACTTTGGCAATTTTTGATTTTCCATCAGATGATGAAGATGTTCCTGGGAATGCCAAAGGTTTAGCAAACGATGAAGAAGACGAATTACTCAAAGATTTCGACATATCCAGGATCAAGAAGGACACAGATAAACTCATTAATCACATCGATAAGATGAAAGAAAAGAACGAAAAATACAAGACACAGGATGTAGATTCCTCGAAATACATACACAAATTATTCCAGAAAGCTGATACTGAAAAAGTGAGCAATGATGATATATTTCCAATAGTTAAAGCAGAAACGAAATCGATGGAACATATATACGATGATTCGGCGATGATTTCGCACGTGAAACACAAGTATTTAAAGCAGAAATTTAGTCCCCCAATACTAAATAAGACTGAGCTTTTGCATAAACGGGTTGATCCTAAGCTTCAGGTTGCCAGAGATATTCTGAATGGAAAGATAGGATCATATTTTTATGAGACAGCGAGGAAGTACTCAGAAACTTCCCACAGGCTATTCATTACTGACATTGAAGTCATTAATTTGCCGAAACAGAAATACCATGGATATGTAGGTGCACTGAGAGCGCATTTAATTTCGCATCACATAATGGAGACTTTGGGGCCGCTTTTGGAGGAAAAACGGTCTAATAAGGTGGTTCAATTCTGGGGGGTCAATTATTTTACGACATTTGTCTTGACTGCCGAGATCATTGCCAGGATCATTGCTGAGGACTTTAACTTAACTGATATTGACAAGGCATACGATATGATGGAGTCCACAAACGACTATGGCTTGTACATCATGGACAAGATCGATCCTGAGGAGGAGTGTGTAGATGTTGAAGATGAATCCAACCTATCTGTCGACGTGAAGTCGAGCACACGTTCTTCTGCCAAGCCCAACCCTGATGGTTCTACCTCCTCGGAGAAGGCTGTTCTAGTGCATGGCCATGTCGACACCTCTGTCAACGTACCAGCAGCCAGAAAGAGCGACTCCATATCTCGACAGTCTCACTCGCGACGTTCCAAGTTACTGGACCCGCTGGAGTCTGTTTCTTCGGATGACGGTGATCCTGACTCCGATCTAGATTCCATTTTCAAGTGACCGTGTTTGATGCTTGTCTCTGTCAGGACACTCTCAATACTGTGTCGAATCGTCTTTCATCGTCCGAAGATAAGAGCCGTTTGAGAAATTCGTCCATGTTACGTGCGATACCGAATTTGCTGCCAAAACCGGAAGATGCGTTCTATTGACGAAAAAGCTTTTAGTGGAAAATTTTATCGCTGAGAGGAATAAAGTTGGGTTTTGGCAAGCACGGAAAGGTGAAGAAGATAGGAGAAGACGGGAGTGTTTAGGAACCAGGGGAGAAGAACAGGAGGCTGTGTCTAAACTGTGAAAAGAAATTTGAAAGAACGAAGGAGGGTTCTGAGAAAGGTATAATAAGGAATCAAGATAGAGATAGATAAGATTAGAGAATGTCAGCAGTATTTCCTAGAACATGTTACAAATGTGGACAGGTGGGCCATTTTGCAGATGCCTGTACCGAAGATGAAAGATTGTGTTACAACTGTAAACAGCCAGGCCACGAGTCCACCGAGTGTCCTGAGCCAAAACAGACTGCTCAGAAACAATGCTACAACTGCAAGCAGACAGGACATGTCCAATCGGAATGTCCTGAACCTTTGAAGGTTCAGTCCAAGTGCTACAACTGTGGAAAATTCGGTCACTTAGCCAAGAGCTGCAGATCTGTCGCAGGAAGCTCGTTTGCCGGAAACAGCAGCTCTAAACTCACTTGTCACAAGTGTGGTGGAGCTAACCATTTTGCAAGAGACTGTCAATCGGGTGTTGTCAAGTGTTATGCCTGTGGTAAGACTGGACATATTTCCAAGGACTGCTCTTCTCAGTCTGGCGGATCTGAATTTAATTCAAAGACTTGTTATAAGTGTGGTGGTGTCGGTCACATCTCCAAGTTCTGCGAGATGGAAGACGAGTGATTTTCGGAGTTGAGTTATACTCATTTGGCTGAGCACGATTTTCTGTCAACGGTGTTGTCACACTGTTATGAAGGCCCAATCACAAGAGTGAAACTTTCCCGAGAACAGAAAAATCATATTGAGTTTGAGTTTGGCTGTAGTGGAGAATTGAGAGGTGTGTCGTTTGTGTGTTACAATATGTATCATCATCCTGTTTATTATTTCACGTTTTTATTCATGCCATCAGTAGGTGTTTTTATTAGCAAAATCTTCAACTGTATAATTTGAATTAATTTTTTTCTCTTGGACAAGTCGAGACAACACACTAACTCTGGCAGGTATTTATTCTAACAATCTCATTACATTGGGATAGTTTATGTTGAGTTACTGCTGAATTGGTACAATTATCGATCTCGAACATCAAATTAGCATCTTCTGGCATGCAGGTTTATTTTCTAAAAAGTACTATAAAGGTTATATTATTTAAAATTCTTTAAAAAAACCTTTGTAAACAGCATCGCTTATTAAACACACATCCCTCATCTGTTTGTAGTCATGCACCCTTACGATATCTGTACCAAAACCTATACAAGCTGAAATTATCGCTGAAGTTCCGTCGACCCTCTCTGAAGGTGTAGATTTTCCGGTGATGAAGCCTATGAAGTTTTTCCGAGACGGACCTAGGAGAACAGGCATGTTATCAAAAGATATATATTGCTGGGTATTAGTATCAAGCTGCTTATAGTTTTTGAATCTTGACAGGTTTCTGATAAGAGCCATATTCTGTTCGCCAGTTTTTGCAAAACCGAGACCCGGATCTAAAATAAGCTGCCATCTTTTTATTCCCTTCTGGAACATGACAGTCATGAGTTCGCTTAATTCGCATGCAACTCGATCAACCAACCGTTCATCTGAATTAGATGTGTTGGAGAAGAGAACCAGGTTCTCGTCAAGTTTTGTAGAATAATCGGTCAACGCATTCATGGAATCGATAGTTCCTCTTGTGTGTCCAATTATATATACAGCATCGTATTTGGCAATAACTTGATACATCTTTTCATCAAACAAACCAGCACTAATATCATTGATAATTCCGGCCCCTAATTTAAGGCATTCCTCAGCAACTTCAGACCTGTAAGTGTCTATGCTGATTATTGTATCGGGATAGCTAGATCTGATAGCCTTGACCGCAGGTAAAACTCTCTGTAATTCTACCTCGACAGTTGGTTGTTCAGAGCCAGGTCTAGTCGAACATCCGCCAACATCTATAATTTTAACTCCATTAGATACCATTGAGTGGACTCTAGCCATTACAGTTTCCAAATCAAGATTTTCAGAAGAACCATCACTAAACGAATCTGGGGTCACATTCAATATACCCATTATTAAAGTACTAGATTTCGAACCAAACTCCAAGTAAGTGTATTCTGTTTCCGTTTTATGTACAGGAATAAAACTTACCAAGTCTTTGCTTTCCTGTATACTCTCATTTGTCTGAACACTTTCGGATATCAATTGCTGAAGATGACTATGGATAGGTTCAGCAGAAACGGGATGAATGTAATCAGGCTCTATTAATTCACAAAGAGGCAACAATACAAATGATCTCTCTAGCATACTGATATGAGGTATATTCAAATCTGGCAAATTAAGTATAGCCTGATCATAAAGAATAATATCTAAATCGATAGATCGTGGCCCGTTATGGATTTTCTTCACTCGGCCTATTTCACCATATTCGATATCCTTCAGAGCCTTTAGTAACTCTGTAGGAGACAGTTCAGTTTCTATCTTCATGCATCCATTGATGAAATCAGACTGATTGACGTAATACATAGGTTTTGACCTGTATAAAGATGATGTAGCTTGAACATGGATATTTCTTAGATTTAATTGTCTAATAGCTTCATTTATGTTCTTCAAATGATCCCCTTCGTTGGAACCAAAGGCTAAATAAACTGTGTGGGGACCTTTCTGCTCAGAAAGCTTGGTTTCTTTATTAAAATTTGGAATGCCAAACTTTTCGATAGAAATGTCTTCTGCATCAAATTCAACAAGGCTCGAAATATCACCTATTTCCTCTCTTGTTCTTTTCACAGATACTCCAACACCATCGGTATAGTCAATAGCGTCAGGTTTCAACACTCCAACTTCACAGCTGATCACATCAGCAGAAGCGTCAAATACCAGTCTCAAAACGTTGGTAACAAGAGCTTCTACTGTCTTGAAGTTGGAATTCTCAATATACTTCGTTATTGCTTCCAGAAGCTTTACAGGATCAATAGAATTTATATGTGAGAAGTCAACTTCGATGTCTATATCAAGAACGACTGGTTGCTTTTTGAATCTTTCCTCTTTAAACACTCCAATTATTGTCATGAGTTTCAGATCTGAGATTTTTATCCGATCGTTTTCCGTTATCTGCGTAAGTATGTGATCATTATTTTCCCCCTTTTCTTTATTTAACACAACTATTAGTTTGCTGTTTTCCCGCTCCTGTTCAAGGGCCATTGTTGCTCTTGGGCAATTTTTCTCTATAAATATCACCTTTTTGAAAAGTTCTAAACCAAGGTCTTGAATGGATCTGAACGACTTGGACTCATTAGTAGTCTCGAAATCTTTGAATGCCCGTGCTAATACGGCATAATTAATTGAATACTTCAAATCGTCCGTTTCACTGGCCTTCTTAAATGATGTATCTAGATCGACAGAAATTTTTAAGTTTGTCTCAGATCTGTTGACTAACGAATGGAAGCAAAGATTTTTTAATGTAACTGTATCCTCAGAAGACGTAGTTGTCCCTAGTCTTCTTAGTTGACCCAACTTGCCTCTGATACGCCAATTTCTTTCAAGATGAAATCTCGCTATAGGAAGATCAATTCTGAGAATTGATCTGTTTATATTTTGCAACACAGACATCCGTTTACCCACCCTAATGTCCTCACAACATCAAATTTCTCTGCTACTTCCTATTCAATTGCGATTTGAGCACCGAAATGATGGCCACTCCCTTGAGAAGAAGACTAAACCGATGTCTTCATCAACATCCCTCTATCTCTGGCTTCATAATTCTCGGACCTGATCTAATTTTGTGGTGTACAGGTGTTATGTTCCAGAAAATTGTGAACCAATTGGCTCTTGAATGATTGTTGGATGATGAAGATGTTATGATCCTCATTGAATAACATTGAAGCAGTTCGCAAACAAACAGGACATCAAGCAGAACAATGCTTTTTAAAAGGTTTTTTGCATCTGCTCGTAGGCTTGCTATTCAACAGAATGACATTGTTATCATTGGAGGAGGTCCTGCTGGACTTACATTAGCTTCAGCCATCAAGGATTCACCAGTATTAAAGCATTTGAAATGTACATTGGTTGAAGGTGGTAATCTCAAAGATCCTATGCATAGCTTTTATAACAATCCTCCAGAAAATTTCCTGAACAGAGTGGTCAGTTTGACTCCAGCGACCATCTCTTATCTTCAAAAAATTAAGGCATGGGATTATATAAAAGAAGAGAGAGTGGAAACCTATGACAATATATTGGCTTATGATGGAGTCAGCAATTCGAGGGTTGAATTTGACTCGCCAGAAATTGCGACTATGTGTGAAATTTTCAACTTGCAATCTGCTTTGCTGCAACGCCTTGAGGAACTTAATGCACAGATTGAAGAGCCATTTGAGATCTTAGATAAAACAAAAGTTTCAGATATATCTACAGATGAATCAAGCGTTTGGCCAATTGTGAATCTTTCTAATGGGGATTCCATTCAGACGAGACTACTGATCGGTTGTGATGGATTTAATTCTCCGGTCAGGAAATTCTCTGGCATCGAGAGCAGAGGCTGGTTCTACAACAGATGGGGTGTCGTTGCTACTCTAAAGTATAAGACTGATGCTTACAGATATCCAACAGGGTGGCAGAGATTCTTGAAGAGTGGTCCGTTGGCATTATTACCTCTTCCGGATGGATCTGCCTCTTTGGTTTGGTCTACCACTCCAGAACTGTCCAAGATTCTAATGGAGCTTCCAGAAGAAAAGTTTTTGGCTATGATCAATGCGGGTACAAGACTCCCATTAAATGAGTTGGACTACCTTTATGAATTAGCTGCCAAGAATGATGACAGCCTTGTTGAAGAGGTCAATTGGAGATTAAGCCTATTTAATGCAAAGTTAAATGCTCAAGAGGAAGAGCATTACCCTCTTGAAGTAGAGTCTATGGTCCCTGGCTGCAGAGGAAAATTTCCGTTAAAGTTAAGCCATGCTGATACCTATGTGGACGAAAGAGTTGCTCTAGTTGGTGATGCTGCACATACCACCCATCCATTGGCAGGTCAGGGATTAAATATGGGGCAAGGAGATGTGAAGTCGTTGGTTGAAACTTTGGAAAAGGCAACTCAAAGAGGACTTGATATTGGTACTAAGTTTGCTTTAGAGCCTTACTTCAGTGAGAGATATCCAGTGAACCATGTGATGTTAGGTATTGTTGATAAAATCCATAAAGTCTATTCCACTGACTTCACTCCTATTGTGCTAGCCAGATCTTTTGCTGTCGATTTGGTCAACAATGTACCATTCTTAAAAGATTTCATGGTTAACCAAATCAGTAATCAGGGGAAAGTTGAAAATTAATCATTAAAACTATTAGATGTATATACGACTGAAATATTAATGTATGAATGCTGGAGTTTTTGTAAACGTGAATAGCATGACTTGCGAGCTAGTTTTTGCGCTTGGTACTAAATTTTGAAGCCCTGAAAGTGCTCTGAGAAGACCTTCCAGGTTTGAACGTTCCTCTATGACTTTGGGAGGGATATCCAGACGGAGTCTTCGACATCTTTCTGACGCTCTGACTGAAATCAACATGAACCCTTCTATCATCAATTAATGCACCCTCCATCTTAGAATAAGCTCTTTCGACAGATTCTCTATCGGAAAATTCTATGAAGCCATATCCTAAAGATCTCTTAGTGATTTTGTCTTTGATAATTTCAACTGAAACAATATGACCAAATTTTTGAAAAATCAAGCCTAGGTCCTCCTCATTAGTGATAGCATTCAATTTGCAAATGAAAATAACTCGATCACTTGGTTTTATTGTAGCCGAAGGAAGGTCACCAAGTAATTCTAAAGTAATGGCACGAGAAGTTGTTTTTAGTTCCTGTATTCTATTTTGCTCCCTTTCTTCATCGTCTGACTCGCTTTCCCTACCCAGTAACAGCTTGAATGAATCAATCTGCTCATCTGTTGGCAACGGACTGGATGGAGGGATTGTGAGATGTTTTGGATCTGGAAAAGGGTCATCCAAAATATAGGTGTGAATGATGCGAATGTCCTCGAGAGGTCTTTTGTTTTCATCCGTAGGATATTTGTTTATACTATCTAATAACGTAAATCCCTCTTTCACTTTTCCAAATACGGCAGCAGATTGATTAAGTGTCTTTAAAGTCTGATGGTCGTCGGTCAGAGTAATCAGAAACTCAGAAGTAAAGGTATCGGAACCCTTAACCCGCAGAAATGAAACCAATCCTACATTATCGTGACCTGGACTACGTTTCGAAACCGTGAGATTCTCTTCAACATTCAGAATTGTATTTATTGTCATTATTTTTGGGTTATTGGGAAAATTCGGATTGCCAGACTCAACTGTAAAATCCCTTTGAACTTTGATGAACGGCGAGAAATGGTAATACTTAATCTTGCACAATTTCAAGAAATTCATACATTCGTTTGGCGCCTGGTCAACCAGAAGATCGATCACTAGATTCCCTGATGTTGTTTCCAACAAAACACTCATTGTATGTTGTTTAGAGAAATCCTACAAACATTATTCACAATTATCACCAAAATATCACTGATATACATTTTCAATATCAGGTCAGATCGATGCTTATGTAAGCAGACTAATATCTCATCACGTCCCAAGTGGTTAGATCATCGAAGAAGGTAGCACAATCTTTGTTGGCCAATTCAATAACAATCAACATAAATAGGGCATGACTGTCCGTATCACCTGTACCCCATCATAAGAGCAACTGAGAGAGAGTGGAGACATGTGTGATTATGTAATCAATCAGACTCCGCTTGATCCAGAGATTAGATGAAATTTCGGGACAGACGGTCTTAGCAGAAATCAAACAATAATTATAACCATCAGACACTTCGAACGTTCCTCACCCCTCACTACGATGTAAATAAGCTGCAATGTGACAGAGATTAGGCAAGGATTTCGGGGTTCTTTTTGACATGGGGTTACCCACCAATCGGTTTTCATGATTTTCAATTCCTCCGAATCAACTAATCGGATTTTTTGCTGGATCTCGTTCCGTCAGATACATCCGTGCACCATAATGAGTTTTCGGTGAGGCAGAGAAACTACTGATAGGGGTCTACGTGGGGGATTCAGAGCAGGCCAATTGACAAAGTTAATTGCATACTAATCATGATGATTCCGAGAGATGGTGTCTTCTGAGGCTGACAGGTCTGTCTTGCAATGATTTTGTGATTGTTCCCCTCCCCGTGTGGTTCTTGTTGATTCTCCAACCAGGAACAAGATACCAGGACGGATCGTTAGGTGCACGACCCCGATTACAGTCCACTCTAATTTATTCCTTATTGGGGAAATGATAGCCTTCATCCACCACAGCGAATTTTATATAAATAGAGTAAATTTTTCTAAAGAGAAACAGCATATTGAAATCAGAACAAAAGACTGATCTGAATAATTAGTGATTGTAAGAAGCAATTTCAACAATCAGAGCGAGAATCGCACAGAGAATATAAACAGGAGCCGAAGGCCATAGAGATCATAAAATGTCGACTGTTGGAAAGGTAGGTATTGAGCGGAAAGTGGGAATAACGTTGGGGAAACTAACATATGAAATTTCTAGACCATCACATGTAAGGCTGCCGTTGCTTGGGAGGCAGGTAAGGATTTGTCTATAGAAACCATAGAGGTGGCACCTCCAAAGGCGCACGAAGTCAGAGTCAAGATTGTCTACACTGGTGTCTGTCACACTGATGCTTACACTCTCTCAGGATCCGACCCTGAGGGAGAGTTCCCAGTAATTTTCGGTCATGAGGGTGCAGGTATCGTCGAATCCGTAGGAGAAGGCGTCACCAGTGTCAAGCCAGGTGACCATGTCGTCTGTTTGTACACTCCAGAGTGTAAGGAGTGTAAGTTCTGCAAGTCTGGAAAGACCAACTTGTGTGGTAAGATCAGAAGCACCCAGGGTAAGGGTGTCATGCCGGACGGAACTTCCAGATTCTCTTGCAAAGGTAAGCCTTTATTACACTACATGGGATGTTCTACATTCTCTCAATATACCGTTGTTGCAGACATATCTGTGGTTGCTGTTGATCCAAATGCCCCAATGGATAGAACATGTTTGTTAGGTTGTGGTATCACTACAGGTTACGGTGCTGCTATCAACACTGCTCGTATTTCTCCAGGTGATAACATAGGTATCTTTGGTGCTGGATGTATTGGCCTCTCTGTCATTCAAGGTGCTGTCCAAAAGAAGGCTGGCAAGATCATTGTCATTGATATCAACGATGACAAAAAGGAGTGGGCCAAGAAGTTTGGTGCTACTGACTTTATTAACCCTACAAAATTACCAGAAGGCCAGACCGTTGTCGATAAATTAATTGAGGAAACTGACGGTGGATGTGATTGGACCTTTGACTGCACAGGTAATGTTGGTGTCATGAGAAATGCGCTAGAAGCTTGTCACAAGGGTTGGGGTGAGTCCATTATTATTGGAGTTGCTGCTGCCGGTAAGGAAATCTCTACAAGACCTTTCCAATTGGTCACAGGTAGAGTCTGGAGAGGATGCGCCTTTGGAGGTGTCAAGGGTAGAACCCAAATGCCAGGTTTGGTCCAAGACTACCTCGATGGTAAGATCAAGGTGGACGAGTTTATTACGCACAGACAGACCTTGGACGATATTAACAAGGCTTTCCACGATATGCATGGAGGTGAATGTATTAGAGCTGTTGTCACTATGGAGGAATAATCTCCCAGGAACAGTTGATGTAAGATTTAATAATTTGCTTTTACTTGTTAATCAATATTGAGTCGTTTATATAATGAAAACTTCCTTGATGCATAAATTTAATTCATAGCCTCTTGAAACTTTTGATTATCGAGCTTATGATCGGTATCAATTGAAGAATCATTTGTTACAAGTTTTCTAAATACCTATGTGTAAACTGAGTGTCAGCTATATTTATGCTTTGTAGATAAGGTTTATCTCGCTTTTCAATAATCTTGGTAGAGAAAATAATAAAACTTTAATATAGTTATCTCGTCTCAACTTGAAAGATAGATATATATATTATATTATAGATAGGCCTACCGTAAATATATATTAAGGATCAGGTCATTTCGCTTGAACCCAGTTTAAAGATGAAGTATTCGATTCTTGAATTGCTGAGTCAATTGACTGAACTATCACTGAAAAGATCAAAACCCACAATAGTAAGAGCATCACCAAAAAACCATCCCAAATCGGATGAATTTAGACTTCGTGGCCAAGCTGGTTAAGGCATGCGACTGTTAATCGCAAGATCGTGAGTTCGATCCTCACCGAGGTCGTATTAGTTTTTTTAAATTTTTTTGGCACTATTGTTGATTACCTGAATCTTCAAGTAACTAAAATTTACGATAACGAATGGCCCATTACCTCAAAAGCGGAATTCCGCTGTCATGTCAAATAATGACTATCTTCTTAGCAAAAATACAGTTATACACAGTGCTGAGAGAAGATATAGAATCTCGCTAACAGCGGACAGGGAAATTTGTCCCATTAGTTCCACACCCCATTCTATGCCACCTCTTTTACAAATAATATTAGGATTAGTCGTAAAGTTGTAATATATCATTAAACAATATTAATTCCTATAAGCGCTCCAGAGTCTTAATCATATTATCGAATTACCTCATAGATAGAGAGATCAATTAACTGTTTTCATAAACAATACTCAGATTTCGTATCTAGCTCAGTGTCAGTTTCTGGAAAGTCCGATAGAACCAGTATCTTGTAATCTCTAGTTCTTCTTGAAGGCAATATTGATGTACCCACCACCAAAACTACTTTCGAATACTTGACTCGAAGATTTGTTCATGTTCTGGCTTCTGATTTGGTTCATAATTTGCTTTTCCTTCTCAGCTCCGTAATTCAACTTAGCCTTAACGGCTTCGGATTCTGTGCTATTCTGTTCGTTTTGTCTTGAGAACATTTTGATTTCGAAAGTTTGTGGTTTATAATTTGGAGACGATATAGACAGCCTTCAAAGGATATCGAGAGATATAATACTTAAAGGAGATGCTGCTCGATATTTATAGTAGTTCTCTTGTCTATGACTCTAAATGAATATTTAGTCAGACACCCCACCAGACAATACAACAGGCGCGGTGCTGCAAAAGAAACGTTTTCGCTATCCGAAATGAAGCTTTTTTACACCCCATCTAACTCTGTCGCCTGGTTATAGCGGATTCGAACGGGTCGTAGCATGCAGCACAATAGCAGCTATCTATTTATGTATTCTGTTCAAACTTCGGAGAACATTTACTATCACCAGAGCTTCTGATACTAAAGTGCAACATTAAGTGAGTGTTTCATCAGTAGATCAAATGACTTGAGAGAAGAAATTAACGCTTGGTATTGTCTTCATGTGCCTACTAGATCAGAAAAACAGGTCTCACACGGCTGAGTAGTGCTAGCGTCGGTTGATTTTCCCTTTCTGGAACTGGCAGCTATATTTCACTTAGATTCTTGGATCTCTATAGGTTGATGCCATCTTGAGGTTTATAATATACCTGGTAATTGACACCCCATATTTACGGGCCATCGGCCGAAAGTTCCACAAGAGGGGAGAAAGACAGACTAAGTCCTCAATTTTATTGCTTCAGAAGCATTTCACGGAAGAGCATGGTCCAGAAATGAGGGGTATATCCCCACGAAGGGTCAAATAGGATGTGGGACTGTCCCTCTATTTCGCGAAAAAATTCTAAGTCGCCTACAAAACCCCCGTATACCCGCTTTTTTCCCATTGTCTAACCAAAAGTGTGGATACGTAGGGAGAGAAGAAATCTGAATCCTAATCTCATTAGGACGAAATCCTCGCTTTAAACTCCTAATGTGGAGAATCCATTACTATCCTCAAGAATATTCTTTCATCAGCTTTCATTGGCATTATTAACCTTTTAAAATAATACCAATAAATATCCAATCAATCGGTGTTACAAGACAGATTGTCCGTATTACTTTTTCTTTTTTTTCGAACCGACAATTCCCAAGATTCTTTATTCTACGAAATGGCTTGACGGGCCCAATTGGAGAAATTAAGATCCTCGTGATGTTACCTATGGATATAACTAATATATTGTGTCACTCGTAAACTCAAAACTCTATTGTCTTCGGGGTGGCTTTTGATACCGAACCCTGTTTTCGCTCACCCCTCTATATCCCTTGTACACCGAAATCCCCTGAGTTAAATTTTTTTTTGTTGACCCGCCAAAAATCTAACCAAGGAAATCTTAGCCTGGTAATTTTACTCCTTTGTCAGGTGATGCATTACATGCTCCTCCGATCACGTGAGAATACCGATTTGGAGTCTTGTCTGATGGCCGGTATTCAGATCCACGAGAGAGGGGTGTTAATTGTAGAATCCGATGATATGATTAAACTATTGTCTCTGGCGACCAAAAGCTGTAAATTTGATTGAACTTCGTAACATTACTGTTTGTAAGTTTTGCGACCTTAAATTTGAAATTCTTTACAATTGATAAAATCTACAATAACAATAGTGGGATCCTTAGAGAACCACATCAGCGTTGAATTGGTACCGAGCCTTAGTCTCGATGCATTCTTTTAGTCTAGAAAAATCTTTTGGAAATCCTAATATCGTTGCCAAGTGTGCGAATGTGGATCTCATCATTGAAATCCGGCTCCCTCCAAAATTTGAGTCTAACTCTACTTAAATTAGTTAGGTCATTTGACATCAGATGTTGCCTAAGAGAATCTTGTTGAAGCCGTTTTCGGGATTCAAATTAACGGCGATCATGAATCCCGAAATCTTATTATCAACCCTTCATAAGCCTCGAATGACAGGCGCAAATTCGGTTGAATGACGGATCGCAGTCATGTATCGATGCATAGCCCTCGACCAATTAGAAGTCTACTCACTACCTCAGTTAGGAAAATTCTGCACCTGATGTAATTCAGAGCAAATTGCTTCGGTCATACTGCATAGTTTGAAAGCCGAAATATGCATGTCGGTATTGAAGAGATCATTTCAGCTCTAGCAAACAGAAGAACTCCCTAAACGAAGATAATTGAAACGAAATACGACAGTCCATCTCTTCCGCATTACTCATAAGCCATGCAGCAAAGATGAAGCGTATGAACTTCTTTAAACACAGTTGCGATTTGATTTGACGGGCTACTTGTCCATTGCTTATAAAGGGTTCACATTGAGTTATAATACAAGACTAGCTTAATAACAACCCAAAGGATGCAAGCTCGGCTCCTCTTTTAGTAACAGTCATATAAAGAACGTACCACTCCAAAATGGAGATCAAAAATGCCAATGATATTGGTGGCTTTTGCAACACGGAAATGGTAATTTTTGGTCTAGGTCATACTTTTATTGTTTCGGGATTTGAAAAGAGAAAGCCGACGCATAATGCAACATTGTGCGTCGGTGTTTCAAAATATGCTTAGAAAGAGGAGAGATTAACGCATGTGTTTATTTTCAATTTGCATTATAAATAGGTATGAGAACTCCCACCTTCAGTCAGAAATTTAAACATTGGATAATTTACATCACTACTAAAAGTTCAAAAACTAAAATGCAACTGGAAGTTGAAAATATTTCATCCGAATTCGAGAAGGCGTCTACTGAAGAACTTCTCACTCTTGCTGCCAAGATCTCTGATATTCTCTCTAAGAGAGAAAAGAAGGCCAACGAGAAATCAAAACACGGAGATGGTTCTAGAAAGAAACGCAGAGGTCTGGGCCACGGCCATGATGACAACGAAGAATGGCACGGGATGTTCGGTGGTAGCTTCTGCCCACCGCCACATCCCCCATTTGGCGACATGTTTTCCCATCACCCTCCTCCTCCTCCTCCTCCTCCTCCACCACCAGGATTTAATACCGAGGACCCATACAGGGGACCCTATCGAAGATTTCCATATGATGGATACAGACCGCGGGGATTCGATAGACGGAAACCTGCCAGAAGGGATCACTGGTTCAGATCTGGCCATTTCCATTATCCACCCCCTCCGCCAAGATCGCACGACCATTTCAGGGGATTCGGCCGTTTTGGAGGTCGTTCTTTTCCTCCTAGAAGGCCTGGAGAATTTTCTGGCAGATTCGCTTGCGGTCGTCACGAGAGAGGGTTCATGCCTCCTCCGCCACCTACCCCACACCACCACTGGTATCAATGGGACGAGTCCTTCTCTGAGTCGGAATCTGAATCCGAATCCGAATCTGACTCACACACAGATGTTCATACTCCTTCTGAAGAATGATCATTTTTAAGTTATAAACATTATCAAATATATATGTATGGTCCAAATTATGGGGAAATTGAGAGGCTCAATTTTTCCGTAGTTCAATAGTTCAATAGTTTATCTTCCAATTCAATAGGTCAAAGGTCAATAGGTCAATAGTTTTACCATCAAATTCAATAACTCAATAATTCAATAATCCAATAATTCAATAATTCAATAATTCAATAATCCAATAGTCAATGGTATATCATCCAATTCAATCATACAAATTAATTAAATCAACCGTCCTGGATCCCGATTATGCAACGCTCATTCATTTATTCAAGGGCCATTTCAAATTGTCTCGATTAGTCGATAACTAATCTTGCACTAATTATGCTCTATATACAGTTTCTAGTTAATAATATATAAATCCGATCTATCTGTAGTTCATGGTGCTATGTCCATCGTGTGTAAGGACGCCCACACCAGATTTCCATTTTTATGGGGGGTTCAAGGTCCCTGCGATAATCTGACCCCTGGCACTTGTATTTTTCTGCAATAGCTCTTGTGCCCTCCTCCCAGTCGCCACAGTCTTGTCAGATACGTGCTCTGGAAAAAGGCAGCCCAATTTCGTCCCATCCTTATTGGGGGTCACCTCGCGCCCCCACCAGGTCATTCTTGCTTTATTCCCCAACCTGCACGAAACCTAGCTCGATAACCCTCTGCATGTGCTGGTGTCGCCCCTCATTTCGTCATAACCCCAACCCCATGGAAATCTGTACTGTCAAGTCGTGTGTGTCAGGTCGTGGTTGGCCCTCTAATCTTGGTGTCCCAAATATTTGCCAGCATTTCTCCACCCCGGAGTCGCACTTGGATGAGACTCAACAGACGAGTGGAAAAAGTGCTAAATGGGAAACAAGACAAAAAAGATTAAACAAAAGACATCGACTATTGTTTACAAACAACACATATAAACGACAAAAAAGACATTAAAAGACATCAAAAGGGCCAGATAACCATTGAAAGACATATAGCCAAAAATTGAAGTGCCTAATACTGTCCAAAGTCTCCATTCAACATGACTAAACGGAAAGCAAACTCAGGACCTTCTGGGGTGTCGAACACTACTCCTTCAATAGTGCCAATTCCAGCACATTCGTCCTCTCAGATCGCAAGTATAATGCCAGCAAACGACCAGTCGAAGTCGTATGTGATGAAACATGGGTCAAATCCACCCAAGATCATCATGCCTTCTAACGCAGAGGGCTCGTCCGGGTTTGTCCTCCAGAAAAAACGAAGAGTGGTTCGTGCATGCGACAGATGTAGAAAACTCAAGATCAAGTGTTCTGGAGACCTGCCCTGTATCCACTGTACCGTTTACAGCTACGAATGTACTTATGATCAGCCCAACCGTTCAAAAAGAAAACCGTCCAGCAATCAAGTTCAATCTCCATCAGGTGGACCATATTCATCTCAACAACGACCCTCTGCGATCGTCAACAATCCTGAATTGATGGCTAAACTCACCGACAGACTCAAGCTATATGATGATATTCTTCATAGATTGCTTCCCGATATCAAGCTCACAGACTTGAATGACAACCCGAAACCAATAAATCCTATGAAATTAGTCTCAGCTCTAAACAAAGTGAGAGAAAATGGAGAAGATGACTCCAAGAATTCCAGCCAATTAATCGCAGAGCAATATGCATTACTACCTGAAATACCTGTTCCCCACATCCCTACTGTTCCAAAACTGCCACCGAGTGTAAGTTCCACTGCTTCTACTACTCAGCATCAAAAGCAAACAGCCAGCAATCATCATGACCCTTCTCCTACCTCTGATAAAAATATATTCCACAGCCCCAGTATTATGCATCCAGGAATTGATGGATCATATGAGTCTAGCATGGGTAAAGAGATCAAGATTATTCTTCCTTCACGTGAAGTTGCCTTGCAACTGATCACTAAAACCTGGGAAAATGCCTGTGTGTTATTTAGATTCTATCACAGACCTGCCTTTATTGAAGATTTAAACGAGTTATATGATACCGATCCAGGTCAATATACCAATAAGCAGCAAAGATTTCTCCCATTAGTTTACTCAGTGATGGCATGTGGTGCTTTGTTCTTCAAAAGTGATGAACAGACCACAGGAAAATCTTCAGGTGAGAATGATCCTCACAGTGAAGTGTTTGAGGACGAAGGATACCGATATTTTATTGCTGCCAGAAAACTAATTGATATCACTGATACTAGAGATACCTATGGTATTCAGACGATTGTTATGTTGATCATTTTCTTGCAATGTTCCGCTCGTTTATCAACTTGTTATGCGTATATTGGTATTGCACTGAGGGCGGCATTGAGAGAAGGGCTTCATAGAAAGCTAGATTATCCATTCAACCCCATAGAGCTAGAAATTAGAAAGCGTCTATTCTGGACTATATACAAAATGGACATTTATGTCAATACCATGTTGGGTCTACCGAGAACAATTAGTGAAGACGACTTTGACCAAGATATGCCAATTGAACTTGATGACGAGAATATCACCATAGATGGTTATAGATTCTCCATGCAAGGCGATAGATTGTCCAGTTCTGGTATTGCCAATGCTCACACAATCCTAATTTTTATCATGAAAAAGATTGTTACAAAATTGTATCCAATTAAACCTAGGAAGGTGGAGAATGGACATAAACCAGAACTACTTCCACATGATATTGTCTATCAGTTGGAATTAGAGTTGCAAGATTGGATGAATAGTTTACCATTGGAATTGAAGCCAGGAGTAGAGCCTCCAAGTCAGTATCTCAAAGCCAACAGACTCCTTCATATTTCATATCTACATGTCAAGATTATTCTCTATAGACCTTTCATACACTACATTTCAGCTGATTTTGCAAGCATACCACGATCTTCAAATGACCTCAGATCAATTGAGAAAGCAAAAAATTGTATAAATGTAGCTAGAATTGTGGTGAAACTAGCTCAAGATATGATTAACAAGAAAATGCTGAGTGGTTCATATTGGTTCTCCATATACACTATCTTTTTTTCTGTTGCTTGTCTCGTTTACTATGTTCATTTTGCTCCTCCTATCAATAGCGAGGGCGATTTTGACGGGGAATATATTGCAATCAAGAAGGATGCCGAAAATGGTAAGAGGGTTTTGGATATCTTGAAGGACAGTAGTATGGCTGCAAGGAGAACTTATAATATTTTGAACGCATTATTTGAGCAACTGAATAGAAGGACTGCTAATGCTAGCATTAGCCACCAGCTGCCAGAGGCCCCCTTCATCACCCCTCAAGTTGGAAAGTCCCAATTTGAAAGAGAACAACAGAAACACCAAGAACCAGATAATGTAAGCATTCCATTACCTCCTTCACATCGTCACCTTCAGAATTCCGAAGGTCAAGGTCGTTCCCAAATTCAATCACATCCCCAATCCCAGATGCAAGTGGCTCAAGAGAGCCAGTCAGAGCAACAGAGATCAAAACTGCCATTTTACGAGGAAGAAACGGCGCCTACTCCAAAGTTAAATAATTCAGAAATTAATAACATAGTTAATGGTGTGAACTTCATTGATGGTGTGTCTACGGGTATCAGCCTAAATTTACCGGCGCAGCGTTCGAATCAGAATGGACAGAGGAACGAAGGAGACTGTGCACCAGATCAAGTACAATCAACCGAGACGGGAACTGATTCTGGCTCAGATCAGAGAAGAAACAATCATCCGGATTATTTCAACAAATATAAATATGTGCCAGGACCAATGGATCAACTTGATATGAAAATATTTGGTCGATTCTTGCCACCATATATGCTTAATTCTAATCAACAGTCCACCGAGACTACTCCTGAGCCTATGAATCCTCTTCATACTGGTCAGTCCATGGCCCCACCTCCACCACAGCTACAGGCCCAACAATACGCAGCCTCTCCATCTCAAGGTGTTTCTCAGCCACAGGTGTTACCACAGCAAAATACTTCCTCAGATTTATTTGGTGTAGTAAATTCTTCAATCCCATCAGGTTTATCAACAATTTCCTTGGCCCAAAATCAAAATCAAAATCAACCGGGAAAGCTATTCAATAGCTCAAACAGTTCCGCCCAAGAATATAGTGATTCTCCGGGGATTGAAAAGAAATATGAATTTGATGACTTTTTCTTCAATGATTGGACAACAGGTTTTCCTGGCGACTTCAATCCAAACGCTAGTTCCACTAATCAGGATCAACGTGGATCCAACTAAATTACTTTACGCTTGTTAATGAAACATGATTTTTACCTTATCCGATAGACTTTTGTAGTATGCTTTATTAATTAATTTTATCTTTTAATTCGAATTTCTTTTGTTGTCTTTTATCCCCCTTAGGCGTGTTCTTTAAAATATCAGGAATACATAGTGATACTGATTAGAGTAGCGAGATAGTCTACATTTCAACGTCTAGAATTTCAACTACAATACATTGAGACTAACAAACAGAAAAAATTATACATCATATGAATAAAGCTAATAGACCATATGAGATCATTATAACAAAAGCGCTTAGATAGAAAGTATGTGAAATCGTGAGCAAACCACTTAACTCTAACAACCCACCGGAGGAAATATAACAAGCTCGAAAAATCACAAATTGAAAATAAAATACCGTTGTATCGTAAAAGCAGCTACGATGCGACCATCCATTGTAAACCGTTCACCTTAATCTAATCTTTCTGTCCCGAAAGAATAATTAAATCTGCTGATTTCTAATATTTTGTCCATTAGATACAGTGTCCGGAGATAAAGAACCGGGATGGCTCTTGACTCCTTTTCCTCTCCCTCTAATGCCTCTATTCAAATTTTTGTAAAGATCAGAAAAGTAGAGCAGCAGTTCACGCTCTGAAGCAGGAAGTGAATCAAATGAAGTTGAAGAAGAGACACGAGCCAGTTTATTTGTCAATTCATTTAACGTATCAAGATGAAATCTATTTTGATGAGCTTTCAGGTTCCCTAATTGTGTAAAACTCTTGTTACAGTTGTCAAATTTGCACTGGTAAGGTCTTAGATTATTGTGTGTCAACATGTGAGCCTGTAAGTTACCCTTTCTTGAAAACGATTTCTCACATACTTCACATTTGAATGGCTTCTCTCCAGTGTGAAGTCTTAAATGTGTTCTTAAATTACCCCCTTGGGTAAACCTTTTACCACAGTATGAACATTCATAAGGCTTCAGACCAATATGAGACCGAATATGAACCTCCAAGTGCGTGGATTGAGTGAATTTTTTGAAGCAATACTGGCATTGATGTTGCTTATGACCTCTAATATTAGGCTTTTCGACGCCTCCAACTAGTTCAACAGGATTTGGAAGAACAGAATTTGGGCGTGCCATATTGTTTAATGTTCCTGGTGCAGAAACTTCCTCTAAGATGGTGCCATCCTCTGCTTGCTTGATGTCTCCTGTCATTCCTTTCTTACGGGCTTGGATTACAAGCATCAACTGATCAACTTTCGTTGCTCCAATTAGCGGACGACCATCCTCAGTATGCATTGCCTCATTTGCAGGAACCAAATTTCCTTTCAGTCCTAATTCAGGTTTTATGTGAGATACCATTTGTTGGACGTCGACAGGAGGTAAGCTTTTGAGTTCTGGGGACGATTGATGTTGTCTCTTTGTTGAGACTGTGGGAGAAAGTTTCACATTCTGTTGAATGTTATGCATCGAATCAACAGGAGTAGCTGATACTGTCTCATATGATGTCCGCTTTTTCCTATTGTTAGCCTTCTTTTCCTTCCTATCAGTTTTCAATTCAAATTTCTTGCCTTGGACACCTTTGTTTGAAATATGATTGCGCTGTAAAACTGATGGTTGTCTTTGACTTTGTTGCACTCGCTGCAAATTATGGGGTTGTGACTGGGTCCCTAATGTATGCAATTGTTTTTGCAAGGAACCCGAGTATTGACCATGTTCGATAGATGTCGCTGAAGTACCGGTAGAGTGGACCATTCGTGTAGGAATAGGAAGAACAGGCGCACCGGAAGAATACATACTTCCAGATCTTGAATGTCCAGGCACATGTACTTGCTGCTGTGTTTGTTGTTGTTGTTGTTGTTGCTGCTGTTGTTGTTGTTGTTGCTGTTGTTGTTGTTGTTGTTGCTGTTGTTGTTGCTGTTGTTGTTGTTGTTGCTGTTGTTGTTGCTGCTGCTGCGGTTGCTGCTCCCCATAATTTGGTATACTATCCAAAAGATCACCCCCCTGTTCAAAAATCCGGTTGACACTGTCTCTCTTCAAAAAGCTATCTATGTCGTTAGGAGGCAGCTCCGAAGCAGACTGAATAATAGAAGGAAACCTCTTAAAAAAATGACTGTTTGATCTTGATCTTGCACCAGGTTGTAGCTGGTGCAATTGGTATTGCATCTGTTGCTGCTGGGATTGAAGCTGAGCTTGTTGCTGAGATAACGATTGCGACTGTTGAGCTTGGATCTGTTGCGACTGTTGGCTCTGCCCTTGCTGCGGTAACTGAGCAGCGACAAATGGCTCCAACTGTTCACTCGGTCTTCTATTAAACATATGATCTGTGGATCCCGCATGTATCATTCTCTCAGATGAATAGGGCTGTAAATAATTCTGAGCAGAGCTATTGTGATTTCCTGGAGGATATACAAAAGAATACTCTCTTTGCATCTCGCTGTAAGGAAAGCCCTCCTGCACAGATTGACCGTATGTAGGTGTTGGTGGATGCAATGCCGAAGATGCAGCGCTGAAGCTGCCACCTTGACTTGAAGCATCAAAGGAGAACCTTGGGAAGAATATACTATCCTGCCTTGGGAATAGGGCACCAATGGAGTTGTTATGTGTTGGATCAGGAACACCTGCATTTGCGGATTGAAAATATTCGTTGGATGATGAGTTTGATGCCGAAAGCAAAGAATCTCTTCGATTGGAGAAGTTGAAGGTGGAGTCCTCTGCCACAGAGCTGAGTCTCGGATAGCTTTTGGTATTCAATCCTTCGCCCGACGATCCATGAGCAGGATCTTGTGGCTGGGAAGAGTCAATCATCGGCATATATTAGGAACGATGCACGTATATCTCTATCAAATGCTGTTCCCTGTTTGGGGGATCTGACTGAACTGACGTATTGTGCTAAACGGAGGACGATGGTAGAAAAGACTCAATGAAACCACTATTTTGAGGTCGTGCACGAGTTCTGTTCTCTTGTGTCCGTATCCCCCGCTATCTGGGTATCAGACACAATTTCTTGGATTGTGAACGATATATATTCGTGTATGCAGTCAAATGCTGAAAATTTGCCCGATACTTGCTGAAATCACTTTCACCAGAGGGAGGGTCTCGTGTGGGAGCCAGGGCTTACGTTTAACAAAGAGTGTTTCAGAATATTAGTATCCTTGTTTAAACCAGACAGATGTCTGACGTTCCAGTTCTTTTCTTCAGGTTTGACGATGTATTTCTAGTTTTACTCCTAATATTTCGTCTACAGATGTTGGTTGTTATTTAATATGTATACGAGGCAACTTGTACAAGGCAAAATCCAGCTGATGAAAACCACAAATTTGCCATCCGTACACCTCTTTCGCTCTAACAGAATCCAGGCTGAAGAGGTGCCCGAACAACATGTCCTATGGGGAACGGAGTGTCTGAAAATTGATAGAAGTGATCCGATTGCCTGCAATATCCTCACAGAGCCAGAACCGTGGGCTTTCTCCCATCTGACTCTCGTGCTGTGTGCCTTGTGTCCTCTAGTTTGAAATAGAGCAATTAAACCAGCTAGCTCTGCGGGAGAAAGCGAGAAAAAATCCTGCCGAGGTCTCCACCCACCTCCTACAAAAAGTTGCACATGCTTAGCACAACCCGCGATGACGAAGCCTTGGCCCGTGAACACAGCGGAACTTCTGAGGGGACTGAGGGGAACAAGGAGCAATCCATTTCAATGGGCTGATTTGCTGCAAATTACGTCAAATCCTAAACGGCAGATTGTATATGAAAAATGCAATCCAGGATATCAATCATTCCCAGTTTGTTCAAATGGCTACTCTATCTATCCCAATTACCCGAATTCCATGCCATAGAGTGAACACAGATACTCAGACCTAAATAGTCCAGTCTTTGTCATGAATTCTACCTTCAGGCCAGATAGAAAACAAATGTTTCCCTGAACTCATAGAAACATCAGATTCCTCCCCCGTAACCAATCCAGCTCATTGTCTAACCCTCCTCCATCAGCATCCACCCTTGTGTCCCAGCTTCTCCATCTAATATTCGGAAAATTGAGTTATCAGTCACGTGCGTTCAATAACGTGACATGTTGGTCAAATGAAAAAAAAATTTCAGAAATAAAACTGCTTGATATAACCATGTATGAGAAGACAGGACAAAGACCCATCGAATAGCACACAACTGCAAGATGGCACAGGAGGAAGAGCAGGTAGATGTTTCTATGGCCGAGGCCGGTGAAGATGAGGAATTAAGTCAGGAAGAACAAGATCTTGACATGGAAAAGATCAAGGTTTTACCAGGAGCATCTCAGGACGGGTCTGCAGCTTCATTCCAGATTATTGACGAGGACCACACTCTTGGAAATGCCCTCAGATACATCATAATGAAGAATCCGGAAGTGGAATTTTGTGGTTATTCGATTCCTCACCCTGCAGAGTCGAAATTGAATGTCAGAATCCAGACATACGGAGGTATGTCTGCTGTGGAGGCCTTACACAAGGGTCTAGACGACTTGGTGGACCTATGCACACACGTAGAGGACACGTTTACAGCCAAGATCAGTACACGAGATTATGCTGTTGAGGAGCCATGAGGAGAGCAATGAAGGGAGAGCCATTAATAACTGATCTGGGTGTTGAGCGACCACAGCGTAGGGCGAATATGTCTTTTTGACTGAGCTCTCCAGATCCGCTATCCCGCTGTCATTCATTTCATTCGCTGTTCCTGTTTATATTTGTATAGTAGTCGTTCGTTCAATATAGAGTTTAAGAGCCGGTCATGATGGTTCAAATAGATATCAGTTTCTGGAAGCCGGGTAATAGATTATGCAGGACTGAAAATTTTTTTATCAGGAGGATAGTATAAAATAAGATCCCACTGATACATAAGAGATTCATTTGGTCTGTTTCATTCTTTCATTTAGTCGTTAAGAAGAGAACAGTCATAATAGAGATATATAGAACTGAAAAATGTCTTACATGAATAATAATAGAAGTGGAGTGAGATCATATGGTGGTGGAGACCGTAACAGGTTCGGAAGAGACGATCGTAATGGAAACTATGGTGGTAGAGGGGGAAATCAAGGTTTCAGAGAAAGAGAGTTAGGTGATGGGCTTGTAAAGCAAAACTGGGATCTAGAGACTCTTCCAAAGTTTGAGAAGAACTTTTACAAGGAGGATCCAATAGTTTCTCAGAGATCAGAAGAGGAAGTTAACACTTTTAGAAAGGAGAACGATATGATGGTTAGCGGTAGTGACATTCCTAGACCAATTACCGGTTTTGACGAGGCGGGATTTCCAGATTATGTTTTGAAGGAGGTGAAGTCTGAAGGTTTTGAGAAGCCTACCGGAATTCAATGTCAGGGTTGGCCAATGGCTCTTTCTGGTAGGGATATGGTTGGTATTGCTTCCACTGGTTCAGGTAAGACTCTTTCTTATTGTCTTCCATCGATTGTCCATATTAATGCTCAACCATTGTTGCAGTCAGGAGATGGTCCTATTGTTTTGGTTTTGGCTCCAACTAGAGAGTTGGCTGTTCAAATTCAGAAAGAATGTAGCAAGTTTGGTAAGAGTTCTAGAATTAGAAACACCTGTGTTTATGGTGGTGTTCCAAAGGGTCAACAAATTAGAGATCTCGCCAGAGGTGCTGAAATCTGTATTGCTACACCAGGTAGATTACTAGATATGTTGGAATCTGGAAGAACAAACTTGAGAAGAGTCACCTACTTAGTTTTGGACGAGGCTGATAGAATGTTGGATATGGGTTTCGAGCCTCAGATCAGAAAAATTGTCGATCAAATTAGACCAGATAGGCAAACATTGATGTGGTCAGCAACCTGGCCAAAACAAGTCCAGACTCTTGCTAGAGACTATCTAACCGATTACATTCAAGTTAACATTGGTTCATTAGATTTGTCCGCATCCCACAATATCACCCAAATTATTGATGTTTGTTCTGAGTACGAGAAGAGAGATAAACTGGCTAAATATCTAGAAGGCGCTATGGAAGATAGTTCTGCCAAGGTTATTATCTTTGCATCGACTAAGAGAACATGTGACGAAACCACTTCTTATTTAAGAGGAGAAGGTTGGCCTGCTCTGGCTATTCATGGTGACAAAGAACAGAGAGAAAGAGATTGGGTTTTGAACGAATTCAGATCCTCCAAGTCACCTATTATGGTTGCTACCGATGTTGCTGCAAGAGGTATTGGTAAGTACATGAGATTTTTATGATTTAACTAACGTTTGGGCATCTAGGTTCTAGAGGGATTTTGCATAGTGTTGATGAATCGACATCAGCATGCACATTGACAAAGACAAACTTTTAAACCGTTACGAGTTTGTTATCGGAAACTTCATTTATTCTTTGAAAGAAAAGTGAAGACAGCGCAAAAGGTGACACCCTTTTTCTTTATGCATGTTCTCTTGTTGGCAAGAGAGAGGTGTATGAGGAGAAGAGGCTATGACTCAATAGGGGTCACAAAGATTCTAATAGAAAAAGGAATGGAGATATTTTATAAATTCCCCCACTGCATTAACTTGTGCTCTATTTCTTGTGCCACAAATGACAGATACTGGATATCTGTTCTTTGTGGTTCCAGAAATGGATATATCAAGGAGTTGAAGAAATTAATCGTTTGAGGATTATTACCTGATGAACCAGGTTTTGGATCTCAAGAGGACTTGATGTACCCTATGGTGAGAATATATTTTCTCTTTGAAGACATTATTCTTTGACCATAATTACTCTTCAGTTCACATCCGGTTATTTATATCTATAACTTGGAAGATCCTAAATCAATAGGATCTTCGAGGAAAAGATTTCTTCGATTCATATAAGGATAATTTTTATGATTATACTGTGCAGTGTCTTGGAATAAAATTTTCTTTCCTTTTTTAATTGAAATTGCCTAGTACTTCTTCTGTCAGTGTAGAAAACGACCCTGTTTTACAGATTTTTTAGAAGGTCATAATCCACCGCAACATTCACATCCAGTATTTGGCATAGTTGTGTTGGTCATGGTGAAACTGATCTAACTAATCTGTATTCCTGATGCCGAACTAACGGTTTAGTAGACGATTATAGTTGTTCTAAGAGAACATATTACTAACAAACTTTATTTGAATAGACGTTAAGGGAGTCACTGCTGTTATTAATCATGATATGCCAGGTAACGTTGAGGACTACGTCCACAGAATTGGTAGGACAGGAAGAGCAGGTGAGAAGGGAACTGCAGTTACGTTGTTCACAGAAGCTAATGCCAACCAGGCACATGACCTGATCACTATTTTGAGAGAGGCCAAGCAAAACATTCCAGATCAATTACAGGCGCTAGACAAGAAAGGAAACAGAGGTGGCTATGGCTACGGTGGATATGGAGGTAGAGGTAGAGGAGGTAGAGGTAGAGGTAGAGGAGGCTGGGGCCGTGGTGGCCGTGGTGGCCGTGGTTTTGGCAGCTCTGGCACGAACACTCAGCCTCTGGGTAACAGACGTTTCTAATTAGCTGACAATTGCTATTTCACTCTTCGAATTGCTTTTCATATTTTATATACATATTCTAATTAATTATTGAAAGTATAATTATTGTTCGGTGAGTAAAACATCAAGTTATGATTATATATGCAAGTCATGGGTTAGGATTCTTTGCGTCTTTTTCAGAATCTGCGAGCTTTGTCTTATCTTCACCGGGAGATTCTTTATTGGATTCATCACTATCAGGTCGTGGTAGTCTGGGAATGTTAGAGGCAAGATACATCGTATTGGTCAATAATTGTAATCTTATCCAAGGATGGTTTTCAAACCAGAATCTCTCCACGACAGACTCGTCATTGAAATCAATATCAGACTTCAATGCCCCTAGAATGGAGCTCACTTCATCTTTAGGTATAGCTTTGATGTCTCCTGTGTCCCGGCTGTCTATTATAGATTGAATCTTGGCACCAAGAGTTTCACCTGGAGCATATGTAGCGTTCACTTGATTGGCAAAATCAGTATTGATAGTATTGTACTTTCCCATCAGTTTCGTTTTCTGGTATTGAAGAAAGTTGCTCTTTGCAAGAGCCTTAGGAAAGTGTAGCAGAGCAAATTGTCTAACAGTCATTGGCATGAAATTTTTTGGACCATAGTAATAGTTAGAATCTTCGCCGTTACTCATTGCACGATCTCTTGCAAGACACGCTTCAATGTAATAAGGATTGTTCACCGGATCCCAATGTGTCTTGAGTTCGTATATTCCACCTCCAAACAAATAGCCCCCAGCTAGGAATCTAGTGGATCTGATAGCAAATCTACGTAATCGTCCTGCAGTAGCAGGAACCGACCGATTTGCAAATAATGAGATCGAAAAACCGATCTGTAATCCAGCTAGAATAGACCTAGGAAAAACACAGTCATATGATGGAACCAATGGGCCCCAGAGAAGAAGATATGGTGCAGAGAATCTGAAATATCTCTTGGCTATCCTCGATATAAATGTATCATTCTCGTCCTCCAATTTACGAAACTCCCAGGGGACAGGATCTTGAATTGCTGCATTCATCTTTCCTCTTATAGTAATCCAAGTGCTCCAGTTTCTGATGATCTTTCCTTTTCTGCTGGATTCATTTTTTTCAACTAACGTTTGATCCACTTTGATAATTAGTTTCCTTCCGGCTCGGTTGTCTGAGACCTATCAGATTAAATTTTGTACTGCTTACGTACTCACGTTGGTGCTTACGTCATCAATTATTATCCCTTCAAACTAACATAGTCCAGTAGAGCTGATGATCCTAAGACTTATCAGGAATGTCGTTCAATAATAACTGACTCTAAATACAGTGATTTATGTCTATTATGTATATCTCCGGGATCTATTGAGAGTGATATAAAAGTAACTAGTCATAACCATAATTCCGTCCCCTTATCTACATATATAATTTCAATCTAGCATGGCCAATCATGCAACCAACATACATCATTGATTGCCATGTTACAGATGGAAATGAATATCAAGCATCATGTTATTAATCACCCAACAATGTATCGTTCAATTATATCACGAAACAACCTAATAAACAGTTTGAACAGCCCTTTCTATAAGACTGATTAGCAAGATCGAATGGAGCAAGCTATAGGTTTAATAGAGAATCTACAAGAAGCCAATAATGAAACAAAATGTTAGGAATAATTCCAAAACATCAATTCAAACTATCAGGAAGGTTTCAAATATGTAGTATATAAAACATGCATCAAAAACCTATCGTAAAAGGACGTCTTCAGAGTCATAGGCAAGCTCCTTATTTGTAGTTGTCAAGAACGTATCTACCCAAGATCTTACCAGCTTCCATCTTCTTGAACACTTCTGGCAACTCAGACAAACCGACAATCTGGTATGGAGATCTGACTAGACCTCTGGTGAAGAAGTCAACAGCCTCAGCAGTATCTTGTCTGTTACCGACATAAGAACCTCTAATCTCAATGGACTTGACAACGTGTTGGAAGACGGAGGACTTGCAGACAGCACCAGCTGGCAAACCAACCAAGACGACCTTACCTAGAGGTCTGACGAATTCAGCGGATTGAGCAATAGCCTTCTCGGAAACAGAGACGTTAACGACACCGTGTGGACCACCGTTGGTGACCTCCTGGATCTTTGCAACAATATCCTTCTCCTTGGTGAAGTCAACGAAGAACTCAGCACCTAAAGACTTGACGAACTTCTCCTTCTCATCACCACCATCGATACCCAAGACTCTGAGACCCATAGCAGTAGCGTATTGAACGGCCAAGGATCCCAATCCTCCACCAGCACCAGAAATGGCAACAATTTGACCTGGACGCAAGTCAGCAGTTTTCAATGCCTTGTAGACAGTGACACCAGCACACAAGATTGGAGCAACGGAAGCCAAGTCAGTTCCTTGAGGAAGTTGAGCAGCCTGCACAGCATCAGCAGTAGCGTATTGTTGGAAAGTACCATCGTGGGTGTAACCAGACAAGTCGGCCTTAAGACAGTTGGACTCAGCACCTTGTCTACAGAACTCACAACCCATACAAGAACCGTTCAACCACTTGATACCAGCCAAGTCACCGATCTCGAAGTTGGTAACATTAGCACCCTTGGCGACAACAATACCAGCACCCTCGTGACCACCGACCAATGGAAGCTTCACAGCCAATGGCCAGTCACCCTTCCAAGCGTGCAAATCAGTGTGACAAACACCGGTGTACTTGACATTGACCAAGATCTCGTTGGCCTTTGGAGTTGGAACTGGAATGTCCTTGAATTCAAGAGGACCACCGTTCTCGTAGAAGATAACACCCTTTTGGGTTGCTGGGATAACTGGAGCGGCAGAGTACATTCTGCTGAACATGGATGTGTTAGCTTTCAATCCTCTGGTACCAGTAGCTTTGAATTGTTTAAGCAGTTGTTGGTTTAGGCTCATCATCTTGAAGAGATAAGATTGGGAATATTTCCTTTAAGTTGTATACGGAAGACCCCAAGAAAACACAGTCTAATTCATCCGCAAAATAAGAAGGTAAAAAGCACTCTTTTTAAAAGATAATCCATGATGCCACCCATGATCTGTTTTACTTCTATACACAGTTTCCGGCCACCAAAAAATTTCCAACTACGAGAATCAACCAATACCATTCACGAAAAATCACCACACACATATACAGTATCATTGCAAGAGCGAGAATCGGCTTACTTTTAAGGTTAATCTCCTTTGTCAGCCGCTCAAAATGCATAGTTCCAAAAAGCTACCATTCCACTGGCCAACCTTATTGTTAAGACACACCCCTTTTGATGCAGCCTGTTACCAATCATTTGCTCGGATGCGCTGTTTATTTAGGAATCCGATGGAGTGCGTTCTTTCTTTGGTGGTTGTGAAACAGCTCTCCCATGATAAGCTGCACTTCTAGTGGGGGAATGAAGCTTGCAATAATGTTTTATGGGGTGCGGACCGGGTGCACCACGGATGCAGGACGGCTACCAAAAGCAGCAATTCCATCATTTTCGAGGAAGCACACTACATTAAGTTCGGACTTGGAAAAATAATCCCAAATGTACACCCCGTCACCCCATACTGACTTATTGGGTATGGGGTTTGAAGCTGGGGTCTAGGTTGACAATCGAGATGGGGATATAATTAGAGATTGAGACCACAATTAGAGAAGATTTTTGTCCTATGTTGTGATGCCTAAACACGACGTTGTGATGGCTTCCACCACTCCGTTCTCCGGTTATTGTAGACAGGCGTGCATAACGCATCCTTGAACCCGCATTGTGAACAACAAAAATTGTGCGAGTGTCTTTGTTTAGTCGTGGCGAAGGACAAATTCAGCCGGCAATCCCAACAGACAGCCAGGTTCCCGCGAACGGCACAAGGAGGGGTAGAGGGGTGCCTCATCAAGCAGATTTGGATTATCAAACATGGGGTGTAAATAGGGTGATATGGGGGTTTTCATATAGACGACACGTTGTCTTTAAAGCTAAGAGGGGCATTAACTGTTGGGATACAGGGTGAGCTACCAATGTCTATGGTGTCCACCATTCAAGACCCCTTTTTGTTGCTTCATCCAACACTTGCACACTTAATGCGCGGATATTCGGCATGTTAAGCACTTGGATGCTTTACTCCCGATAACTTGGGATTTCCGCTGTACAGTCAGGCTGTAGACGTCTGTCATGGGTTTCCGCTGTATTCCGTCAGGAATATAATTGTGTTTTTAAACTGTATCATGCTTTTGTGGCATAGTCTAGCCCGACCCAGGAACTAGTCTATATATCGGAAAACATCCTTCTCAGCTCACATCTCTTTGGGACGAGGCATTTTTACGGAGTTCTATCCGAAATTCCCTATACATATTGAGGTTACAATACGCTACTCCCCGATTATATCCCCCACAACAACTTCTCACATATTGTAGCACCCTTTCCCCCCCTTTTGATAAACCTATTGGCTTCCACATTTTGTGGCTCATTTTGTGGCTCATTCTCTCCATATTTGGATCAGATACTCTTCGGTGGTGTTATCTGACACATCTGACCGAATTCGGAATTTGAGCTATGCGTCGATTGACTCTATCTTTGGACGGTTGGCTAAACCATAAATTAGTAAATGAGCTGACGGGTAGAGTGACGGAGTCCTAGCAAGGAACTCAGAGTTTATGGACCTACAGCAGCTACTACAAGCAGTGATTTTGCAAATATTGTAAATCTGAAACACATCATAAATGAAGGTGGAAAACGTTTACATACAAACGAAAAGACAAAACCCATAGATTCAGACAAACACATTTATTGCTGTTTGTTCTGTGCTAGAAAGAAGTTGACAGCCAGAAGCTCAAGACCATACTGTTTACTCCATTCTTCAGCACCATACCCTGGAATTCCTGTACCCCAACAAGGTCTGTCAGAAGGAGCTTCAGGTTCGACTCCTGGTCTTTGCCTATAAAGTAGAAAAACGTACCTGTGCTTTCCTGTTTTCGGTGGAGGGCCTGGACCCACGTAAGGAAGCAAATCCGAACCTAACAAGTTCTTGGTTGTGAGTTTATCCTCGATTTGAGAGGCCTCGACCTCTAGCGAATTAGAGTCGAATTCGTTCAACTTGATATTCTTGGAAATGTAATGGCAGTATTCGGACCATTTGTCATCTTCTCTAGTCGGAGCATCAGGATCTGTGACAACTAGAGTGAATTTATCGTCCTTGGAAATTTTGAATTCCTCGGAATCAGTTTCGTTTCCCGTGGAAAGATTCAAAGTGAATGCCATCGAAGGCCGAGTCTGAGTCTCCTCAGGAGTGAGAGAATTTCCCATAGCCACATCCTTATCTGCACCATAGGAAATCACCAGAAGACCCTTAGGTGTGAAGCCAGTATTGTGGATAACTGTTGGAATCACCTCATGTTTAACAAGGGCTTCCTTAATGGAGTTCGAGATAGTCACTAAACGCATAATGCCTATATTTTTGAGACACTTATCGGAGTTTGCAATTGGCCTTGTTCTAAAAGTACAAATGTCACGTATTTGCCTTCTATTGGAGTTTTTCTGAAGATAAACGTCGATTAATCCACTTCTGAGGCTACGAACGACACCCGACCTACTTAATTTAGGTAAACTTTTTCTGGCAACTTGATTGCTAATCGATATTAGACCCAATGTCATATGATTTTGCCAGAAACACAAGCAAACCGATATAACTAGACGCTTTGAAGAAAGAAAGCCGGTCAATTGAACAAAACTTATTGCTTCAATGCAGCCAGATAACAGAAGTTGGGCATTCTCACTTCATAACCTCATTTGAGTGCCTTTCTTTGTGTAGAATAATTCTCTAGTGTGTAGTCTCACACGTGATGGTGCACGGATGTTTATAAGGTCCGTTCCTCGCCAGAAGGAGTCATCGGACAGAACAGAGGACAAGGTAATACACTGATAAATGATTTGATCGATGGCTATTAGGTTTTGAATATATAGCGATGAGTAGACTGTAGATGGACACAAAATGTAGGAGCTGACCCTAAAATAACTTATATATATTTGTTTTTATTCCATTCATCATCCTGTATGAAACTGATAAGAGCTTTGCTGCCTGTCTGAAGAAGAGGATGGCCTGCGACAATATTGAGAAACTTCTCTAGACCCTTTCTTCTCTCCTCGATAAAGTCGTCGTTGAATCGATGGGAATAATTCAACAGCGCCTTATCAGGAAGCTTGGGAACTACCACACGGGTGGTCTCAGTCTCTAGAATCTTTCGGAATGAGTCAAAATCGCTGTACCGTCTTCTCACCTTTGAGAAAGACTTCTTGAAAGCAGGGATGTTGGTCCGACATATGATCTCGTAATCTGTATACATAGAGGTTGACTTGTTTCCATGGGTGACGGGATTCACAACCTCCAACTCTAGGAAGTTCTCCGGCTCCCCATACAGCTCATCGAACGTCTGTTTGTGCTCCTTGACAGGCTTGTTCGTGACAGCTGAAGAGAATGACTGGAACGGATTTGCAGTCGGCATGTGTATATTTTTACTGTAGTACCTAAACCACGTTTGCACACGGTCGTATGAGTCCTCTGTAAGTGTTCTCAGTGGTCTTTAATGCCCATGAGTGGTGTTCTTTTGTTGTACATCATCCTCGAACCTTCGATGTACGTAGTTGATAGCTTTCGAGAGATATATTCTGGTGTAAGGATGTGTGTAATTCATGGGAGGTGATCTATGAGTATCAGAGAGACCTACGGTTATCAGAAGGGAAGGGTGTGAAAGGATTTCAGGTGCACAAATCCGGGGCTATGTGATTGTTTCACTCTCCAGTTTGGGCTGACCTGGGTCTTGGATCTTGGGTCTTTACCAGGCTTGGTGATTCGTTGTTTCGTAAGATTCCTTTTAGGGAACTAAGAGAAGGGTCGATGTTGGGATGATAGACCCGACGATCTGGAGGCTGTTGAAATGTCATCGAATTCGGTGGATTCGAGGGTGTTGTGTCAACGAAGAGTCCATGGTATGTTGGTTGGGAGCTTCAGAGACGTTGGTTGTTCTTTTATGACAAACGTGATGTCGCAGACATCTCTTGTCAGGTTTTTCCAAATTCCGAATTTTAACGGAAATTGAGAAATTACTGTTTTCAACCGAAAGACCCCAAAAAATGTGTGCGAAAAAACGAAACCAACATATTAGGTATTAGAAGGGTTTGTTGTAATTATGGAGAGATTGTGGGACATTTGGAAGAGAAAGAAACCAAAAATATACACTGAAGAGAGGTCTATATTTGGATGAATATTTTTCCAGAATTTTAACCGGGTTAGAAAGGGGAAAAAAGAGTATTTAGACAAGTTGACCGTTGCATAATAATAGTACCGTGGTTGAAGAGAGATAGAAGCAGGGTAACAAGAGCAGCACAAGAGCTACAAGTTTCCAAGAAGTAGGAAAGATCTTGATAGCCAATCTTAGAGTATTGGTTGCGGAATACTCTTCCTTTCGTTCTGAGTGTTTGCGGAAATCATGGACGATAATAGTGGTCATCCCTCGGTTTCAGGGATACCGGGAAACCCTGGATCTAATGGCGGCGCTGAAATGCAATTTACTGAGTTCAATGATACAGATCAATACCAGGATGAAATTGACAGGTATGGGCAGACACAGTATGAGACTGAGCAGTCGCAGTTGCACCAGATGCATGCTCAATTGGACGACCAACCTATGATAGATGAAGATGAGGACGAAGACGTCGACGAAGAAGTCGATGAGGAAGATCTAGGCGAGGAAATAGTGGATAATGAAGACCGAGTGGATGATGGTGAAGATGATGATGATGACGACGAGTTTGGGGGGCCTTCAGGAGCCTTCAGCAATGTGGGGCAAGGTCTTAGTGGAAAATACAAAAACATGATGATGCAATATTGGCAAGAAACTATCAACTCAATTGAGCATGATAACCATGATTTCAAAAATCATCAATTACCTCTTGCAAGAATTAAAAAAGTGATGAAAACGGACGAAGAAGTCAAAATGATCTCCGCCGAAGCCCCGATTCTCTTCGCTAAGGGTTGTGACATATTTATAGCCGAATTGACAATGAGAGCATGGATCCATGCAGAAGAAAACAAAAGAAGGACTCTACAGAAATCAGATATTGCTGCAGCGCTTCAAAAGTCTGACATGTTTGACTTTCTCATCGATATAGTCCCTAGAGAAGAGGAGAAGCCAAAGAAGAAGCACGCTCATCTACAGCATTTGCAACCCCCATCTGCCGAATTTGCTCCACATCATACGATTACTGACCAATCGGTTGCATCTCATCAGCCGCCGCACGAATACCAGTTGCCTCAGGCCGGTTCACCTCCATCCACAACTCCTACAGACGATAACGATTATCAACAACAGTATCTCCAATACCAACAACAGCAAGTAGTTAGCGATCAGATTCTTCAACAACAACAGTATCTGCAGCATGTTTATCAACAGGGAGGACAACAAGGCTCGCCACATCCTGAATCTCAGCAAGGCCAACCTCACCATCCAATGCCCCAGGAAATCAATCCTGTGAAGGAAGAGGATGGCAAGTTTACAAACGGTTACGATTATTGATTTTTGAGTGCTGGTGATTTAAAGCTGCTATTTCATTTACTTTTCCTACATGTTACGCTTTTCTAATAATGATGGAATGGTCCATGTTTCTTTGTATAACATTATTTAGTTTTTTCTTCTGGTTTTTATTGGGTTGATCTTTTACTCAGAGATGGCCTGTACTACACTGATTGAATAATAATCATGTGTCTGTACTTTTAGATTCTGTTTCATTATTTTAACTGACCTTTTGTTTTGTTAAACCCAAAAAGATGTTCAAACAGTGGTATATTCCAAACATCTCTTTAATCTATTCTAACTCTGCCACAGCTTCTAACTCAACGAGCAGTTTTGGACCTAGCTTCACAACCACACATGATCTTGGAGGAGCATTAGGGAAGTACTTAGCATAGACTTCGTTGACTTTTGGGACATTTTCTGGCTCGGTCACAAATAAAAGGACCTTGACAACAGAATCTAAAGAAGCTCCTGCAGTCTTCAAAATCACCTCTAATTGCTCGATAGCTAATGCTGTCTGTCTTTTGGGACAATCAGGGACTTCGCCTGTTTTCTCGATACCAACAGATCCAGCAGTATAAACAAGACCACTTTTAGTAATGGTAGCAGCTTTGAGGAGGGGAGTCGGGGACTTCAAACCGCAGTCCTCCCAGGATAGAATTTTAGGAGCCATTGTGTGTATAATTTGAATTCTTGAGTTGATCTATCTACACCATCTCAACATTTTCTTTGTTGGCGGATTCTGCTCACATATAAACGACTTAATAGTTTTGTTGTGCCGAGCAGTATGCCATAGATATAGATCTCAATCTGTTCCGCCCGCACTGTAATAAGCGAATACCTGCGCAACTTTCCCTGATAGGGAATTCTGAAAATCGCTATCAATTTCAGCTCCCTAATCACTGGAACAACAACTACAAAAACGAAGCGACATCATATAAGGGGTTTTCCGTTACTCTAAGAAACTTCCAGATCTGTCGAGTCTCTGGTGGTTCCTGGACTCTCTTGAGACTATCCTCTTGCTGAACAGAGAGAACAGTAATTAGTGAGCCTGGTCTAAGAACAATCGCTCCATCCGACTAGCCGAAAATCAAAGTCACGTGGACACCGATTCTTTTCTGCGCCAAATAGCCAGTCCCGCTCTCCGGTGTACTGATGCAGGATTCTTTTAGTGGTGTAGGGATGTTCTGTTCATGGTGACGGAAGGGTAAACGACTGGGTCATTTAGTGCCAATATGAGATTCCAGTAAGAGCGGATAACAGCAAGAGGACTCCAGGATATAGATCAAAAATTCAGTGGTAGGATGGCATTAAGCACAGAAATGGTGTTATTTTGAAAGGGTCCATTTTCGATTCTTAGAGTTTCGAAGTTACCGGTTTTCCTGCCGGACTATCGCATACCAGGAATCCGAGTTCTGCAAGGAATTGTTTCAACGGCTATTCAGGGACAGCCAGTCTATTGAGGTAAAAGCTGGCAATTACCCTGTGGTGGTAAATTTCTATTCAACAGAAAATCGTCACACGAGCGATTTCCCGATTCGGACCATTACAGCGAATCGGTTCTTTTTAGTCCTATGATGAGCGGTTGACATTCATTGGCAGCCTTGGCACGAAGGGTCCTTTTGGCGGTCGGTCATTTCACCAGGGCGTAGCAGCCTGTGACGAAAAAGCCCAGCTGATGAAATGCAGAAAATCCTCCGGTAGAGGGTTAACCAGCTGTCTCGCACGAATTCCATTCCTACAAGAATGATTAAGGTAACAAATTTTTTTTCCTCCTGTTGTTGCTTTTGTTAGGGGAAACAGACGTGGGTGTCATAGATTGTGGCAGAAAGAACCAACTTGTATTAAAAAGAACATTTTCCCCTTTTCACGGGATTTTGTTAAGTTTTATAGTTCTTCAGAAGTTTAGGAAATGAAGTTCTCACATTCTCTTCAGTTCAACAGCGTGCCAGAATGGCAAGAACATTATCTAGCATATTCGGCACTCAAAAAAATCATATACGAGCTACAGGAAATAGTTATTGAAAACCAGGAATATGGAACTGGCAACTCGTCCACCGCCGTGGCAGGAAACACTTCAGATTCTGGAAGCAGACTCGAGGGCCTTCTTGCTCCGTCGTCACCAAGTCTCAAAACCAAATTGAAGGGAGCACTTTCTTCTATCAAACTATCCAGAAAACAGCCCAAGTCCAACCCAGAGGTGACCTCCGAAACTTACGAATTGGATAATGTATCGGCTTTGGAAGAGGAGCACACAGACATCAAAAAAGTGGATCTAATTAAAGTCACCCCTAAATCTTTCTTCGAATCCCAACTCAATAAAGAGCTGCGAAAAATTGACAGCTTCTATTCGGAAATTGAACAAGGAATCTTTGAGAAGATCGAAAGACTGTTCAAGGACTTGAAATACTTTCAAGAGACTCAGCATGATCTAGAAAGAGTCAAGACAGTCGAAACAGTGGATCGCGACCTTGAAAGAGACCCTTTGGTTTATTTCGACGATGATGAAGACGATTTAGAGTCCACTACCGCATTTTCGACTCTACTCAGTGACCGTGAAATAGACCTATCTTATCAGCATACCGTTAATTACAAAAAAAGAATCGTACAATGTTTCACAGATTTATCTCAGCTGAAGTCGTTTATTGAACTTAACAAAATCGGTTTTGGTAAAGTCTGCAAAAAGTTTGATAAAGTCCTAGATGAACACATCAGACAGGCATATGTAGGCGGTCTGTCTACAAGATCCTACGTCTTTGAAGATAGCACAATTGCAAAAATCAATGACTATCTTGAAGAGCTCATTAAGGTGTATGCCGGTGTCACTAATGAGACCATCGACGAAGCCAGAATGAATCTTAGATCAAACCTCAGAGAGCACATTGTTTTTGAAAGAAGTACTGTATGGAAACAAATGATCGGTATAGAAAAGGATAAAAATAATGCTAAGGGTTCCAGTGTTCTCACCGGTGATGAGTCCGAGCTCAAGGGCTTTTATGCAGTTGATTGTTGGGTTTTCAAGTTACCTTTCACGATAAATTTGAAATTTACTAAGATTGAAAATTTCATGTTCCCCAAGTTCTTTATTAGCTGGACAACTTTCAAAATCTGTCTTGCTATTCTAGTTGGTGGTATTTTACTAGGAGTGAAAACATTAAATGATAGAACTCAGGGAAATTGTCTGGCAGTTGTTGCGGTTTGTGCTATTTTATGGGCTAGTGAGGCCATTCCTCTCTTTGCCACTTCTCTCTTGGTTCCGTTTTTAGTCGTTCTTTGTAATGTGCTAAAGGATGAAGATACCGGAGAGGTCATGGCTGCATCCGATGCTGCCTCTTATATTTTCAGCACTATGTGGAACTCCACCATTATGCTATTAATGGGTGGTTTCACATTAGCTGCTGCTTTGTCCAAATATAATATTGCTAGGGTAGCAGCCTCATATATCATGTACTTTGCAGGTACTTCTCCAAGGAAGATCTTATTTGCTGTCATGGTTGTTGCACTTTTCTTATCTATGTGGATCTCTAATGTTGCTGCACCAGTGCTAGCATACTCCCTGATCAGTCCACTATTAAAAAGCATTCCAACAGATTCGGGATTTGCGAAGGCTCTTGTTCTGGGTATTGCTTTAGTCTCGGATGTCGGAGGAATGTCCACGCCTATTGCATCTCCTCAGAATATGATTGCCATTGAAGCTCTTGATCCCCAGCCAACTTGGGGTAACTGGTTTTCATTCTCAATTCCCCTCAGTATTATGGGTTTGTTTGTGGTATGGCTGGAAATGATACTCACATTTAAAATTAACACTGTTAAGCTCAAGCCTATTAAGCCTATTAAGGGTAAGTTTACATTGAAACAATACTACATCATAGCTGTTACCATTATAACCATTGTGCTTTGGTGTTTGGAGTCTCAGTTAGAGAACAAACTCGGTGCATCAGGAATTACTTCGGTTGTTCCAATTATTGCATTTTATGGTACCGGATTGTTAACAACTACTGATGTTAACAATTACCCATGGTCGATTGTCTTGTTGGCAATGGGTGGTATCGCATTGGGAAAAGCAGTGACCTCGTCTGGATTATTGCACACGATTGCGATTTCTCTTTCTGAGAGAATTGCGTCATATCCGCCTATTGCAGTTCTTGCTATCTTTGGAATATTGTGTCTAGTGTTTGCAACCTTTGTTTCTCACACTGTATCTGCATTGATTTTGATTCCACTAGTTCAGTCTGTGGGTATTGAGCTGGGTCAAGAATTCCTGCTGGTGTGCGGTATTTCGTTGATGGCATCTGTCGGTATGGCGCTTCCTATGTCTGGATTCCCTAACTCTATTGCAATTTCGATGACTGATGACTTGGGAAAACGGTATTTGAGTACAGGACTATTTATTTCAAGAGGTGTTATTTCTTCTCTAATTATGTATATTCTGATCATTACTGTTGGTTATGGTATTATGTCTACAATCAAACATTAGAGAGTGTTTTTCGTGTTAATTTGGTTTAAACTATTGTATAATATTTTCTTCAATGTTTTTCGAATTGATGTTCAATGTTTTTTAGTGTAATTTAAAATAGCTCTTGCTACCAGATACAAGTATGCTGAAACCTGTAATATTGGTAGAAAAAAAATTCCAAAAAATAATGTGCCGTCCCCTGGAATCGAACCAAGGTCGCTTCTGCCACAAAGAAGAGTACTAACCACTATACTAGAACGGCTTCTAATGTTCAATTAAGCAGTGATCTTTGATCATCTTTGGTGATTTCCTTGCTGATAAGACATGTTATTTTTGTTTAGAAACCACTCTTTTTGTCCGCAAGAGTTGCTTATCTTCTTAAAAGTTTCAGTATTGGCATGATTCTTTTGTTTCAATATGTCCGATATGAAGAATCAAGGGTGTTTCTTTGTCCATATTTGACGATGATTTCGACTGATCCCCAATTTTGATAAAATTAATATTCAATTACTGAATCGAATCATTTAATTAGGGGAATTTTTCGATATTTTTCGATATTTTTCGATATTTTGAGTTTTCTTGTCCAATTACGTCCATTTATGTCTTCTTTTTGATCATTAAGTGATTATTCCTCCATTTTCTTATTGAATCTACTATTCTATGTCTATTTAAATCACTGGTGAGTTTTCACTTCCCTATGGGATCTTTCCAACCGCGACATTGTCGCGAACAATCTTGATTTTGCCGCCCGACAGCTGGATGAATTGGCTGTGCCACAATTTCTATCCCTGAGAACATTTTCTTACAAAGGATCGTCATAAAATAGGCAGATTCTTCGTTCAAGAAGTACAAGGACTTATAACACGAAATTGGTAATCTGTAGAGAAAACAATCATCAACTTTGGGCAAAGAAACAACTACACAAAAGGTCGGAAAATCGGAACCGTCTTTCGCAGTCGTGATTCCTATTTAGTTATATTATAGTGCGTCATATTGACTTAATACTTATGGGTGACAAGTGAGATAATTATTGCCCTGTCAGAATAACTAAGAACAGAACCTATCATATAAACACATCAAAAATGATACCTGGTTATATTTTTGCCGACGGAATATATTACAAGATCGACTCATTGGAAAAACGTGATGGCTCAGACTCTTCAAGTAGCTGTGTTAGCTGTCCTGACGACATAGGATCCTGTCCACAGTGTGCAGACGATGAACAATGCATACAGACGACACGGACTTGTCAGACATGCGCCTCATATATATGTTCGAGCATCACAACCACACTCGATAGTCCAACGACTTCCAATTCTACAACAACGGGCTCTTCATCCTCTGGACTCGGCTCTGCTAAGGTTGGAGGTATTGCAGGAGGTGTGGCTGCTTTTGTTTTCCTCATACTCTTGTGTTTCTTCTACCTGCTCTATAAAAAATGGTACAAAGTTAGATACCCCCACGGATTTTTCTATTATTATGAAGACGATGAGGATGACAAGGAATCGTTCCTGGAAGAGTCGGGACCCTGGAAATCGAGACGAATGTCTCAGAATACCACGGCCAACTCTGTTCTAACAAAAGCCTCAAATGTCATCAACGTCGCCTATATTCCGGGAGTCACCATCAGAGATGGAAATGCTCGATTACAATCAAGAAACGGAGGATCATCTTCTGCTTCTATTTCTAGATACAGCAACAAGGCAATGAGTGTTTACTCAAAGGAGACTTATTTCAGTGATTTGGATGCCGCTTCCATCCATGGTGGTAACGTTGCCACGCGAGGAGGAGTTCCGAGACTGGTGAACGTTGATGAGGACGTGTATGATTACGACGAGGATAGTGCAACTAAACTCACCACTAACAAGTCTGGTTACATTAGAGGTCTTCAACACGATCTTATTGAGGAAGAGGAGGAGGACGAAACGGAATATGACTTTCCAAATGGACAAGGCCAAAGTTCAAGTTCAGCTGCTGGTTCTGGTAACCAAATTTCCGTGTCGAAAAACAAGTCGTATGGTCCATTACGTATGCAGCCATTGGGAGAGATGGCCAGTACTGTGAATGAGTCGGACGGAAGTTCTTCTGATTCCGATCTTGCGGACTCAGATGAGGAGAATATTGAGTTTCTAACCTCACAACATCAACAGGGCAAGCTAAAGTTGGCCAGCAAGCAACGGCCGTTGGTAACCTTTAATAGGAACGATGATTCGTATCGGCACGTTGAAAGTCGTCAGCATGACATTCCTCTACAACTTTTAGAAGAAGATAGTGACGACGAGTTTTCTGGAAGTTTGGGTGCTGATACTGAAGGTGATGTTCTTCTGGAGGTTGATTTACACCCTGACAGCCGTCCTGAGCATGTTTCAACCTCGGCTTCTGATCCTTTTGCCAGTCCTTTAGACGACCACAAGGTTTAGCTGGAGCAGAACAGAGAACCCTCTGATTTCGGGCCATTTTCTAGCTTTTTGTCCCAGGATTTTCCTATGTGTAGATTACGACATTTTCTTTGGTTTATGACAACTTCATTGGTCCATCAAGATGGTCCAAGGGTCCTTTTATTCCCGTATATTTGGTACTTGCTTTTAACAAAAATTTTCAGCCGTTTTCTGGTTTCGCACAAATTAATCTGTTGACAAAATAAAGTCAAGTAAATAAAAACAAAGAAACATAAACAGGTGAATATATGAGAAAGAAGAAGAATATAGTAGGAATTATAAGAGAAACAACAGGAACGGACAAAGGTTAGTGGATCACGTCAAGATAGGAGTTAGGTTGTCACTGGAGGTTTGTAAATAGCAAGCGAAGAAACATACTTTGCAAGATGGCAACCGACAGGAAGAGATTTATGGACGACCAAGCGAATGAGGTGAGTAGAAAGAAGAAAAGGGAGTGTTTTGGGCATATATCCGCAATCTGATGTGTCACATGGCATGAAGTCGAGATAAAGTGGATTGGAAACTATCCTATTGACTCATTGAGCCCCTGGAAGCTCATGTGAAACGAAATCGTCAGCAAGTGGGCTCTTCACTAATAGCGTAATTAATACTAACAAAATATTTTCGGTTCTTTGCCGATACTTATAGATCCCATATGATGATCCTAATGAGCTGATCAACCAGGTGATAAAGAACTTGGCAGTCCCTCCGGATAACGTACCCGCAACAGTGTCTCGAATGTACAGCAATGACAAAAATCTCAACAACGAGGTACAGGCATATGCTAAGATTTCAGGAAGAGATTGGACTTTCTACGTGAAGAGTCTACGAGTGATCATTGGTAGAAATACTGACTCACATCATCCAGAGAAACCAGATGAAGGAGTGGACATAGACCTGGGCCCGTCGAAAGTGGTATCAAGAAAGCATGCCTCTATAGCTTACAACCTGGAAGAGAGAAGATGGGAGCTGTTGATCCTTGGAAGAAATGGACTGAAGATAGATGCACAAAGAGTCAATTCGACCTCTGGTGTGAATGGACCTGTTTTTCTCAATTCGGGTAATATCATTGACATAGGTGGAACACAGATGATGTTCATTTTACCTGATGCAGCTCCTGTCATTTCCAACATCTTTTTGCAGAATTTCAAGAGCAAAAGACCAAGATCAGACGTATTTTCAGGTACAGGCAGCTTGATGTACTCTACAGACTTGTACAGTAATAATGTCAGGGGATTTCAAATGTACAACAAAAACTCTTCTCATTCAGAAGTGATATCGCCACCTACAGGAGCAAAGAACTTTGGTTCTGAGCAGGATCTCTCTAAAGACGAAGCCAAGGATTTAAAACCTCCATTTTCCTATGCCACAATGATCACACAGGCAATTCTATCCAACCCACAAGGTATTCTTTCTTTGTCGGAAATCTATGAATGGATATCTAGTCACTATGCTTACTATAGACATAGCAAGCAAGGCTGGCAAAATTCCATTAGACATAACCTGTCTTTGAATAAGGCTTTTGAAAAGGTTCCTAGAAAGCCCAATGAGCCAGGAAAAGGTATGAAGTGGCAAATTAGTGAAAGTTATCGTAAGGAATTTCTAAAGAAGTGGGAAGAAGGCACTCTCAATAAAATCAAAAGAGGTAGTAGCGTCTCCCGGCAGTTACAAATGCATTTGATAAAGAATAAGGGATTGCCAGACTCGGGGAGATCTGCAATTCAAGTTAATGTATCACAAGATACATCACCGTCTGATTTGCAAATGGGCGATTCGGTGATATACAAGGCCCCAGATCATGTGAATATTTATCAGAAAAATCCATATTTGGCAGGAGCCAATTCAAATAGTTTAGTCAAGTCACAAACGACTCCTTCTCTCCCACCAGAGACCTCATCATCTGTTATTTCACAACAAAGCACTATCGGCCAGATTACAGAACCGGCTAATAGACTAATTCATACGGACTCACATGATGCTCTGAATTACATCACAGCTGCAGCTAGTCTATCTAACAGCACAATACCTTCAACGAATCAATCTGCGTCAACCTCAGGCACTTCAACATCTTCGAATATACAAATTAAAAATGAGCTTTCCTCCCCAATAAAACCGTTTGGAGTACATGATTACCGCTCCAACTTCAACGGTGTTGCTCCACCATCATTATCTGCACGTACCTCATTACCCGAGGCGTCAGCATCCAGTAGCAGAACTCTACCAATCCAAAGCATTAATGATCGAACCGGCAAACCGCTTTCAAATACGGGGGCTACAGACAGTGGAAATACTTCACTTTATCCTACAAGCCCAAAAAAGTATCAGGTGAGTGCCTTAGAGGCATACACCCCTGATCGTGGATCATCCAGACATCAGCTAGACCCACCGTCATCGCAATCACATCCTTCGATCAATTCTTCCCCTGCTTTATGGAATTACGTACAATTTTCAACTCCTTTGGGGGGACCATCTTCGAATGGCAATCCTCAACAACAAGGCCAATTAACCGGGCCGAACAGTACAGAGAAACTGCCTCTTAAAATGGAATTAGAGAGCCCATTAAGAAACAGGAAGACTGATTCCCAGATTGGGGACTTGAAGGATGTTGATTTGGCTAAGGGATTCAAAGATTAGTTTTCAGACCAAGAGATCTCCTATTGCAGATTATTAATACTTTATAACTAATATCCCCTTTATCTACATGTTAATTCTACGGATATGACTTGTCTATGACCAGTTGATTTTTGAATGGCGTTCGCTTTTTTGACAAGAGCTTTAAGGCTGAGACTTATGCATAGACATTACTATACTGCTATTGTCTATGCATATATAGGCCCGCTGTGTATATAGGGGGTGTTTTCTCCGAGATATGATATTCTTTTGACTTGCTATTTTCTAAAAAGTGACCCAATTCATTCATTCCCTTTTAGTTTCACTTTAGTTCGACAATATGAAGTATAATTATTTCTTAGGTCTTTACACTTAAATTAATCCAAAGGAGTAACATTAAAAATTTCATAAACCAAAATAATACTTAAGACCTCATCATAGAGAGGCCTCAATAGATAACCAATATAATATCATAGTGCTATATACATGCGGGGTAAGCGTCGGTCATTAGAAAACAGCTATTTGACAGGTAAGGATCATCGCAAGCAATGAACCAGAAGAATTCTAGATTGACCAAAATTAACGAGGAGTCAGAATGGATGCATCTTCTAGTGACTCTCGGTAAAACTCTCACTTAATATACTTCCAAATGAAACAAGATATTGTTCACCACCGGAGACAAGTGATGCAGATGGTGTATACAATAAATTTGAAGTTTTCTGGGCCTTGGCGGACGTATCAAACGACAAGGGAGTACTGTCAAAAAGTTCATAGGATTCAGTCGGTAATCCTGCTGAAGGTGAGGTAGCAATACCTGCTGGTAGAAGAGAAGAATCAAATATTGGGAAAGATGTTTCTGGATTAGCAAAAGTATTTTGGTCAATTGCCCGAAAAGAGAACAAATCCACCACTGAATTTGGTGATGCCACTTGATCTTCCCAGTTCTCGTCATCATCATCATCATCTCGTTCAAGTTTCTGCACAGACAACGAGTTGAATTCTTTCATTTCCTTATTTCCAATCTGGAAGTCAAGATTAAGATCCAATGTTAAATTTGCATTGGAGGGGGTTTGCATCTCCAATCCTGGGGAGCCTATTGAACCACATGAGGTGGAGTTAGTTAGCGAATCCGATGAGTCTGTAGATAACCGTTCTGCATCATCATTACCTCTCTTAACTATATTATTAATGTCATCGAAAAGGTCTGAATTGTCGACATCTGCACCCTTTGGATCATCGACGGCCCTACCACCTTGGAAATTCTCCTGCATCATAATTTCACCCTTGTACAGGAACTCTGAAGCACTGTTGTGCGTTCTGAAGTGAGAAAGCGCTTCAATCTTCTCAGAAACATAGGCTAGCAGATCTGTATTGAAAGACTGAAATGTAGAGATCTTTTCAAACTTTGTAACAATTAGCTTGATATAACGAACATTCAAGTTTGGAGAGTAAATCATAGAATTCAGTTGATTCAAAAGGTCATTAAGAAGAAGCTTGAAAGTGTTTTTCAAAGTCAAAGAATTTATACCATAATCATAGTCTTCGAAAGTGAAGATCTGTATTAAGTAATTGAGAATCTTCAGCATCGTCTCCAACTGAATATTAATAGGCTTCTGAAAAGAGCGAATCTTCAAAGCACAATAATAGTAAAGCATCAGCATGTTCAACTTTTCACAGATAAGCTTGCTAAAATAACTGAACTTGTCCAAATTGACCTTTCTAACTTCGTACAAGTTCTTCAAGTCCGACTCACCTTTCCGGATTAGAAAAATCAATTCAAGAGTGACAAAATTGTCCTTCTTGAGTTCAAGTTTGAGTTGCAGAGTTTTCTTGATAAGCGGCATAATATCTTCCTTGCAAGATTTACCTAACTCTGACTGCTCAGTGTTCAAGATAGGATTGCGTTCCACCATAGGTAATGAAGTGTAAGAAAGAATTGGAGGCAACTCTAGAATAAGACATCTGAAATGATAGATACAATCGAATGTAGAAAATAACTCCACGCAGTTGGGTAAACGAGAGTAGGTAGCATATATTTCTAAGGATACAGAATGAATGATATCCCTATCAACAAATGTCGTTTCCAAATAAAGACAAAGAGCCTGAAATTTGAAAATACCAGCAGAATACTGAGTGACGTTTTTGTATTCCTTGAACTTCATAAGAAATGTTTCGGCCATCTCGTCTCTTTTGACTGAACCAAAATCAATCAGAGACTTGAACTTAGGTTCTAAAGATAAATCCAGGGTGCTTAAACATATTGAACATATCAACATGCATAATTCCATAGATTTGAACGATGTTCCCAGAGAACAAAGTTCCTGTATTACATCATCTTGGTTGAGCCCATAAGATGCCTTGGTGCTCAACTGGAAATAACTTCCTATGAGATGGGTTATCAAATTGAAATTTTCAGTTTTATCTTCTAGCAACTTTGGCAGTTCCACCTTTCTGTTCGTTATAACGTTGAAAGTGTTTTTACCATCATCCAGAATAGGAAGAGTTGTGAACAATATGCTGGACGGTCTCAAAGCACGCAAACGCTCATTTCTGGCCTGTTTCAATTTGCAGCTCAAACTCAAATTCTCCATGCGCAAACGTTCAACCTCACTCAGTTCTTCGGTTTCCTCCATGTCAGAGGCAGAAAAGATCGATTCTTTGGTTGTTTTATTCTTCTCAGAATCGTCCTGAACCATGATCTTTATAGATCTGAAAGTCTCTGGATATTCACATTTGAGATTCTTCTTTTCGCATGACTTGCATACAATGTTTCTGTCACATTTGATCTTCCTTCTTCTGCACTCTAGACACGATACCGGTACAGGTTTTGCTTTCTTGACACTGGATCGACTTCTGTGGTCGACTGAAACATTGCTCGATGCCCTTTTAGACTTCATCGTGCCAATTGAACAAGACTCAATAGTAATATGGATATATCTAGCAGGGAGAAACAATACTAAGGGTCCGCAGGTTTCACCTGATATTCAGCAGTGATTGAGAATAACAACTCTGCGAATCGATTGGCGTATTCATAAACACGATAGGAAACGACACAACCGTGTATTATGAACTGCTAAATATAGGTCTGTTAATTTATTAATTTAAAAGTGAGATTATTTAGTTGGTATTAAAAATCTTTAATTAGAGAGGAAATAACTCCTTTTTATACACGGAGTTAATAATAACGCCACCATGTCCCTTAAAATAAATTCATGCGGACAACAAGGCTATGCTTAATTTCGATATGCCAGACGTTGTACACAAGCCAAAGCTATTCATCACCCAACGCATCTCGGTGAAATAGAGTGACTCTGCAGAGAGTAAATTAATTCTTTTTGCCACCGACAAACCCACAGTTTGTATGTGGAATGGCTACAGAGAAGGAAAACAAAGCACACATATCGCCTATCTATTGTTTGCAGAGCGAACGTTTGTCTGATTGCTATCTATGGGAGAACACGATCTGGCCAATTTTTCTGAAGACTTAGGAACAATTGTGTACGCAGAAACAACACCGTTCTGTCACATGCGTTATTGTTTACTCATCGGTCAATAGACAGATTGTTCCTATCAGGATAATAGTGCCAGTTTCATCTCCCAGGATGAGATTCTCGTTTACCGCTGGGCAGTTCGGGGGAAGCATTATACCCGAAAATAATCGCGGGTAGGCTTACAAGCGGTGCGGCTGCAGAATTGGATTTGGCTGGCGCCGAACTTGGTTGACTAGATCTGGCAACAGTAATCACCCATCCAGTTGATATGACGACACGGGATCAATTCACCCCAACAGCAGTGTAGTAGGTGGATTAATGTTACCATGTCGTTGTTGGATTTGTAGGACAGATATATTTATATGTCTGGAGTTAAGGATTCTAAATTACGGGCCTTCGTTTCGCGGGGCCGACTGATTATTAATACAATCTCTATCATATCGTCCTTAACAGCACGTCAGGCCCAGGTCGGCGCAGGGGAGACATCCTTTCACCAGTCGGGATTGTCATTACGGACATACACCAGACTTTGGCAAACATAGGACTTCAATTCCTTGTCCTTAGGGGTGAACTGAGGATCATTTTGAGGCTCAGTGTTTCTGAAGATTCTTAGAAGTCTTGCGTCTCAGCCGTTCTTCGTATTGTTCGCGATAATACGACTTTTCTTGGAGAGGGCTGAAATTAGTCATCTATGCGGATTTAAGAAATCTCGACGCGGCAAATTCGGAGCAGAAGCGTTCGTACAAGCATTTTCGGATGCGATCTTCTCTTGGTTATGCTTGACCTCCGTATCAGAAGTCGGATTTTTCCCCATGTACGGATAGCTTGTCGCCTTTGCTGTACTAAAAATGCAGATTGGCGATCAGAATGCTGTTTGAAGTTGTTCTGGACCTGTTTTCGGTGTAAACGTCTTTTGGTCGGGGAGACTGGTGTCATGATTTGGAAAAATCTTGGCTAATATCTTTTGCGACGCCAGTTCGAACCAACCAGTAGACTTAATTGGGAATTAGTTCTGCCGACGGCATAATATGATGTCTGAGGCACGGTGTTTCGTTGAAACGCATGGAAATCCATGAAATCCACGAAATCCATGTATACTTGATAATTGACACGCCCCATGTTGCAAGATCCTTCCAGATAAGTTAACGTGCTTGTTACCCTAATACTATGCAGCCTGTATAAATAATCTCTATTCTTTAAAATAATAGATGTATCTATATAGAAAGATTCTAGTTGAAGTTAATGGTAGTTTCTGCAGTTGTTTGATGCACAATGGAAGTCTGCTCTTGTTTAATGACCTCGTTAGAAACAATCTGTTCAGAGTTTTGTGCGATTTGTACTGCTTCCTCAGTTGCAGGTGTGGAATTAGAAGGCGCAGCAGAAAATGTTGACACCTCCTGATTATGCTTAATCTCAAAAGACGGCTGAGCAATGTCAGAAGATTCGCCCTGTATTTCCTGGGGTGTGTGCGTATCAGCAGGATTGTCTGTTGAGTCGCAATATGAACAATGGAACTTGAAATCTGGATTCATTTCGGTTAACGATTTCTTCAAAAGTTCTGGTTGGCAATCGTAATGTTGCCACCTAGAACAGTCCTCACAATTGACCATTTTCGACCCATCATCGTAGTTTTCTGCTTTTACTCCACATTTGCAATCGAATTTCCAGCTTTCCAGCTCCCCGGTCTGATTATCAGAGACTTCACGTCTCCTTCTGATTCTATCAGAACGAGAACCGAGCGATGATAACGAAGGAGGAGGAGTTGATTCTGAGTACATTGATTCCTTCATCTTCATTCTCTTCGCAGCACGTATCTCGGCAGCTTGTTGTCGAAGAAGTTCTTCTTGATCTCTTCTTTTGTCGTCTTCGTCCTTCTTCTGTTTCTCCTTAGCTTCCAATCTTGAGGATCTTTTTCTATTGGCTAGAAGAGCTTGCATCTGAATTTCTTTCTTTCTTTGAAGCGCCTGTCTTCTTTTCTTGAGATCATGTTGGATCACTTTCTCTATGTAACCCTTCAAACTGCTATACAACTTGTAGTCATTTGAGGCTGTTCTTTTGCCCGCTTTACGCTTGAGATCCGCGAGATATTTATCAAATTGGTAGATTCCAGCTGTCAGACAATTCCATTCCAGAATTACAGGTTCAACGTCTGGAAATGCCTCTAGTGGATCTGTGATAGTCTTCTTGTACTCCTTTCTTAGTTTTGGTATAGAGATTGGCGAAAACTCAAGTTTTCTGGAGTACAATCTTGCATCTTCAAGAACAAAGTATTCTGTTTTCGTGTCACCATCGATAATCTGGAAAACAGGAGTTGTCCTGGTATCTTCATGAGGTTTAGGTAACTTATCAACGATTTTTCTGAAATTGTCTGAGCTCTTATTATTTGAAAGTATAACGAGATCATAGATGACATCGATTCTACCTGTGAGATCGAGTTTCCAGTAGTCAATAGGATCAGGGTCATCTTCATCCATCTTCACAAATATTATATTAAGACACTCGTTGAATTCTTGTTCCACATTTTCCATTTTGCGATTTATGAGAAACTGAACCAGCTTGGTGACAAATGTGTTGAGGAAGACCGGACTAGCAATCCCCAACAATTCTTCTTCTAGGGTTTCCACATCAAATGCATCACTCAACCTGATCACATGTTTCATCACATATAGCCATTGGACGACGTAGCTGTAGTTTATGCTATTTCTGAGTTCTGCGAGTTTGCTAGCGTGCACCGGATCCTCGATCAGAAGATTTGGAGGTGTTTTGAGAAAAATTGCCTTTGTATCTTGGTCTACAAGATTCGACAATCCCTCTGCAGGATGAGCTGTTACTTGTATCGAGGGCATGTTGGATCTTGAATGTAATCTAGAGTTCCATCTGTCCTTCTGATGATCAAATCAAATCTACGTGTATCATTTCATTGATCGCATTTTTTCATCCTCCGTGATCCTAGACATGGATCGCACCGATCGACCCGATAGACCTGTTACCCGCCGAACCTTCTAGAACACAACCTACAACCGCTTGAATGTCGCGCTGACCTAAATTACCCGCAATTATTGTGTCAACAGGCTTACAAATCACCCCGTGAGTTCTTCTCCTCCCTGGGATCTCCCGCGAAATTCCCTGTTGGATTTGGGTGGGTTCGGTTGGGCTCCGCCTAAATAGGCTGAGCCCCGGTGGGAATAACCTTACAAACCCCGGAAAATCCATGTGTATGTTCACCTTATTTGCACAGTAGCTATTTTTACCGGACCGGGTTTGAATTGCGGGATTGTCATTATATAAATAAAGACACATTGATCCTGCAAGAATAGTGGTACACACAGCTGTTAAAAGTAAACTACAACGCCAGTCTTGTCGCTCTTATAAAGAGAGTCAGTTTTCTCGGTAAACAGAAAAAGTGTCGTACTAGCAAACCCAAACAAGGGAATTTTTTCTTGCGTTGTGTGATAAGTGAGCACAAAACAAGAAGCAATCATTTTGTTTTACTTTGTTTTGTTCTTTTTTCTTTGCAAAGGACAGTGGGTTGAACGGCATACGGTGCACACAGGCTACTTCGGATACATTCAACAAGATACGAACAGCTTGGGACATCAACACACGGATACCAGCTTTTTTTTATTACCTTTATCTAGCGGATTATTAATCAGAGCCTTTGAGTCACACTATACAGAAGGACTAGAAATAGGACAACACACACGTTTCAGCGACACATAAAACACATACAATAACAAACAAGAATCTGTTATCTGTGAACCGGTATTGCTTCAGCAGAATCAGACTCATTAGATACATTTAAGGAACCCATCAGGACACATCGGATCTTAGCCCACTTTGCTTAGCCATGACATCAACTCTCAAGCGTACTTTGACCGACATCATGGAGGATGAGCTTTACTCGCTACCTCAGCAGCAACATCAGTCTGAAGATATATCTGACTATCTCTTTTTGAACGGCTCTCAGGATTCTGTTGGCCGGTTCATAGAAGATGAATTACGTTCGCATAATATCTCAGAACTGACCGCCTCCTCCTATCTCCACTCTTCCGCACATTCCAACCATCAACATCAACACCAACACCAGCACCAACCTTCGAATAATTTAGACAACATCTACAACTCATATGCTAATCCAAACCTCTATGCTAATGTTACGTTCCCTGACGATCTTTACGAATACTGTCACAATCAGGAGGTGAATTCCTTGAACACAGGCATTGTTCAAGAGGAGTCTGAGAACGTGCAAGATATCATTGATCCAAAGGCTGCCAACTCTATTCCATCTGAATCCAAGATAGCGGACAGTGGGTCTAGCTTAGGGGTAATGCTTGTTCCTCAGGACACATATGTGGGATACGACTCTTCTCTCGCAGAACAGCAGCAATTTTTACCCGAGCTCTTGCAGTGGGAACTAAACAACAAGTCTTTCCCACAATCTAATGAATTGAATATCTTCAAGACAGATGACGTTTATCTAGACGAGGAGTTCAGCGATGACGACGACGACGAGGAAGACATGGAATGCCAAAACAAACTTGACGAAATGGAAATGGATTTGGACGACTTGAGCAGCGAAAGCAGCTTTGATGATGGTGATGAGGATTATCTCATGAATATAGGCGATCGTTTCGTGGAGTCTCAGAATGAGAATTCTATCTATTCCTTGACTACTCCTCAGACTATCAACCCAAGATTAGTTCAGCATGATTTGCATGCATTTGTAAATGACAGTGCGAATGAGGTAGTCTTTGAAGAAGAGGAAAGGGAAGAAGAAGAAGAAGAAGAGGAAGAGATCAACTTTTCTGATGCAAGCGATGATCTTTACACACCAGCATTTGATCAGAGAAGAGAAAGTGTTGTATCAGAGAGAAAGCCTCCTATTTTAAAGTCAGAAAAACAAGAACCACCTCTTCCTTCGCTGCGCAAGCTGAAGACTAACCCAAAGAGATCCGTCTCTCCACCGGCCATTGTGTCTTCTGACAAAGCTCAAGACGAAGAGGAACACATTTGTCTCATTGCTAATCCTAAGACTGGGAAACCTTGCAATAAGAGATTTTCTAGACCATATGATTTGGTTAGACATCAGAATACGATTCATGCGCCGAAGAGATCTTTCTATAGATGCATGTTTTGTGAGGATGACTTGAGAAGAAGAAACAACCTCGAACCAAACAATGAAATTGTTCTTGGATTGAGCTATAGATCCACTTCATTCTCTGTTGAAAATTCTAATGCAAATGTCGCAAATTCCCATAATTCGAAGAAGGCTAAATCATCTGCCAGCACGGGCGAGTTCTTGAGTAACAAGACTTTTAGTCGTTGTGATGCTTTGACTAGACACCTAAGATTCAGGCATGGTTTGAATAACCAGCAGGTGAACGATGCTATGGATTTTGCAAAAAGGCACGTGGAGTATTACGAGAATTGATGATACCTTATCACTAACTTGACTATAGCAAAAGGTCCATTATGCTTCAATGCATTTATAGCTTGCATCCTAAATCAAATAGTTTAGCCGCTAGCTATGGCCTATTATTTCTTTACTTCTAATGTTCAGTTTTAAAATGTTCAATAAACATCTACTATAATATTGCATAAATTTTGTGCTATAAACTCGTATAATTCCAAGGAACCAACAAATAATACAAATAGTAGCTACACATCAATCGTAGCCACGTATGACGACATTTACAATGGGTATGCTACTGGTTCAACATCTGGAGTATATCCTTGAGCAGCCTGTTCAGCAGCCTTTTCTTCCAAATAAGGCAACAAAATGTCTTTGAACACCGTAAATCCTCTGTAATCTTGAACATCTTTCTCCCAACTCTTGATTCCATTCAATAACCTTAATGGTACAAAAGGTTCTTTACAAAGCTCCACTATTGGAAGGAAGTAAGTTCTAATAGTAAAAGCAATGTTACCAGTCTTAGGTAATCTTCTGACCGACTGTCTTTCTGATCTGAAATATACTTTGTTAATATCAGTAGCAGGACTTGCTGTGTACCAGCCTACAGCTTCGTTGTCTTCATCACCGATGGAATAGGACCATGCAAGATCGTCATCAGTCTGCAGAAAGTAGTTGTTTCGCACAACAGGTTTATCGCATGTTTGTCTGATAAAGAATTTCTCCATTCCTGCCTTCAACTTTTCATTGTATTTAGGAACATCTCCTGTTGTGTGGATAGCAGATAATGGTAGGTTGAGCTTATCTTTCAATCTCCAAAAACCGGCCAGCATTATAGCACCACCTTTAAGCACGTATTCTCCTTTTTCATTTTCAATCATAATTGCAAGATCATCCTGGGTTAGCATTGATGCCATCAACATAGGATCCTGTTTAAATTCCGACTTTGGAACACCAGCAAACTCAAAGTTTTCTCCAGTTTGCAAGTTAGCAATTCCCTTTTCAGTTTTTTTGAATAGAGAAGGATATCTTACAGGAAGATACTCTCTGAACTCCATTAGTAGTTCAATAGCACCATTCCAGGCTTCTGGTAGGGTTCCATAGACCTCTGTTCCCTTCTCTGCGACTCTTTGCAACTTTCTATTGTGATATTTGAACCATTCATTATCCAGCTCTATCCAGCTGTTCCAATCCATAGACCTGATTCCCATTGTAATGAAATAGGTGTGCTTGAAAGCACGATAGGGAACCGGCCTGGTTTTCGTGACAGACCAGTTCTTGTACTCCTCAACTGGGGGATAGGTGAACGTTTCTGGGGTCCATTGCCCATACTTTCTGTTCTTGTTGTTAGCTTTTTGGGGAGAAACAGGCCTGAATAATTTAGTGTATGATGAAACCTGTTTGGAGCGTAATTTTTTGATAAAAAAAATAACTGGAACCACAAGAGAAATCAAAGCCAGAGCAGCCACGATCGATCTCAAAGAGGACGAGATGCTCAGCTCTTCGTACAAATATTCAAGACTTTTGAACACCAAAGGCATTTTTATTTCTTTGAGATAGAATTCAGTAATTTTCTAATCCCACCAATGTTTGGAAAGATCCGGATTCCTTTCATACTTATATCCTATTGAATTATGATGATTTCAAAGGTAAGTAGGAAATTTTTGCTCTATACCTATCTAATGATAACGCTGCTCCTACTTGCCGAAATAGGTAATTTTTTCCAACGATAAAAGTTTGATTTTTGAAACTTCAAATGTCAGCTTGTTTTCTGTCAACATCAATAGGTTAACGAACACAGTGTTTACATAAGGGAACATATTGACTGTTTTGGTGGTGGAAAGTGTGTTTGGGAAACAAACTAGGAAAAATGAGCTGATTTTATTTGTTAATTGGTGGCATATCAGTAAATACCAAAGGGAGTTTATTTTCAGATCTTTTGTCGACGGATCCCAGTCTTGTCGACTGAACAGTCGACAAACATTGGTGTAATGGTGTACGGATGTAAATGAAATTCTATGAATCTCCAGCTCTTCAGATTTGGCCTGGTTATTGTCCAGTCGTGCCCCCTTTTAGGAAGTTAGGGCATCATGACTGGCGAAAGCTTTTCCAGATATGAGATTGCAAGTGGCCAATTGAAGGCTTCTGGGCGTTCTACTGAGGTGTTCCCCATGTGAGCTCACCCCGCGATCGTCCTGAAGAGATCTCTTCAGGACCAATGCGTGAATTACCCGATGTGAAATTAGGGCTGCGTGGAGAGATTTAAAGGACTTCCCGGATTAGTCGTGTAGATGCAGGTATTGAAAAGTAAAATATTGTTTGATGATAAACTGAAAGTTATAGGTATACAGAAAGAAAGAGAGAGGTCTCTATAGATTGGAAGATTTGACGGCTTGTCAATTGGACTGGAGTAGAAATTGCACGGCAAGCACGAAGAAGAGCAAAATAGAGTATAATTGAAAATGGGTCTTTCATTTTCCAAGATATTTGTAGGTATATTTAATAGCATGATACTCCAATTGAATGAAATAAACTAACGAAAACCGTATTGTCGGCAAATTTAGGGTGGAAGAACCAAGGAAATGAGAATGTTGATGTTAGGACTTGATAATTCAGGGAAAACAAGTAAGTAAAGAACGATTATTCAGAAATGCAATATCATTGGGATTCGTATACTAACTTATATATCTAGCTATTCTTTACAAATTGAAACTGGGAAAGACAGAACAGACAGTTCCAACCGTTGGTTTCAATGTGGAAACGATCAGATACAAAAATATGGTGATGAATACCTGGGATGTTGGTGGACAGGAGAGAATCAGAGCATTGTGGAGACATTATTTCTCAGGAACAGATGCATTGATATTCGTCATCGACTCTGCAGATATAGATAGGATGATTGATGCTAAGAAAGAACTGTACAAAGTTATAAACGATAAAGAGTTGAAAGGTTGTTTGTTGACGGTGTTGGCCAACAAGCAGGATCTTGATAAAAGCATGAAACCAAAGGAGCTAATCGACTTTTTAGAACTAGAAAGTATTGTGGGGCATAACTGGTGTGTGATTCCAACAGTCGCTATTAATGGAACAGGCTTGACCGAGGTTCTAAGTTGGATCACTAACAATATCTCAAAATAGTCTATTAAACTTTTATTTGTCTCTATTTATCTTCTTCCTTTGATGCACGCAACTTTACACCTTTGCCGGTTCTTTACTGATTAGATGAGGTCGTTACCACCAACTTTAATAGCTCTTTTTCTTTTAACTTATCTTTTATATCAGCTGGCCGTTAAATTGTATTTCGAAATTCTGTTTATTATATCATTGCTATGATTAAATCTCAACCAACGATCAAGCCATTGGTCGTTTAAACACTAAGGGTAGACACAGATCCATCAGCATTACCGATATATGCCTTCTCGGCCATATCGACGAAAAGTCCAGTCTCAACTACTCCAACTAACGCCTTGATTTTATCGTTCAATTCCTTTACCTTCTCAGCAGGAATCTCTCCGAAGTCACAATCAATGATGAAGTTGCCGTTATCGGTTACTACAGGACCTGCCTTGGCTGGGAGACCCGATCTTACAATCGGCTTTCCTCCCAATACCGTCAAATCCTTCAAAACCTTAGTGTATGCACCAGGAACAACCTCAATCGGAACACCTTTTCTCCATCCTTTACCCAGCACTCCGGTGTTCTTTCTGTAGTCTGCAACAATAACGAATTTCTTTGCGCAGTCAGCCACCAACTTTTCTTGGAGAAGACAAGCTCCACCACCCTTGATTAATCCAAGTTTAGTGTCAATTTCATCGGCTCCATCGAAAGCGATGTCAATTTCGGGATATTCCTCAATAGAACCCAATCTAAGACCATTATCGATGATTAACTGCTTGGACTGGAATCCAGTCGAAATACAAACCAATTGGTTCTTATGTTCAGATTGACCGACTCTTTCGGCCACGTATACCACGGTAGAGCCTGATCCTATTCCGATGATCCTGTGTTCTGGCTTCAAATTCTCATCGACTGCAGAATAAGCAGACAGCTTTTTTGATTGTTCCACTAGATCGGTAGACATTTTGCACTGGACACCGAAGTTCTTCAATAATATTGTGGTCCCTCTATAACCAATAAAAGGATCTAGTACTTTATATGCTGAATGCCTGTGTCTGAAGTTTCTCAAAGTCAGACCTATCATACACAACAATTTACGATGAAAAGATCGCCCGTGGCTATTATTACGGTAAATCTAACGACTCCTTCCTTCTCCAGCTTTTTTGTCCCCGCCATTCAGACAGTTCCAGTAAAAATGGTCTGTCAGTTCCAAAAACGGCTAAATAACCCAACCATGAACACCCTCACACCATTAAGCATTTATAACTTGGAGCCGTTCACCTTCTCCACAGACAAAGAACCGTCTGAATTTCCGATGTATGCCTTCTGTGCCATTCCGACAAACAAACCTGTATCGACAACACCCACTATGGTTTTCAGCTGAAAGTTGAGGGCCTCGACTTGGTTGCTCGGAATCGTGCCAAAGTCGCTATCAATCACAAAATTACCGTTGTCTGTGATAACAGGACCTGCCTTGGCTTTCCCGGCATCTCTAAGAGCAGCCTTACCACCTAGAGCAGCGAGATCGTTCAACACTTTGTTGTATGCTAATGGAACCACTTCGACAGGAACGCCCTTTTTCCAATCGAGACCTAAAACACCAGTATTTTTTCTGAAATCAGCTACAATAATGAATGTCTTGGCTAGCGATGCTACCAGTTTCTCTTGAAATAGACATGCACCACCTCCTTTGATCAGATTGAGATTGGAATCGATTTCGTCTGCTCCATCAAATGCAATATCAATCTCAGATACCTCTTCGACGTTTCCCAAGCGCAGTCCATTACTCAAGATCAGCTCCTTGGCCTGGAAACTAGTGGGAATACATACAAATTGGCTCTTATAATCAAGCTGTCCAAGCCTTTCTGCAACATAAACCACCGTAGACCCAGATCCTATCCCAATAACCTTGTATGCGGGATCCAAGTTCTGATCCACCGCAGCGTAGCCAGCTAGTTTTTTAGACTTTTCGATCAAATCTTCCGTCATAATTGTTATTAGCTTTTTGTCATATTAGGAGAGAAACCGAAACGCTTCTATAGTTGTTCATCTTATTACCTTTTATATATAAAGGACTCGGTTATTCTCCCTCAACATAGCCTATCAATGTTTATACTTAATCTAGATGCTGACCTAATAGCTTAGATTATCAATTCCGGCAAGGGTTGTGAAAACGAGCACGTGACAACACACTGGGTTTCACAACCTCGCGATGTTCTTTCTCCACTGGCTACAAAAATTTCGCTGAGACTAGAGACAACTGGTGGACGCACGACTCCATAGTGGAAAAAATTTCAAACACTCACTTGGTTCGATTGTACATTCTGGAGAGAATTGTACTGAACTGAAGAAAGATTTAAGTTACGAGGATTGGAATACTCTATTAGAGAAGTCGATTAGTATTATCGTAGACTGTACAGATAACAACCAGCATATAATGTCCGCTGCATCCAAGGTCTTATCATCAGAACCAACTGAATTGGAACTACAGGTCTCTCAAGCATTGATTGACCTTGAAGCCAACTCTCCAGATTTAAAGGCCGACTTGAGACCTCTACAATTCAAGTCGATCAAGGAGATTGAGGTTTCGGGTAACAAAAAGGCTATTGTCATTTTTGTCCCAGTCCAATTACTTTCTAACTTCCACAAGGTGCAAATCACATTGACCAGAGAATTGGAGAAGAAGTTCCCAGACAGACACGTTGTTTTCTTGGCTGAGAGAAGAATCCTACCAAAGCCAGGAAGAACATCTAGACAGCTCCAGAAGAGACCAAGATCAAGAACTTTGACAGCTGTTCATGACAAAGTCCTTGAAGACTTGGTGTTCCCAACTGAGATCATCGGCAAGAGAGTCAGATATCTCGTTGGAGGCAACAAGATCGCCAAGGTTCTTTTGGACTCCAAGGATTCTTCCGACATCGACTACAAGTTAGACACATTCCAATCCATCTACCAAAAGTTGACCGGTAAGCAAGTGATTTTTGAAATCCCAAATGAAACTTTATAAAAGATCTAATTAATTTAACTTTTTTGTGCAATTGATTAAAACTGTAACAGAATCGTCTAAGTTCTGTGTAGGCCGTAGTACACTTTGATTAGTAGACAGTAGGAGTTTAGTCTGGAAATTATTCCAATCTGAAACAATGAATTAGCTACATATTTTGATATTATAGTTTTCAATCATTATGTACTATGCCTTCCTTTCGTGGTACATACCTGACTCAATGAAACCCAGAACCGTATGCTGATGCCTTAACTGTGAAATACATCCGCCCTTTTAACAAAACCTTCATACCTAAAACTTTGAGCATTATAATCATCTTGATCGTCATTGTGTGCGAGTCTTCCTCTACTGATCTCTGGAGTAAGATCCTCAAACGACCCATAGAGGGTTTGTTCTGTCTTTGTGTTCTCCAAAAGCTCTCTTTCTTCTGCATCTGAATCGTTTTCAAAGTTAGTCGAAAGAGCTCGATTGACTATTTTCCCCGGAGCATAGCTCTTTGCGAGAGAGCTTCTTCTGCGCTGTTGAACCACACGAGTAGGTGAAACAGAAGATGGCGATGTCTCAGATTGTCTTCTTCCAGTGCCACTAAGAGCCAAATTTGTAATATCATGCTTTTCGTTCTTCTGTTCTTGGTCTGATTCCTCATTGGTAGCAGGAGTACTGTTGCTGAAGTGCATAATCAAAAACGATAGGCCTCCAGATATGAGAAGGAAATTAATGATATTTGAAGATGAACGTCCTGACGGAATAGCTTGCGGCTGGTAGTACTGATATGGAGAGGTAGACATGCTCATGGAGGATACACAATATAGGATTGCTATAATCAGCAATAACGATGGTATATGTACTCTGGTAGCTGTATCATCAGTTCCTGTAATATTTACAAATAGATCCATGTTCCAGATGGAAATGATCAGCTTGTATACAAAATTAGCCAGCAAAAAGACCAGTTCTAGAAGATCCTTAATGGCATTACGATCCCCCACTGGTCCATCTGACTGCGAGTTTCTTTTGTTTGTATGCAACGGTTGATCTAACGGATGTATATTTTTTGTAAGTGGTTTCCTTGCTCCTGTCATGTTAACCTCAAAAGCTATATCGTTCATTTCCCTCAATTTCTCTGGATTATTTTCTTTAGGTAATGGAATAACAGGAACTATTATGTCTGAAGGGCTAGTATGTGATTTCACTTTGAAGAATCGTTTGGGAGCAGAAACAATGGTTGTATCTGAGTCGTTCGAGTTTGCTGAGAAGATAGTGGAATCGTCTGAAGATTTGATCGTGTCATTACTTAGTATTCGGTGTAGTCGATTAGGAAATGTTGAAAGACTGGTAGGGTTCTTTCTGAATTTGGATAGAAACTTTGGTTTTGAGGAAACAGTATCGGCCATTTTGCTGTACGGTAGACTTGCTACCAATGACCGCTATTGGGAAGTCTTTTTGGCAATATTGTCCAATATTGTCCAATATTATATATGACCAGTCACTTAAACCTTTTGAACTTGAAAAGAGAAATTAAGCAAGTTAAGAGCGTAAGACCAAAAGAAAGAGACCGTTCAGAGACGATGATTTACACTTCATCCGCATTTGGATCACTATTCAACAAATGATGTAGCCTGACGCCGTAGCCTGTCGAATTGAATGAAGATTTTCCCCCTAGAATTAGCCACCTTTTGATATCTGATTAAAATGATCATTGTGTATTGAATTTTGCCTTAACCAGGCCCCCAAGGTATCATAAAATGTTGCTCTTTTGATCAAGATCCATCAATCTCGTTCAAAATAGGAAAAAGATAAATAGCAGACAATACATCGCATGAATGCGGTGCAGGGGTGTACAGGATGCGCAAAAAATGATGCAGAATCGGAAAAGTTCACATCAATGGAATTAAGGTAGATGAAAAAATACCGTCCGTCAGAAGATCGATTGGATTTAATCTAAATGAAATAAATAATTTAAGAATATAGTCTTGCATTGAGCAAATAGGATACTATGTACTTACAATTAATATAATAAAGATCACAGGAAAAAACTCAATTAGAACAATTGATCTAGAAACAGGACTGTATAAGTTGGAAAACGCTTCAAAGTGAGGGAGACAAAAACTAGTTTCGTTACACAACAGCTAAGAGCAGCAGCCGTGACACCCATCATCCCGTAATCATTCTCAATTCAGACCTCAGTCAATCAAATTGCTTATTTGAACTTCTTACCGAACAAGATCATTTGCATTTGGTCGTACATGGAGATAACACCGGCAGAAGCAACACCTCTCAAGATGTTAGCACCACAACCCTTGAACAATGATTTCAAACCTTCAGCAGCAACAATTTGACGGAAAGCATCGAAAGCACCGTTATACTTGACGGCCTGACCAGAAGTCATCATCATTCTTCTTCTAACGGTATCCAATGGGTAAGAAGCAGTAGAAGCACCAGTGGTGACAACCCAACCCAACAAGAAAGCAGCCAAGAAGTTACCTTCCAATGGACCAACCAAAACGACAGGCTTCAAGGAATCGAACATACCGAAGTACAAACCTCTGTAGACAACAATACCAACAACAGATGGCAAGAAACCTCTGTACAAACCGGCAATACCATCGGAAGCCAAAGTCTTCTTGTAGACATCGATCAAACCGTTGAATTGTCTTTCACCGTTACCCTTAGAAGACTTAGCATCGTTAGCCAATCTGGTTCTGGCGTAATCCAAAGAGTAGACGAAAAGCAAAGAAGTGGCACCAGCAAGACCACCGGAAGCCAAGTTACCACCGAACCATAGCCAGTAGTTGTCATCCTTCTTGAAACCAAACATGGCCTTGAACTTGTCCTTGAAAGCAAAGTTCAAAGCTTGGGTTGGGAAGTATCTGATAACGTTAGCAGTGTTACCCTTCCAGAAGGAAGCAACACCTTCCTCACTAGCAGTTCTTCTGAAACATTCACCAATACCCTCGTATTTCTTGGCCAATCTACCTTGCTTGATCATTTCATCTTGGTTTTGGATCAATAACTTGACTCTCTCGATTGGAGCAGCAGCTGTCTTGGAGACAGCGGCTGAGACACCACCCATAAGGAAATCGATCAAGAAGTTGGACTCTTTCTTCTCAGACATTTTGCTATATATATAGGAATAGTATACTTGTATCGGTAAACACCACAACTACGCAACAAAACAAACTCTAAAAAAATTATGGGTGTATTACACCTTTTTCTTATATTGGATTTCCCAATTCTTAAATACTTGTCAAGATCTTTGTCGAAATTAATTTCTCAAATTTTCAGAATCCACCTCTGTCCTTTTGGATTCGTTGATTGGCTGAGACCGAAACACAAGTGAATATATTTGTCCGGAAAAAGAAAGGTGCGGTAGAGAAGTTTTTCGCGCGTGGTGGATCGTGGAGCAGCGGGACGCGAGGGGTATGGAGGGTGGTACGTGGTGAAGAGGACCGGAAACCGATCAAACCTGAAGAGAGGGTGAGACAGTGTGGTGGGATTGGGATCAAACAGGACTAATGATAACAAGGAACAGCCGATAGGCATACAGATGTATATGCTCTTTGTTCTAATACTGATCGGCTACTTCTACTCCTCCACATACCGACAAGTAGTTCGACGCTTTCGTCTGGCTGGGGCTTGTTTTATCGTGTTCTACATTAGCTGAAGACAGCACAAACCGTCACGGACCATAATAATTAGATCCTGAAAGGTGCGGCTGTTGTCAATTGTCGTCTGCAGCAATTATTGTCCTATTGAATCCGTCTTTTATTGGACTTCTCGAAACGGGCTGTTCGTGTGCGAGTTTTTGCACCCTGCTCTTCGTTTCACGACCCTCCCATCCCCGTTGTCCCCAAATTCGCTGCACATGGGGGTCCTACTCTACCACCAATCCTCACAATCACAATCGAGCAACTTATCAACACACTCAAGCTAAAAAAAAGTATACAAGAGCTACCTATCAATTTCTCAACATATCGGTCCAAGAACCGCTTTACTCGAAAAAGTCGGAAATAAATTAATTTCCGGTTGTTCACATTAGGTCGCCAGAAAAACAGACGTAGTGAACGTCTGCAATTTAACTGCAAAAGAGTTATGGGCGATGTTTATCGGCAGAACTACAACATTCCATTTAAATCATTATATCTGGCAATTGAACCTCTCAAATGGGCTAACAATCATGATCTACCTGATTCCGGTACCTGAAACATACTCAATGTATTTAAGATGAACCCATCCCATTAATACAGACATTGGTGGGGTCAATGGACGGTTCGATATTGACCCGGGATGAATGCTCTCAGAAATCCCTCCAAATCTCCGGTTTCCTGCCGTGAAAAACCCTCTTTGGACACTTTTAGGAAATTCGAGATATAAATGGTGCAGAGATGTGACAGTATCGAGCCTCAACATCTATTGGATCAGTTAATCAATGAACGGAGCCACCTACTGCTACTGTAACATGATATAATCAGTAAAATATGGACTTAATAAGATAAATTAGAAACCCTTTTATTTATTATTTGTAGTTAGATGTACACATTTAATAACCCAAAGCGGCAAGCTTGGCTGAGGCTTCAGAGTTAGCAACGGTAGCTTTAGCAGCAGTGATCTTCTTGACTTGGGCCTTCTTCTTAGCGTAGTACTCAGCAGATCTAACCTTACGCTTCTCCTCCAAAGCGTCAACGACGGATTCGTATTTCCAACCAACGGAGGATGAAAGCTTGCCAACGGTGGTGTACTTTCTACCTGGCTTCAATCTGAGGACTCTCAAAGCTTGAGGAACAACAACTCTCTTCTTCTTGTCGTATGGTGGTGGCACACCCTCAAAAACCTTCAATCTCTCCATAGCAGCCTTACCTCTAGCAGTCTTGTGGGACATCATACCTCTGACAGCCTTGTAGAAGATTCTGGATGGGGCTCTGAAGTGGAATGGACCTCTCTTGGTGTTGAATCTGGTGGACTTTCTCAAGTAGTCGTGGTACTTCAACTTGTTTCTGAAGAACTCACCGGAGATGTTCAAGGCTTCTGCTCTAACAACAACAACCTTTTGACCGTTCATTAGCTCCTTGGCTACGAGGGATGCCAATCTACCTAAAAGGTGTCCCTTACCTATAACATAAGAATTTGTGTTAGTATTTATAAGGATTCTGCAATTTATAGCAAGGGGCTAAGTAAGGACAAGCTGGACAAGCTGGACAAAATGCTGTCAATGTTCCGGAGTCTCCACTGATACTATAAGATCGATTGTAACTTGATAGTCCATACATCTGTTTATTGACTATTGTACTGTATTCATCTCTTTTGATATTCTTCGACTCTGCAAGTTCTGATATATGATCAAATTAACTGATCATCTTTTTCACAAATAGGATGTACTCAAGTAGTTTCTGTGGGTCGTATGCTCTGTTGACTTGAATGATTTCGATGTTCTATTCTTTACTTTTCACTAGCTTTGTGCTTCTCTCAGTTCCTTACAATTCTTCTAAATAACATACCATCAATAACAACAACAGGTTCAAAGGTGCTCATCTTGATTAACTTATTTGGTTAGTACTATTAAGTGACCTTAAGTGTCTTAATGAACAATGATTAACTCTTTAATAATATTTCAAGTATAACTTTTAAAATCTCAAGAGCATACAAGGACAATCGAAACTCCTCGTCACAAAACTTCTAACAAGAATCTCTACGGGGGGTTAATAGAAAAAGTTCCCCTGTATAAAAAAATTTTCCCCGGCCATTTCTTCTCCCAGCCTAAAATTTTTCACTGTCTCCTTGCGACCATCCACTGTGGGAGAGTTCGCAGTCACAAAATCGACTACCGCTTTTGGACAATCAACATCTATACACCGATTAAGAAGCCTGGTTCATGGAGACATCTGTACACCATAGAAGGCCCATGGATAGAGGCAAGTTCCTGTCATTCACACTTACCATTAATCGCTATCGTTATCATCATTAAGTGATGCTATATATCGAGAGATATCTCTCTATAGTCGATGTCAATATTTCCATAAACATACGCTTGCACGTTATGGTTTGTGAAATCGACAGTTTTATCCTTCTCTCCTAGAACAAGTTCGTAGTCGTAGAGACTTTGCATGAGCTTTCCAATTGGTTTCGAATGGAAAGTCGATGCAGCTAGATTTCTTTCCAGAAGCTGAATTAGGTTATTATTAGATATTCCGACAAATCGGGTATGCTGATACTTACGATAATCGTGATTCCTCTGGTTTGGGATAGTTGTCGGAACTTTCGCAGAAGCGTTGCTATCTTCGAGCTGGCTGCAGTTTCATTTGAAAATGTTAGTCTATATCCACTAACAGATAAGGATGTCAGATCAGCACTTACCGTATGTGTAATTCTTGGAAAATTCGAGGTTAAAGAGATCAATAAGATCTTCCACTATGATAATATTAGGTTTCTCTTCGTCTGTGAAGTTCAATTGGACTTCTGAAATCACCGACTCGAGATTAAAACATCGAACATAACAAACCTGATTCAGAATTGACTCTACCTCAGCTATATTTAAACTGTTCTTGATTTGAATTAGCGTATCTGTATCAAATTCGTGTGAACTCGTAATATGTCTGATCCTGAAAGTTCGATCTTTCAGAATCTTCTTTAGATAGTAGTACAAAACAAACTATTGGATATATGTAGTTGGTGTTAGTGGGTAGCTACTTGCACTGAGCCTTAATCGAAAATCTATACTTACAGATAGGGGAGTCACTAATTGATTTGAGGAATCTTTGATCTCGTTAGAATTGATTATAATATGAACAACCGTATTTGTAAACAAAATATCCAACGGATCCATCATACGCTATGCTGTTTCATTGCTGGACAAGAAGTCAATTGAAGTCTGAAACAATTCTCTGAATATCCCCGAAACCAGACATCAACACGTCCTGATAAAACCATGATATGTATTTGTCGTCAAGTATTGTGATTAGTTCCGTTTTTGAAGGTTTTGCGTGTGTTTCCAAATTAGAATTTCTCGACCCAGAGCCGAAAAATGCATGTCGTCCTTAAACAATTGGAATCGCATCTGGGTCTCTTTAGTTATCATGAGAGAATAGTGATAATAAATCTCTACAGTAGCTTGATTTTCAGAAGAGCGACATTTCAAATATCTAGCCCGAATGTGATTATCGACTATTTTCTAGATTACTAATTGGCCAGGTGCCTTGAACCAAAATATATGCCAAATTTTTGAAACATATTAAAAAGGATACATATTTTTATATGTCATTGTGGGCTGCAAATAATCAAAATTCAAATTGAAAATAGGCTTCTGCTTTAGAACTCTGCCAATAAACAGGATATCCGGAGAGAATTCAAATCCGTAGATAGCAAAATAGATGGAAGTTATTGTATACAGATTTGGCATAGAAAGGGAAAAGAATTTAACTATGTATGGTTGCCAATCCTTTTGTTTCGATCTTTATATCTTGGCGATTACAATGTCGTTCTTAAGTTTGCTCTCCAATTGTCTTGAAGTTGTCCCAATGATGCTAAAAGCGTAGCAGAAGCTGAGCTAATTCAATATTGAAACGTTATATTACAAGTCTAAATAGCATTCTACGTCTGAATTGGGAGGTATCTATTTTCTGTTATGATGCGGTTCAACAAAATTTGGCAGTGGCGAGCACAAAATTTCTTTGATAAGCTTGCATATTGATAAGGTGGAATCGAGGTCAGACTGCCAAATTTGATATTGTAAGGGTTTTTTCGCGTAGATAAGAGATAGCAAAGGGTTCTTCAAAACCAGAAAAAGCTATCTATACTAGAGCGAACACATCTTAGTTAAGATCAAAGATGGATTGGAATTGAAGGCCGTATGAGCTTCAGAATATTTTAAGATTACTATAGAATACTCAGAAAAGATAAATGAGAAACTTGTTAAATATGCAAGAGAGAACTTGAATCGTTTACCCCAACTTGAGGAGTATGATAAAATGATCTCCAGCTTGCCTTATGACCCTTATGTTGTTTCTCTTGAGTCAGCAAGATTGTCTTCTAAGGACTTTTGCGTAGATATGGAGTGTCTCAGATTTCGGGATTTTGGCTCAGTAACAGAGTTCAAGAAGGCACGGGAGGATATTCTTAACAAATTTCTAGGAAAAGTTGGAAAGGATCCTTATATTGAGCCTCCGTTTCATGTTGATTACGGATTCAATGTTTCGATTGGAGACAATTTTTATGCAAACTTTAATTGTGTCATGTTAGATTGCTCCTTAATTGTTATAGGTAATAACTGTATACTTGGGCCAAACGTCAGTCTGGTGACAGCCACACATCCTACAGATGCCTATGAAAGAATTCAAGGAAAAGAGTTCTGTAAGCCAATATATATAGGAGATAATTGTTGGCTTGCATCAAACTTTGTGGTACTTCCTGAATGAAATCAATTCCAATTTTACAAAAAATCTCCTAAAGCAAACCACCATTTGAAAAAACTCAGATCGTTGTGATATTTCTGCCATAGCGATGATTTTATTGATTTTTGCAGCTATGAGCAAGATTCAAAATTTGTCAAGTGGCTTCCAAGCGAAGAAAGAAGATCTAATAAGCAGCTATTTCTTCAACTAAAGCTATTTTTGATTCTCAAAATTCAAATTTTGGGACATATTGTGTAAGAGAAAGAAGATGACATTGTTCTTTTATTCTTTTGTTCGTTTAATCTGATAAAGAGAAATTAAAACAATATTGGGAGTTGTCACGGAATTTCACGGAGAAAGGATTATACATACTTTCCCATAGTTTGAGACTAAACACTTCATCGTTATTCATTCCACGAGGCGATGTGGCTGAAGTAATTGAGGAGCAAAAACAGAAGCGAAATAAGACTCTTCACACTGGATTACCCCCACTTTTAAATCTTGCCTATTGATATAGCTCATCACTCATCAGCATGTTATGTCTGAGTATAATTCCGATTATTTTTGAGTCCAATCAATCATTTTCGATTAGAGGTGGAGGTTAGATTGTTCAATGATCAAATAAATCGGAACGCTTTCCGAGAGATCACTTCTTTAGTTCATTTCGGCGCGCATAGGAAGCTTCTCCCGATGCCCTGTAGACTAAAAACATAATAATGTGGGGGAAGCGAACAATAGATGAGATACATGAAGTAAATTCAAGAGATACGTAAAAATGTTAGTAGACATTAATTAAACAGCCTTTCATTAAGACCAAACCTGTAATAAGTAATTGTAAGCAATACACACGAAGCAGTGCCCATATATATAGATACCTGATACCATCTCCCTTCTGTGGAGATTTATTATGCAATTCTCTAAGTAATCTGAGATTGATGAAATGATGACTTTAGCTGCAATTTCTTCAAACAAAATGTATGAAAAGGATACTAATGAGCACGTAGAAAATAGCGATTATTATGAAAGTCTCTCTGAAGATCACAGAGACTACTTAATGGCACGACATGGTTCGATACAACTTGATCCTTTGCCTTCATCGGATCCCCATGACCCTCTAAATTGGCCAGAGTGGAAGAAAAACCTCAGTATTTCTCTGATTGCTTTTCAAACGTTTACCAGCACATTTATGACTGGAGGATTGACTCCAGCCTATACTAGTATGGCCGCCGAGTATGGAGTTGAGCTCGATAAGTGTGCATACTTGTCCTCAGCTCAGATTGCTTGCCTGGGAATATTTCCACTAATCTGGGTCCCTCTTATGAATCATTATGGAAGAAACATATTTTTAACATTTTCTTGCCTATTCTGCTGCATTCTCAATATTGGAGGAGGATTCTGCAAAACCTATGGACAGCAAATGGCAACCAGAGTTCTTGTTGGAGTTTTCATATCTACTGGATCAGCCACTGGTTCTGCAATCGTTGGTGATCTTACTTTTTCTCAGGACAGAGGAAAGAAAAATGGATGGTGGTCAATGGCCTTGATATTGGGTACACCTGGAGGGCCTTTCATAACGGGATTTATCCAACAACACGCTGGAACAAAATACATCTTTTTTATGTATGCATGTATGAACTTCGTCCAGTTTGTACTTTGGCTGATTGCTGATGAAACAATTTACAACAGAGACGATAAAAGCACTGACGGAAACCGTATACTAAGCTTTCTTGGGGTTAACCAGGCAGGCCTCAAAAATAAGTTTGACTGGAAGATATTTTTCAGGCCTTTCAAACAAGCTACAAACTTCAATGTGTCAGTAGCCACTGTTGCCCTCTCAATTACATTTTGCTATGCAAATATTGCTTTGATTATTGAACTTCCAAAATCTATGTCAAGTTTATTTAAACTTGATGCTCAACAACTTAGTCTTCAGTATATAAGTTTGATCGTCGGATCGGCTATCGGTGAAATTCTCTCTGGTCCTCTTTCTGACTGGTGGATGAAAATGAGTATTAAACGAAGACAAGGAAAACGAATCATTTACGATAGACTTTGGATTAGTTACCCTGGGTTTTTAGCAGTGATAGTTGGTTTGATTGTTTGGGGTGTTTATCTTTTTAAAGCGACTCCCGGAAAGTATACAATTGTCCCAATTATTGGAGCTGGAATAGCTACTGCAGGAAACGAGATTGTCACTACAGTTTTAACAACATTTGCAATAGATAACAACCCAAAATTTGCTGCAGATGTTGGACTTTACCTTAACGTAGTTAGAAAAATTTACGGATTTTTAGGTCCATTTTACTTTCCACATATGTTTGATACCTTGAATTTTGCGGGAACAGCAGGGCTAATGTCCGGTTTAGTGTTTATATTCGGGGTATTGTTCACAGTGTCCTCACATATACGTGTAAGATCAATTAAATAGGTATATTTTTTGAATATAATTATGGAAGACAATTATCTGATTTGTTAAACATCTCGACATCGATGTGCGGCTCCAGCATGGAGCGAAAAAACGATAATTACGCTACCCCGCATTTGAGATCTTGCATTCTAAAGCATCGTAGAAGTTCGGAACCTTGATCCGCCTCCTGAGCATCGTTCCCTAATCATCGGATCAGGGTTCCAAAAACCATGTCATTTTACATAGCCAATTAGTGATATAAAATCTACATAAATACTAAGAATGCTCTCGCCTCTTTAACAAGAAGTTATAAAATAAACCTTTTATAGGTAGTACTGTTGAAACCAAAAATGAGAATCAGCTGGAACAGATTAATTAGATTCGTCGCTAACGACGGGAAAATATATAGGGGAGAGCCTATCGTTTCATCAACTGATTATGATGTGGGAAAGTCGATTTTGCAAGGTAAAAAAGTTGAAGCAAGAGTAATCAAAGGAGACATTTTCAACAATGCCACTGTGACCGATGAGATTATCGAAGTCAAAGAATTGCTAGGCCCACTGACACCAGAGGATGTCCCAATCATTAAATGTGTCGGGCTTAATTATATGAAGCATATTCAAGAGGGAGGAAGAACTCCACCACCTTACCCCTCTATTTTCTTCAAAACTAGAACCTGCGTGGCAGATTTTGGGGAAGATATTCCTATTTGTGAGGTTGCCCAAAAAGGTCACCTTGACTACGAAGGGGAACTCTGTGTCGTCATCGGAAAGACAGGAAAAAACATCAAAGAAAAGGAAGCATTGGAGTATGTCGCAGGATATGTTAGTGGAAATGATATTTCTGAAAGAGAATGGCAGAGGAATCCAGCTTACGCAGGTGGTGTTCCTCAATGGTGTTTCTCCAAAAGCTTTGATAAGTTTGCTCCCCTTGGACCAGCACTGGTTTCGACTTCCGTCATTGCAGACCCAGGTGTTCTTGAATTGAAAACGGAGGTGAACGGTGAAGTTCGTCAAAGTACGAACACCAGTGATCTTCTTTTTAATGTCAAAAAAATCATTTCTTTTATCTCTCAAGGAAGCACTTTAGAAAAAGGAACACTAATTATGACTGGTACGCCAAGTGGTGTGGCAATGGGCATGAAAAATCCAAAATATTTAAATGATGGTGATAAAGTTGAAGTATTTATTGAGAAGATAGGTACTCTTTCAAACCATATCAAGTATTTGTGATAGAAAAATATCTATATAGTTTTTATTTTCAATATATATCTTTACACCCTTTGGAGTAGTTTTTCTTCTCCTCTGAAAAAATAGATTTGCTTGGCTCAAAAACATTAAACCCTTCTTCTAAAAGGGTAGGCCTGAACATTGCTATGGTGCCCTCATATTTCATTGGTAATGTCATTATAGTCGATCCACAGTTTCCACAAAAGATTTTTTTTTTCGGATATCCACTCTGAGTGGCTGTTACAGTATACTCCTTCAATTGATATCCTCCATCTTTGATTTTGATATCCTCAAATCTGTGTTTAGAGATAAATTGACCGAAATGCCCCGAATTTTTCCGACAATCCGTGCAGTAGCAGATAAATGTCACAGCAGGAGCACCTTCCACAGTAATTTGAATTGATCCACAAAGACAGGAGCCATTATATTTATTAGACATTTTCATTTATACTTTTGGAATTGGGAAATAATAAATAAATGTGTATCATTTAGCAGGGTGGATAACTGCTATATAAACAACTATAAATAATACCATTTAACAGGATACATGAGTAATTCTGTCGGCTCATCTATCCGATGGGCCTGATTTTTATGCGCGCCGAAGGTTTACAAGGAGTCATGAGAAGATTCATATAGGCAAATCACTAAAAGGTGAAAATCCGTTGTGGGAATAAAATGGGCTATTTATATCATGAAGAAGTGAATAAAGCATATCGCTGCTTAATTCACCGTTGCAATTATCATTTGGAAAATGATCTTGTCCGTAAATACGAACCTTACTGTCGTTAATTCGTTTGTCCAAGAGGGTAAGAATTTTGGCACACAATATAGCAGTCTTGGATTTGTCACTGTAGGATTCTAAAATCCTGATACCGTCAGTCCAAGTGTCATTGAATTTCCTTTGTTTGGTTACATCCAGGGGTTCTGATTGAAGTTTGGCTGCCAATAGTATAGCAGATGAAATGTATAAATAAAAAACTGTGTACCAATACGCTGGCAGCAATGTGATGTCGGTCGGTCTGAATTTACCAATAAGGCCAATTAATTCCATTGCTGTATTCACACATATCGTGGAAGCAGATTTCTGACCAGATATTAAGAATTCGGAACGTGCAAGTTTCTTCGATTTAGGAAAAAGCATGGGTCTAAATAAAAGCATTTTCACGTGCAGGAATCTGATCTTAAGAATAACGCACTGTCTTTTGAAAGAACTAGTTTCAAGATTTTCAAAAGTTAAATGCTCCGGCAAATTTTGATATTGCCCATTCAGCTTATCCGCTAATTTGAATATATTGATCATCAATTCAAGATCATCTTCTGGACGGTTGAGATAACAAGAATCAAGGATATGGGCCATCAAATCATACAATTTAATGGTCTCGGTAAAAAAGTTTATCACTGATGGATTCAGTCCTGGCGTGCTCATTTTCCAATTCTGAATATATTCATCATCAACTATTGCAGGAAGCTCCATTTCATTTTTCAATATCATAAGATGCCTTCCTAATGTAACTGAAATTATCCTATCCATCACTAAGCACCCATGCCAGAGCCTTTTCCTCATTTCATTTTCAATATAGTTTTCTGTTCTCTTTGATACCAAATGGAGTCCCATATCCTGGGCAACTCTTATTGCAAGGCCAACAATATTCCAGCATTCAGATGACCTGTCTGTTGCCTGAAGAAATTGTCCCATCAACAATAAAATCTGTAGTTGAAGTAGGCTGCAAGGTCCAATTAAATGCTGTTTTGTGAGCTCCTTTGATCTTCTGAAATAAATTTCGGAATCTTCTTTCATGTCTATCAGTTGTTGCCCCTGTGGAGTTAGTAGGCATCCGAAAGCAAATATTATATTAAGAATAGCATAGAAAAGCTCATCATAACTCTTACGGTGAGAGTTAGAAATCCAAATTTTCTCATATGCTTGCATGAATGTAGGAATGTGAATGAACGGGTAAAGGGAATATGCATAGTCAATATAATTAGCTAAATACCTATCAGCACAGTTCTTTGGAGGCAAAGATATCATAGTGGTGTGCTTCAAGGATCCATTAGACATCGTGTAAGGTTTAACTTCTTCTTTCTCTGCTTCACTGGAATCACCTGCTCCAAGTATTAATCGGTTAAGTTCATTCATAAAGGAAATCGCCGACGACTGTCCAAAGTGAGCCTTATTGTTATTCTTAGAGTCTGACAAATACCCAGTTCCCATAGCATCCGCAGACTCCCCTACACGATGATTCTTTGAGACCGCATTGATAATTTGGGATATGTTGGAATTACCTGTACTACTGTTAGGTACTGGAGCTGAAGTTGAAGTTTCTGTAACAGAAAAAGCGACAGATTGATCACTTGTCTGATTTGCTAACAGTGAAATATCATTATTGTTTATATGTTGATCGGTGATAACTTGATCTTGGTGAATAGGATAAATCCTTGTTCCAAACGATTGTCCACCTACAGCCGACTTTAAAGTATCTAGCTCCTTTTCTAGTTGCTGAACATACTCAATACTAACTCTTGCTCTTCCAAGACGTGCTTCATATTTACACTCCAGGGCTTTTTCCGAGCATGATGCACAACTAGGCCTTTTTCCATCACATCGTTGCTTCCTTCTCCTACATCTTTCGCATGCAGCACTGACTCTGGTGACTTTGCCTCGATTATCTGGCATATTTCACTTTTGTCTCAATCCTACTTGAGTTAGATGTGAGGCTCCTAGAGTACCACTGTTTCTTCCCCCACAATTTCTATATTGAAATCTAGAGTTTTCAAAACTCTGATAATTACCTGATGTGATGTCGATCGAAGCTCTAGTTGATAAGACGAAATAGATGGCAACAATTCTTTTGTCTGTCAGATTTAATTTTCCAAGTACTCAAGTAAATGCTATCTCTAATGTCACATTTGTAGATTGTTTTCCCGGTTTGATCCATACATTTTACGCTTCTCAATTGGCATGTATCGTGTTACTTATTCCAAGAGTCTCATCTGGAAAAAGATGGCGAGTCATTACCCCACTTTTTTCTTTTCGGAACACAGATCCCAAATAAGAACAGCTACGTTTACGGAATATTACTTAAGACAGTAACCTCGTGAAGTTAGAGCTTTAATATTTATAAAATCATCAATAGAACCAAAAAACACAACCATAAAGAAACAATAATTTAATTTTTGTTAGCAATTTCGAAATTTTCTATGTGAATACTTAGATTCTTAAGAAGCGGAGTGTCGTTGAAAGCGAATAAGTAAGCTTGTTCCTCATCTTCATTCATATGGCTAAACTTGCACCATGATGGAATGCAGAAGATGTCCTTTTCTTTCCAATTAAGAACGGACTTCTCTCCATTATTATAAATAATGGTGTGTCCCTTTCCTTGGTAAATATGATAAACAAAAGAACTACTCTCTTGCCTCCAAGGAGATGAACAATTAGGAGCTAATCTTTCAGCTTGGCCACCGATAATAGAAGACAACTCTGACTTGCCGTCCTCTTTCAGGGTATACTCGTATGATGCCCAATCACCTTTTTGTGAATCAAGGTATTTTTGAGTATCAGACCAAGGATACTTTATTGGCGATGAATGATCGACCTTTGCAGGAAATCTGGATTCGTTGTAGGGCTCTGCGAAATTGACTGGAATAGCTTGAAAAATTGGAAGATCTAGTCCGTCTAACCAGATCATGGCACCGTCCCCTTCCATACCATGATCATGCCATTTCCATCTTGGAGTTAAGATGACATCACCCTTTTCCATATATATTTTAGAACCTTCCACACTTGTAAATCCTCCTTTTCCTTCAATGATGAATCTCAAAGCAAAGGCTAAATGTCTGTGGGCAATAGCAACCTCTCCTGGTAGAATATACTGAAGTCCAGCATAAAGCGTATCAGTTGTTTGGGGAGCCTTCAAATTAGGGTTGATGAGCATCAAGACCCTTCTTTCGGACTCCTCTTGAGGGACAAGCTTACCCGATTCTTCGAGAAGCGGACGGGCTTCATTATATTTCCAGAGCGATGGGACAGCTTTAGGTGATGGTTTTGGAGGAACCATTAAAGACATCACCTCCCATAATGGCTCAAGATGCTGAGGCTTCAAAGACTTGTAGAAGCTTTTCTTTTCATTTATTGCAAGGGATGGAGACATTGGGATACTTAAAGTTTTTAGAGACAGATTAAACCTAATTCACATTTTTGATACCAAGTGTTTAGCTAACTTCCAAGAATATTACTAAAATATATATGGACTTATGGACCAAGTTTACTCCCGGAAGAACGAACCGGCAGAGATTAAGCACACCGTATTTCAGGCAATTGATTATCACCTTTAAAAACATATCGGAATCCCTATCCGACCTTTCAGGAATGAACAATCGTTGATATTTTCAATTGCGGGGTGATATTCCCCAACCACTTGAACAAGTTATGATATATACATCCATGTAATCACTGCTCTGTGAGCATGGATAAACTTTCAGGATATTCATGCCGAAGAGAATGATGTAATTCACCATGGTTGTAATATTGGGCGGAGTTTATCGGCATCGGATCAGACATCCGATGAAAAGAGCGGATGTCCACCCTATTTTGCAAGTCATGCCCAAGATGCTGTTCAAATGAGGAGTTGATGGTACGACCAATCTTGTGCTTGAAGACAGAAGTTATCCATTTAACGTAGTCTTCTGCCAACCTTTATTAGTAATAAACTTTCTAAATGATCCCAATTCTCGGCACTCCCAAATAAAGGAGAGATACTATTGATGTTATAGTTGTCATTTGTAGAATTATTCTCTCAAATAGAACCATTAGAAGAAATATGTGGGTGGAGCCATAGAACCACAACGTTTAGCCCACTTGATAATAACAATTCCAAACACGTTTAGTTGCCAATCAATTAACTTTCCAAAAGACTTCGCTATCTCCAATTAGACTTTTGCCTTATTACTATTAGGAGAACAAATGTTTAACCTACTGGAACTATTACTGATGGCACACACCAGAATCGACTCAATTATTATCTCCACAATCTTCATTGATTCGGCTTTTAGAGAATTACTCTCTGTGCGACTTTTCGATTTTCTTGACAGGTTTTGTCGCGAGGACCCTGAGATTGACTCACATCAACGCCGGACTTAAGTTTCTCACCATAATAAAGAAAAGGAGAGAATTCCAGAAACACCCAATGTACTGCATCCTTCTACTTTACAGTGGTATTAGGTAGTTTCTAAACTATAGATGCAGAATAACAAGACCAAATTACCCTTAATTATTTGTGACTTTTCAGGTACAATGATCAAATAAAATTATCACATTGATCTCTCAGCTCATTCAAGATTAGGCGAATAATCTTGTGGTGCTAATCGAATCATTCCTCTTTCTATTTTATTTTCGTCCCAGCGGAAACGAACATTTGATGATTCAAATGAAGTCCGATTACTGCAGAAATGATTCAAAATACAGTACAGCTCTCTACAACCTATTTTGTTAATTGTGGAGAAGGAAAAGAGCTTATAAATACGCATCTAAGACCAGGAAAATGACTAAACCTTGTAATAAGTTTATCAGGGTACAATTGTTTGCTCAATACTTACGGTAGAGTACAATTATTCATTTGTGTGTTGTGAAATATGAATGACAACTGCTTCTTTTACGATTATCATCATTCTATTTTTCCTTTCAATTATTGTTCGAAAATCAAATCTTGCTGCAGTCGACTAAATTCTTTGTCCAATGCTTTCCACAACAGGTACAAAATTTGCTTTAAAGGTTTACTAATTATAAGTTAATTATTACCTAAATACTTCTAATACTTTAAAAATATGCGTAACTATTGCAGAAGGTATTTCAATTGTTTTGGAGCGTGGCTAATTGTGTTTGGTTTAAGTTACAAATCATTTTGGGAGCACTAATGTTAAAGGATGGGTCACACTTCTTTTTAAAATTTATGTAAGCATTACACTCAAAATACATTTATTCTTGGACGGGTAACATTCAATCGCCAACACAATACCATTTGTCAACACAAATGGGATCAATCATTTCGATTACATATCAATTCTTGAATTGCGGTGACTCAATTGTTTTTGACTTATTCCGCAAGCATTTTAATCATGACACAAATCATGTGATCGGAAACACAAACCATTCCGGTCAATAATGTAATTGTTTCCGACACTGCTCAATCACTAAAAATATATTGAGCAGGAAGTAACTCCCAGATGAGGAAACATGATAAGATAACAATATCATAGCATAGCTTCATATATTCTATAATAGAGTTGTGATCATAAATCAAAAACATCTGTCTATCGGTTACCATGTCACCAAATGAATATGAGTAGATAGATATTCGATCAGCTTTAATAAAACGGTCGTAAAATGTAAAAATGAAGGAAATTTATATTTAGTAATTGCCTCTAGCAAATACACTATAGAATGATGCTCCACTACATGCTCACAGAACGACCTGATGAACAAGTAAATGTATGGATAGCACAATTTGATTTCCATAAATATTCATTCAATTATTTCAACATAAAAAGAATCATAAAGTGATGGATGATCTGTTTCTCTTTAAAGAAGAAATTCTGGACTTCAAATGAAGAGATCAATGTTCCATTCTTTTATGATTTCCTTGAAGCAAATTAGATTAACTCACTCTTTATTTGCACCCTAAATTTCTGAACGGCAAGAACTAAGAACCAATATCCTACTTTTCTGAAACACAGAAGGGCAGTTAGGGTATAAGTTATTGAAAAATAAAACAGTAATTTTCTCTGATAGAATTAAACACGCTCCTTAACAGTAAATAGTTATAAAGATTTTGAACTCGTCAATGATGCTATTCCTACATAACAATGCAGCAACCTCCTTTTTCTTTGGAACTCTGGGGAACTGTATTCAGATCTGACGTCCTCGCAAGGTCAGCTGGACCCGAATAGTCGGCACCTGTACAATTCGATTGAACTACAACAGCAGAGTCTCCATAAGCATTGACATTCACAGCATCCTCCGTAGTTGCTAAAACAACATTATCTTTGCTAGAAATATCTTCATTGTTCTCTGTTTGGGTCTGACTTGGAGAAGCTAATGCATGCTGAAAACTTCCAGCTTCATCTGTGTCCTCATCGTTATTTTGTAGGGACAGATCATCTTTTGCCTTCTTAGGAGGAACACTTGTCTGTGGAATATGGGAAACAAATGCAGGAACAGGGGTGTTTGAAGTAGAGCCTCTTCGTTTATTAGCGTTGCTCTTTCTTCTACTTGTCGGTATTTTCAGCTCAAATTTCTTCTTATCAGACGACAACACCTGAAGTTGTTCCAGAGGTTTTACGACAATGTGTATTATGGATGATATCTGAAGATTAAGTGTGTTAAAAGGATCATTTGGATTGAGACGGCTTCCAAGATGCAAGAGTTGGATTTGTTCTTCAGTGGATGGAACTTCTAATGGACTTATGCTTTCTGAAGTATAATCTACTTTAAAATTCTGTAATGAATTCCAATTTCTGAAAATATAATTTCTGAAATCCCCGATTCTAAATGATTCTGGTTGTGACTCGAAACCACATGCGGCCAAGAGGACCGAATCGATCGTTAACGAGAGTCTAGTTCCATCGATCAATAGTAGCTGGATACTTTCTCCCAAGTACGACATATTATTTTATCTCTTCCTAGCCAATTTCCATAGGATCCGATGCTGTGTTTCGTTACTATTATATGCGATGTGACCGTATTTCTATGTCTGGCAGTGTTTTCGATTCCACCACAGATGTGGACAGATGACAAAGTCAAAGGCTCTCTGCGAAAATTCTTTCAAAACTAAAATATCTCAGTGGATATGTTGTTAAATGACTAGTATCTACCACAACTGTCTTGTTCTATTTGTCGACTTTTTAGCTTCCATACCAGCCTCATTGTGCTGTCACTGTGATAAGGATACCTCTTTTTGCCTAAGCCAAACTGTTTAATAGTGAAACTATTGGGTGCACGACCTTGATTAAAACCGCGGTCAATTCCTGAATACGTGGGGAAGCTAAGGGAGAAGTTTCAAGTATGGATGATCCAATTATGGTCTAATACATATCGTCACAGTTCCTATAACAGCACAACTCTATAGAATTCTGCAAGAGCTCCACTTTATGAGTGGAGGTAAAGCTGAGAACATGAACTTCCCAGGTCCCAATCTGATGCCAAAAACAACCTGGTCTCCGGATACCTCGTTCCGACTCTTGGCTACCCTAGAAGTAAGTTTTCTTCAAATAAGACCACATATACTTTTTTCCAGATAGATAGCTTTTAAACTGCAGCCTAAAATGTAAACATGATGTCTTTCTTTTGTAGTTGGAGAACTGTCGGGGAAATATAGATGATCTTGAATTGACACACAGACATACCACCTTGAAACCTCTTTTTCAAGAAGAAGCATACATGGCCGAGTGGTCCAAGGCGGTAGACTCAAGTTCTATTCTCCGTGAGGGGACGCAGGTTCGAACCCTGCTGTATGCATTCTACTTTAAATTTTTTTGATCCCACGAAATATATCTTAATATATACAATTTAAAGAGATAATTAATTAAGGGGATATTATTTGGTGTCTTGGCTGATAATCCATAAATAAAGCAAGAAAACTAACATAAACATAAAGCACTTATACAAACAAGTATATGGCATTTGTCATTACCTACATCATAAGAATACTAGAGAAAGGCACAGAACATGGTCTTCCATATTCTCACACTAGTAGCTAGGATATTAGAAAATGCGGAATGTAGATACGCAGCAACTAAGGAACTTCACAGATTCAATCTATTCAAAATCTCACTTGCCAAAGATTTGTACAGCCAAGTGTTACCTGTGATTTTCTTGAATTGAACACCATATAACCCAACCAAAGGAACCTTCACAATGTGTATCTCGAACTTGAGTGGGGTTTTGCTTGCAGAGACCTTTGCCGACAGCTTCGATGTATTTTCATCTCTTTCAAATCCCGGAGAATTCAAAAGGGACGGTGACATTGGCTTATTCTGTTGCTCGAGTCTACTAGAAATAAGCATATCAGATCCTCCGTTTGGCTCATCAAATGTGAGTGATTCAGAACTATCATAAGAATTCCGGCGCACGAAGTTTGAAGGAGCTGGTGTCGTAGGTATGCCGATTTCCTGGTTATTCGGAATATTTGTAGACAAACTCAGTTTCTCCTTCTCTTTCTGTTTTCTATAGCCTCCCAGTAGACCGTTTCCGAAAGAGAACTTTCTGCGATGTCCGTTTCTGGAAGGAGTAGACGAGTTGGAGGTTATGGAAACGGTGCGCTCGGCTTGTGCTTCAGGAGTGTTCAGCTGTTCAGCCAACAATGCCTTTTGCCTTTCTTCAGAGCTGGCTGAGGACACCGATGTCCTTTTAGCAGATGCCTTTTCTGAGGATACCTCACTGGTCCCAGGTGTCTTTAACTCATCTATCTCAACAACAGTTTCATTTCTACTGTTATCCTCAGTCCTATTATTATCAATTAAAGACATTGCTCTTGTCCTTTTGGTTTCATTTGGGGAACCAGGTGCTTTAGATGACACAATTGATGGATAATGGACACATACAAACCCTCCCTTAACCTCTGTGAATTTCACTCCTAATTGTGGCAACACAGAGATAATACCATATCTAATAATAGGAAGTGGTTTTGTTGAAGTTGTTTGAACGGAAAAAAAACCTTTCAAGAAAAGCGTTTTTGGATACTCAATAGAAGGCATACTTCCAGGAGCCGCATGCTCAAACTGAGAAATTATTGCTTCATCAGTCAGTCTTGGTTTTGGCTTCGTGTAATCTTCATCAAAAGTAACTTCATCCATATCCACAGTATCAAAGAAGCCATCATCAATAGCCCCAGATGGTATGGATATCTGTGGTAAAGGAGGCGCATCAGAACCCAATGAATAGTTATTGTTCTTTGGGATATTCAATGAGTGCTTTCTAGCATGGCCTACAGACTTGGCTCTAGCTGACGGATGGAATCTGGTGGTGGCTGACTCACTGTCAACCTGAGATACATATGCTTGCTGTCTGGTAGCTGATGGATCTGAAGGTTCAAAGTGAGCATTCCTTGCTGCTTCAGATGGGGTGTATGCGGAAGCCGCACGTTGATGTTGTTGAATTTGCTGCTTGGAAGTAGATGGTAGGGGAGGTAATTGCAATTGTTGTTTTTCTTTAGTCGTGATTTTCATACTTCCAACTCTACGTACAACATCATTCTGTCTGGACGCAAATTTTTCCACATGAAGTTCATGCTGACCTTTAGAATCATCAGGCGGAGATAATTCTTCAGGGCCGTGTTCGTTCCTTGAACGCCTGCCGCTTATTCTTCTTATTAATGAGTTTGTAAATCCTTCTGAATGCTGTGGTGAAGAGTCACCTTGTTGATGAATTTGGGAGAATGCAGAGGGTGAAGGATAGCCTACAGTCACAACATCAGTAGCTGAGGCTTTCTGAATTTGCGTAGCAGGAACAACGGCAGACTGCTGGTGAGGTGATGTATATGCAGCTTGTGGAAATGTTATGACAGGCGCTTGAGGAGCACTCGTCTGCTCTGAAGCGTACTTTGAATCCTGCTGATGATTTGAAGGTAGGGGTTGACTTGATACCCTTATTTGCTGAACAGAGGAAGGACTGTGAGGAGTGAATGCCGATATTTGCTGCTGTTGCGGAGTAACATAAGGTTGATATAGTTGCAGTTTATCAGCCACTTTTTCTTCTTTGAGTTTCTTCCTCTTGAGCATTTCATCGACTAAATGATAAATAGAAATTAATGGATGATATCCAAGTGTAGGATCTGGAATACAGGCATCATATGTCGCCGAAGCGTCATTCATATTTTTTATGTACCAGTTTCTTGTAGCCAGTTGGTATTCTTCAGATGCCAAAATTTCACCTAATTGACGGACAACCATATCTTCTGTTCCCAGTTCATAGCTAACAATAGTTCGGATGATATCGGGATCCAAAGGTAATTCTATCGGAATTCTATGGGGAAGGTAGTTGGATGGAGCTGCTTCAAAACCCTTGACCATCCAAGGGTGGCTCATCACCTCCTTTAGAGAGGCTCTTTGAGTAGGATCTACAACCAACATTCTAGACATGAGAGAAACACATTCTTTGGAAAGAAAGTCAGGATACTCAACATGTCCATGTTTGATCTTTTCATGAAGAGCACTAACACTTTGATCATCGAAAGGAACTTTTCCACAGACTAAAACATACAGAACTACACCGAAGGACCATACATCAACCTCAGGGCCAATATATGGACGTGCAGAAAGTAGTTCGGGCGCTGCAAAATAAAGAGATCCACAGTATGTTCTCAGTAGGTGTTTGTTGTCAAACATGTTAGAAAGACCAAAATCGATGATCTTTATTTCTCCGTTTTTATTGATCATAATGTTCTCAATTTTCAAATCTCTGTGCACAATATTATTGGAATGACAGTAATCCAAAGCTGAGGCTACACCACGACAAAACTTTCTGGCGTGCCTTTCTTTAAGAGAGCCATGAGAGACAATATAATCTAACATTTGTCCTCCAGAAACGTACTCAAAGAGCATGTAATAATGGTTCGTCATGGGGAACATTTCATATAATCGACATATGTAAGGATGGTAGAGTATTCTTCCTAATGCTCCTTCTCTGATTGTTCTTTTGTCTCTAGCTACTTCCTTTTCGTACTCTTTTCTCCTTTTTGCGATTTCATTCATATCATTTGTTGGGGGATCGTTCATATGTTGTCGTTGCCATATTTTAGAAGCTCTTGGAACAACCTTGACAGCGCAGATCTCATCAGTGATTCTATGTTTTGCCAATTTCACTTTGCCCATTGAACCAGCGCCAATGGTCTTAGCAAAATCCCAATCTCCAATAGATTTCCTATGAAATTGCTGCTGTTGTTGCTGTTGCTGCTGTATTTGTTGTTTTTGCTGAATCTGTTGCTGATGAGATGCTGCATGATGCTGAGAGGAGGAACGGGAAAGCGATCTTCTGGAAGGTGGCACCGGGGTTTGTGGATGCCCTGGACCTGGAATCTTTTTGGAATTAGTTGGAGTGGACTGAGATTGAGATTCCCCAAAATCAATGCCCCTCATTAGTCTAGAAGGTTGATCGGTGCTGTCGCCACTGGATCCGGTAATTTTATGTTGCCGTGGAGTTCCAAAGGGTGGAGGTTTCTTTGATACGGATCTTTGCTGGGAAATAAATTCAGGATTAATTGTGTAATCATCAGTTATGCTATGTGTGGCACTGGTGCTTCTGAGCATTCTCGGAGTTGCAGGAGCAGCATTTGGACCGAAACTGGAGTCCTTTTTGAGAGACCCCGATCTGGACAGGCTCTGTTGCCTGACTTTCGGGTTCATAAGTTGCTGCTGTTGAGCAGGATGCTGATATCCTTGTTGCATGTCGATATCTCTATCTACCGCTGGGTTTCGATCTGCCCTCCAGCCCGAAGATTGTTCTTCTTCATTCGGCATTTGCCTTGGAGCCTTTTCTCTAGTTAATGATTAGACCTAGTGCTGAAAACGACGAGTCCCGACAACTTTTTCCGGTTTTTGTTCCTTTAGCACTTTTATTGACCTAATGGTACCTTGCACGCCTCCTCTGAGATTCAATTGCTCCGTTTTGATAATTAGGTATTCTGCAATTCTTCATTGGTTGTAGTTGCTTTGTAAACCTAAGACTATTTTTATTATCCCTCTAGCTTGTTCTGCCAGATATCATTAATTCAGCATGGGCACCAAGCCTCACACGCCACTGCACCGCCACACCGGGTAACCAATCACTTTTGCCTTCTAACCCCCACAAGCTGGCAGGATAGGGGTACAGGACGATCTACGAAGAAGCTAGGGAAACATAACATTGAAATGGATGGTTGGCGGTCTGGAGAATGTCGGAATGAGTTGGATATTGTGTCGCTCCTCTGACCTGCTTACTGAACATGGTGCCAGAGAGTACCAAATAGGAGATGTTCTCCTCCCGTTTGAGAGAATAGATATAAATCGACCCATAAACCGTCTATCGACGCAGCATTATCTTCCTCGCCAGCTCACATGTCATCTAATCTCGGCCATCCAAGGTGAAATAAATACGAATTCGGCCGGGTAATTAAAATACTAAATATAACTCCAAAACATGTCTACAAGGAGAGGTCGAACGACGCGCTGGACGGAGCCGGCCGTCCGACTGGCGGATAGTCGCTGGAAGTTCGCACGGCCGCCTAAGACTGCCAAATCCGTCTAATGTGGCAGAGAAATCAGAATTCACAGTCCCACATAATAAGACAGAAAATAACGTCGTCGCGGGGTAATGATAGCCAAATGGCCATACAAACACCCAACAAATTAATAGAGATTCAGGAATCGGTACCCCTCCGGAGCTATAAATGGGATCAATGCTGCACGATGACCATGTTGCTACAAAGGTTTCTAGATTCAGGACGCAAAACCAAAGACTATGTCCATCTAGCTTTTTAACAGTAGACCTACAATCAAAATGCCGGGACTTTCCGCGCCTGGTCCCATCTATCCTTTAATCCAGCTTCCAGTATCCCGGTGAGTCTCATGACACACACCATATAAGGAAATATTTAAACTTGTGTAAACCACACTCACAGCCAATATGGTTGCCTCTGCTTCTGCTGATATCTATATAGAACGTATATAAACGACATCAGCAGCACATCGGCTGACAGATCAAGTCTCTTTCATTGACTCGGTGGCAGAACCCAACATTTTTCAATCAAATTTTTTTTGGTGGGATAAAACGTCGGTCACTCAGTGCTGTTGGCTATTCACGACTTGTTCGCTTGTATCCGAAAGAAATATTAGGTTAGCGGTGAGTAAGCAAGGGAGATCGAATTGAGCTCTTGCGAGAAGAGCCATAGTTAATTTTTCAGTTTGTGGAATTCTGATTTTTTCATTACGACTCGTATATCACGAGGTCCACTAGGAAAGTAGATATTCGATTAGAAGCAGCACAATGACAAAAGAAAGAGTGCATTCTGTGGTCCATGAGGCCAATAACATCGTGGCTAGACCAACGCCATCGGCATTCTACCAGAAGCAGCCTTCCAAGTCTCTTTCATCCTTGGAAGAGTACGAGACCATGTACAAACAATCTATCGAAGATCCAGAGGGATTTTTCAGTCCCTTGGCTAAAGAATTCCTAGACTGGGATAAAGATTTTACCAGGGTGAAGTCAGGATCTCTGACCAACGGTGATGTGGCTTGGTTCCTTGGTGGAGAATTGAACGCTTGTTACAACTGTGTTGATAGACACGCGTTTGCTAACCCTGACAAAAAGGCTATCATCTTCGAAGCAGACAATGAGGAAGATTCCAGAGTACTTACATATGGTGAGCTTCTTAGAGAGGTTTCTCAGGTTGCTGGTGTCCTGAAATCATGGGGTATTTCAAAGGGTGATAGCGTGGCTATTTATCTTCCAATGACCCCAGAGGCTATCATTGCTATGCTGGCAGTTGCCAGACTAGGTGCTATCCATTCTGTGATCTTTGCAGGTTTCTCTGCAGGCTCTATTAGAGATAGAATTAGCGACGCAGGATGTAAGGCAGTTATCACCTGTGATGAAGGTAAAAGAGGTGGTAAGACCATCAACACCAAGAAGATTGTTGATGAAGGTCTAAAAGAATGTCCTTCCGTCAAGAATGTCTTGGTATACAAGAGAACAGGAGGAGACGTTCCAATGCTTGAAGGAAGAGATTTCTACTGGGATGAAGAAACCGCTAAATTTCCTCGCTATATACCCCCTGTCCCAGTGAATTCAGAGGACCCATTGTTCATGTTATACACTTCTGGATCCACTGGTGCTCCAAAAGGTGTGGTCCACTGCACTGGTGGTTTTCTCTTAGGTGCGGCCTTGACTACAAGATATGTGTTTGATGTACAGCCTGAAGACATCCTCTTCACTGCAGGTGATGTTGGTTGGATTACGGGTCACTCATATGCATTATACGGTCCTTTGGCTCTGGGTGCTGCCACTGTCGTGTTCGAGGGTACTCCAGCATACCCTGATTATGGTAGATTCTGGAAAATCGTTGAGAAGCATCGTGCTACCCACTTCTACGTTGCTCCTACCGCTCTTAGACTGCTCAAAAAGTCTGGTGAAGCCGAAATCGAAAAGTATGATCTCTCGTCCTTAAGAACCCTGGGCTCCGTTGGTGAGCCAATTGCTGCTGAGATCTGGGAATGGTATGACGAAAAGATCGGAAAAGGTTTGTGTCACATTTCTGACACATACTGGCAGACAGAATCAGGTTCCCATTTGATTGCCCCAATGGCAGGCGCTATTCCAACTAAGCCTGGTGCAGCAACTCTCCCATTCTTTGGTGTGGACGCTGTCATTATTGATCCTGTCACAGGAAAGGTGGTCGAGGGTAACGATGTTGAGGGTATCCTTGCTGTGAGATCGTCTTGGCCATCAATGGCAAGAACTGTGTATAAGAACCACGATCGTTACATTGAAACCTACCTAAAACCATATCCAGGTTTCTATTTCACAGGTGATGGTGCTGGAAGAGATCACGATGGCTACTACTGGATAAGAGGTAGAGTTGATGACGTTGTCAATGTTTCTGGACATAGATTGTCCACCTCAGAAATCGAATCTGTTCTCTTGGAAAACCATCATGTGAGTGAATCTGCTGTGGTTGGAATTAACGATGACCTGACCGGTCAAGCAGTGATTGCATTTGTCCAATTGAAGGAGGATAGCGAGGTCAGAGACACAGAGGTCCTTACAGCTTTGAGAAAGTCATTAGTGATGCATGTCAGAGGAATTATTGGTCCATTTGCGGCTCCAAAGTCTATCATTGTTGTTGATGATCTTCCAAAGACTAGATCAGGTAAGATCATGAGAAGAGTTCTCAGAAAGGTCACTTCAGGTGAGGCCAGTGGACTAGGAGATTTGAGTACTCTGGCCAATCCTCAATGTGTGGAAGGAATTATCAAGAATGTTGAGGTCCAATTTGGTGTGAAAAATTAGACAACATATAGATCTGTCATTGGCAAAATTAGTTTCATTAATAAACGTTTAGATGTGGCTCCCAAATCAGAGATAACCAGTTTCAATCAGGGGGTGAAGCACCCCTGGATTATATAAGCCGAGATATTGTAGATTATCAGACTCGTTGGATTACGTAACAATTAATGTCTGATTTTGTTATCAGACTATAAAGTGTGGTGTAAGGATTTTACCAACCAATAAAATCACGTGTCCCGTATCACGCGTGTAAATGTTATGTTCTTCTGAGTCAACCCCGTGTATTAAACAAGGTTAATCACAGTCCTAGACGAACAAAGTCTGAGTTAATATTCTACTTATGAGTAGTTAGAAAGAACTAGGATATAACCAATGGAATTATATTCTCTAATAACCTATAATATATCTATCGTAATCTTTTGTACGTATAGAATCTTCTGCTGCCCCTCTTACTCTCTGAAGGAGAGTAAGAAGAAAGTATAATGAAGAAAGATGCTTCATCCTCCATATATATATAATGAAGCCACACTTCATGGATGGGATTCTCTCATCCATGAGCCATAGTTTAATTGATACCAAAAAGGTATCTGATAAAGCGGACTTATGTAATCGTCATACATCCTTACATAGATCCGACATTTGTATTAGGTAATACGAGTTCGCTATGCCGTTGTTTACGCGTTGATTTAATTTTATCTAAGTAAAGTGTAATCAATTTGGGGTTTTTTTAGTTACTTCACCCAATAATTGTTTTGTTTCCGACCGTTTTCAAGAGTTATGAATCTTTGATATTGATGTCAGACATAGAGATAATTGACTTGGATGATTCTGAGTTTTCTTCGCCCTTGATTGGGCGGAGACCGAAGCCGTAAGTATTTTTTTGGGACTCGATGTTATAAATTGCCCTCTGATCCGAGTACTGACATTTTCTCCAATTGAAGACATATATCAAAACAGAAAATTTCAACTGCTAGAACTCCTGAAAAGAGGAATGCTGATGATTCTCTGAGTTCCTTGATTTCTTCACCAGCGGAAGATCTGTCTTTTAGTCTTAGTGATATTCTTAGTGTCCCTCATAGGCATAAAGATGAGTCTGTGGAGCATCCGAAAGTTGTGACAGCTTCACCTTCAATCGAGCCGTCTTCATTACCGAAGATCAATAGAGCATTGCGTGAGAAGAAGAACACACTAGAGAGCTCCAAAAGCTTCACATCGAAAGGCAGCCTGCCTTCGTTATCTCACACCTCAGATGCCTCTTCGTTAGCAGGTCACAAAAGGACATTGTCAGATCCAAGATATCGAGGTGCGGATTTGAACAATATTCCGAAACGTCCTACTATTTTAAACCGGAAACTGATTCCAAATCAGCATACGGATGCAACTAATGCTATATCGATTTACTCTACTGAATCACAATATATTCAAACAACATCAAGGGAACCAATTGCTACGCTCAAGAATTATGAAACACGCACTATAATTGAATTATCTTCTTCTCCTAATTATTCAAAAATTGAAGATGATACTTCACTCAAAGAATGTCAAAAGAACACGAGGTTTCAGACAGAAAATCTTTTTGTTCCCCAGAGCCAGTCTTCGGACCAACCTTTGAATTCTTCGCCCATCAAGGATAATAAGAGAACTCCACTGTCAACGCGAATAGAGATTATTAATCTCTTAGACTCCGAGGAAGATTATGCAAACCGATCGAAACTAAAATCCAGTCCACAAAAGCCCGCTATTCACTCAGATGACTCAAAACCCCTAAATTGTGAGTCTGTTCATACAATATCTGAAACTTCTTCATATAGTTCTCCAGTGAGAATATCCAAGTCGTTGACACCCGTTGATGAAATAATTGAAAATTCACCTACAAGACAAGAAATTGGTCAATACTTCTCATGCTCTAGATCTCCCACTCGTTTAATATCGTCTGATGAAAGCAGTGATCCTCCTAATGAGGAAGATGATATTATGATTGGAAGTGTGTTCGATGCCGGTACAAACGTCACTCTTATGCCAGCTTTAGACCAATCGGATAGCGTAGGTCCAAATATTGTAGAGATCGGGGCCAAGGGTATGAATTCATATACTTTGGCTGAGCTTGATTTATTGCTGGAGCAGGCAAGAACGACTAAACTTAAAATGCTAAAGGAGATAAACAAGACAAGCAGGTCAAAGGAGGACCTTATATCTGAGATTGTCGTTAATATTGACTCCAAGTTGCTTAAACAATTGACAGAAATTAATGAAGATTTTGAACAGTTACTCTCTCCCGCTCATGTCGAGAGTTCTGTTCTCTATCTTCCTTTGATTCAGTTCAAGAAAACAGTTACCGCGGTATATCACGAAGAAAAGGGGACATTCATTCCAATTGATTCGTTCGTGAATACAGAAAATACTGTTATTTTATATTATCAGGCAGCTGAGCTAGTGGAAAAAATCGAAGACGAAAGCATCCGTACTGTGATCCTGAAACTGAAGAGATCTAGAGAGAACCCAAATATTGTTCTAATGGTGAATGGCTACGATCAGTTTTTACAAGGACTAAAGGCTCAAAACAACCGGGTATTTGTTAACAAAGTAATGAAGGAAATGGGAGGATCACAAAAACCCAATAAAAAACCACACTCAGTTGGAATAACGGAGACAAAAATAAGTAGTAAACTTGTTGAATTGGAGGTATTTTTTGGAATTCACATATTTGAGACCAAAGGACTCAGAGAAGTGATCGAATGGCTGAAGTCCTTTTGTTACGCCATAAGTTCAAAATATTATGATGCTACCGAGCGTAATTCTGACCTTGCAAATGTAGGCAGAATAAAATCTGGACAAACACCATTAGAGTGTTACCAAGAATCACTGAAGCAATTCAAATATATGGTTACATCTTCGGCACAAATCCTCACAACGAGGTACAAATCTTTAATTGAACTGGCAGACTCACTGGGAGGTGACAGAAGGCTTTATAATGATGATGGGAAACCTATTTTACGTCGTGACGTTGAAGCAAATATGAAGAAAATTTTTATGTGTGATGATCCTAACGAGTTGTTGAACGAATGACTTTTTACGCTCTATGATTTACTGCGCTATCGAAACAACTGTATCATGGACACCGTTATGGCTATTTGACATAGACAAAATAAAATTGGGGTTTACATCAAGTATAACCATGTCATAACTAATATTCTTAATTAATTTATTATCATCATTGAAATTAACGTAAATTTGTATTTATTCATGATCCACTTATCTCTTTCTTAGAGACTTTAGGTATGCAATCTTGGAGTATGATCTATTAAATAAGGTTGTTGTGTTAGTATCAAGGTCTGGGACTAAAGAAAAACAAATTTGACGAAATACCATGTTCTACTTCCGAACATACCCTTCACCAAATTTTCTAAGAAATTACTGACTTTATAGTTTGGAAATCTTCCAACGAGATGCGATCTTTCATGGTTTCCAGTTCTTTCACAGCCTCATGGATCAGTTCGATTTCTACCTCGTCAAATGAATATCTGCTGGTGATCAGGGTTGACAACAGATTGAGAACGGAATCAACACATCCTATATGAGTATCTCTCTTTATTAGTTGTAGCATAGACTTCACAACATCATCATCATGTATTCTCTTCATCTTATTTTCGTTTATTGTCGAGGATAGTAAAGCGTTCAAAAGTGATAAGGCACGCAGCTTGAGCCTTTCTGTGCTTCCTTCAGATTTTAATATAGGCGCAATTATTTCCCATCCCTTGTGGCTATCGAATGCTTGATAAGCCTCTTCGTTGTGTCTAATTTCATTTGACAGAGCATATATCGCCTTTAATCTTAGCGATGATTCACCTGTTGGGTCTAGAGCCAACGAAATGACTTTTGAGATACCATTCTCAGACTCCGAATATTTCAAAAAGTCTTCCTGAGATTTAGGGTTATTCTGAACAGCTGTTCCAATACATGAGCATGCTAGTGCCTGCAATTTGGGTTCAGGACTGCTCAACTGTGCTAACAACGGCTCCCACATCTTCATATTTTCTATATTATTGGCATTATCAATATTTTCTATGAGCATTTCGAAGTTCTCAAATGCAATCAACTTGTTCTCTAAATCCACTTCTGGATCTTGAACCAACTTTAAATTCTCTTTCATCAGTGTTGAATCATCAGCCTTTCCAAAAAGTTGTGCCACAGCTTCTGGATCTGGAGCAGGTATCTTATTGTTGACTCCTTGATCTCCAGATTGGTTGGCGATAGACCATTGTAGCAATTTCTCCATCTTATTTACCTGTTAATTTGATCCCTTATTTCCTTTTGGAAAAGCACCTTGTATCTCAGAAATGTGTTAACTCTCTTCTCTTTGTTATCTCTAGTTATTATATTCAGGATAATAGTGTTTAAATGATCTAACTCTGGCAGTCTTTTTGACTATTCCTTTCTTAAATTATAGAAGATACCAGAAGACTCTGGAGAGAAAAAGTTTTACGTCGATAGGCGCAATTATTTGTTGCGACGATTTTGTGTATTCTGTTCTAGACAAGATCTGATGAAGAATTTGTTAACAATCCATCAGAAGAGAACAGATCAAGAGGACCAAAGAGCCGGAGTGAGACAGTCCAGGATACCATAAAGAGCAGTATGGATGCAATAGCAGATCGAGCGTTTGCAGATACTCAATCTTCCGCAACAAATTCGCATAAGTTGGATGAGACTCCCTCGTTGCTTACAGTCATCCTAGACATCAATCCCTTAGAATGGAAAACATTGACAGACCAGGGCGTCATAGACCTTAAACAGCTGACATCATCATTGCTGGTGATGTTGAACTCGCATTTATCGTTGAGTAGCTCAAACAAAGTGGCTCTTTACACGGCAAATAGTTACTCGCATGGGGCTCAACTCATATATCCTACTGTGGAACATCAGTACGAGTCCGAGAATTCAGCAGGATCAAATAAGCATCACAATACTTCGAAATATCTCAAGACATCAGGGATGTACCGTCAATTCCGGATTGTGGACGGAACGATATTAGATGAACTTGACGAACTTCTCCATCAGCAGCCTAGCTCACTTAAAGAAGTTTTGAATAATAATTCTCAAGAACAGCATGTGAAAGGGACGCTTACTGGAGCATTATCAATGGCGTTAAGCTATATCAATAAATTTCAGATCTCCGAGGATCAAACTGCATCACTCAAATCTAGAGTCCTGATTATCAGCATTAGCGATGATAACACACTCCCATATATATCGGTTATGAACTCTATCTTTGCAGCACAGAAAATGAAAGTTTCTGTGGACGTCTGCAAACTAGGAAACCAATCTACATTCCTACAACAAGCCTCAGATGCCACAAATGGGGTTTACATACATATCAAGCATCCAAGAGGATTGATTCAGTATTTGGCCACTGCTCTGTTTATAGACCCCATGCTACGACCAATAATTGTATTACCAACAGACGAATCAATCGACTTCAGAGCTTCCTGTTTTGTCACCAGCAAAGTGATAGATGTGGGATATGTATGTTCAGTTTGTCTCTGTATCTTGAGTTTGATTCCTAGCGACGAAAAATGTCCTACTTGCCACTCAAAGTTCGATCACAGTCTAATAACAAAGCTCAAAAGGAAGCCCAAGGTACTTCCTCTGATGATGAAGAAGAAGAGAAAACTAGAAGACGGATTGTCTACTGCAACTGCTACAGAAAGCGAGACAAATAGTGCCTCGGGCACTACTAATCCAAATTGAAAACAGTAAATGAGCTATTGAATGACATTCTATATATAATGTGCACTAATATGAACTAAGTCTTGATTAGAAGAGATGACCAGCAAACTCCGTATTTCTGAATAGCATTTAGGCAGAAGAGCCAGTGGCGGCAGCCTCAGATGCAGTCTCGGCCGCTTTTGGTGGAATTCTAGCACCCGGAGACATCTTAGGGAAGACAACGTCGGTGTAACTTGTGAGAACGGCGATAGCAGCAAAGATGATCTTGAAAATTGGAGGGGTAGTGTCATCATTGTCAGCTTTGATCATTGGCTCGTTTAGATAACCCTGAACAGCCAAAAACATACAAGCCCATGATAATGGCTTATTTCTGAGAAACATGGCCACCATTGGCAAGTTCTGCGAGGCGAAGTTAGAGGCCGTGTTTCTTGGTGTCGCTGGTGTGTGAATGTATCTGACGTTGATTATTAGTATCACAAATGCAATCAATAACTTAATATTTTACCATTTTCACTTACGGTTTCACAAGGGAGGCTCTCTTGACGTCTTTTGGCATTTTTGTGTTTGTATGATATTTAGATATAGCTTTAAAACTTTATTCTAATGGATATTATCTTCTTAACTTGTACATTTTGGTCGATTTCTTCATCGGCGGAGGATAATTTCGGTCGTGTGGTACACATTATATCACGTGTTAACAACGAGTGATATATATCACGTGCAATATACTTTTGTTTTTTGAACGACAGAAAAGGGGTCGTTTAGTAGAAAAATTTACAGAAACAGATTAAAGAGGAGCTAGAGGAACGAGAGAAAGGTTTTTTTTAAAAAAGAGGAAACTGTTTATTAAGGGCATATAAACAACTGTTTAAGGCATAGAACATAGCAAACTGGCTGAATTGGATTCTAGAACCCAAAAAGGTTGGTTAGAAGAGAAAGCAACAGACTTCAAGAGGAAAAAAAGGTGTTGAAAGTTTTTTTGCTTTGGTTGAAGGTTATTTTTTAAAGATTGTAAGCTTCAAAAATTCACAGCAATAAAACAGATCCAGAGTTTGCTAGGTGCGTCAAAGAACCTTCCAGACTGGTGAGTAAGAGACGTTAGATCTTTGGACGGACTGTACAGGTTATAATTTTGGAAACACGTCGTTTTACCTCCCGACGTTACATTGCACTCCCGTATCCCACAGGATCAATCCAGTACAACAGACTGTCTGCTTGCAATTCAAATTCAAGTTTTCGTATCTCTAATATTCTCTATATATTGAGAATGAAGTCGATACTGGCAAACATTTCGGCGTTTCTGGCGCAAGCATGCGCTAATCGTCCCATCCATGTCATCGTTGGAACCACATTAATCGCGTCATTCACCTATCTCACACTACTAGATCATTATGCGTCTACTTTAAGTGCGGTGAACTCATCTCCCCTATCATTCTATCATCCTTCAGGCTGTTCGGATTATAACAAATGGGTTCAGGTAGATGATCTACCCTCCTACGATACCGCGGAACACTATGCTCTGACTCCCGTCAAATTCAAAAGAACAGGCGATGATAAGTTACCATCTGATGAGAGATTTGTCTTTGGTGTGGATGAAAATGAACTCATCCTACTTACCGACTTTACCGCTGGGGATTTTGAATATGAGAGAGAGCTTGTCAATGACCAGGGTGTGAAATTCATACTTAGAAGCTCACATAGAATTGGTCGTTACTACGAATACTTGAAGTCTCTTGTATTCAAACTAAAGAGTCTTGTAATGGGCGCTGAGCCATTGGATATTATCCTCGTCACCGTGGCATATGGTGCAATGTGGCTGACCTTTGCCCAGCTCTTCTTTGAAATGAAAAGGCTTGGTTCCAACTTTTGGCTGGCATTTGGATCTTTATTGGCATCATGTTTTGCTTTCTTATTTTCGTTGACTCTCACAACCATTATGTTAAACCTGAATGTCCCACTGATATCTTTGAGTGAAGGATTGCCTTTTTTGGTTGCTACTATCGGGTTCAAGCACAAGATTGCATTCACTGCGCCTGTCTTGAAAGCATTAAACTCAGGATCCCAGGTTGACGTCCCAGTGGTAATTGGCCGTATTGTCAGAACTGAAACTGCCATTCCGCTTATCAGGGATCAGGCAATTATCATTGCCTCATTCTTGCTCTGCTCGATTCTAGCTCCAAATTTAACTGGTTTGATGAATTTCTGTGTGTTATCTGCTGTGATTTTGTCGGTAGACTTATTCTTCACTTTCACTTTCTATTCCTCAATTTTGTCGTTGAAGGCCCAAATCAACAAAGTTCACAAAGAAATTGAATTAAAGCAGTTCTTAGAGGAGGATGGCATTAATGAGACAGTTGCTGAACGTGTTGCTGTTTCTGATGAATCTCCAAGTGCTATTTTCCACCTAAATAGCAGTATTGTCAACTTCAAGGTTGCCATGATTGTTGGGTTCATTAGTTTACATTTATTTGCTTTAGGAACATCATGGCTTTATGATGATTCTGCAGATTATCAGCCAGTTAATCTATTTGCATCATTCTCTCCAGCACTTTCCAAATCAGTTGCAAAGAACATTCCAATTGGTAAAAAAGGAACATTGGTCACTATATTGCCTACCAGAATTTACAGTAAGGTGGATCTGCTAACTAAAGCAGAAGACTTTACAGTCTTGGCTTTTGAAATGCTTTCTAAAGCCATCTCTGATCCATTGGTCGGAAAGTTCTTATTTGTACTCTTCGGAATCAGTGTTGCTATCAATATTTATTTACTTAATGCTGCTAGACTGCATTTCAGTGTTGCTGATTCAACCAATGCGGCGGGTGAGAAGAAGAAACATTCTTCAAAGTCTGTTGACTCCCGTCGTAAGTCATTCTCCGAGGTTCCAAAACCTGTACCTTATATTATTTCAACTGCCTCTGATAACTCCAGCTCGGATGACATCAAAGAGGCACAGATCCTCGAAGAAGCTTCTAGCGATGACTTTTCGAGCAGCAGTGATTCTGACAGCCAGTCAGAGAAAGGGGTCGTCAATATCCGCCCAATAGAGGAATTGGGAGCATTGCTAAAGGCTGGTAGAATAAAAGAATGTGAAAACGAAGAAGTTGTTGAGCTGGTATCTACAGGAAAGTTGCCTTTGTATGCCCTCGAAAAGCAGCTAGAGGATAAAACGCGTGCTGTTCTTGTGAGGAGAAAAGCAATTGCAAGACTTGCAGACGCTCCTGTTTTAAGTAGTTCGAAGCTTCCATGGAAGCATTATGATTATGAACGCGTCTTTGGTGCGTGTTGTGAAAATGTTATTGGATTTATGCCAATTCCTGTTGGTATTGCTGGTCCACTGATTATTGACGGTGTTGCTTATCATATTCCAATGGCCACAACTGAAGGTTGTTTGGTCGCTTCTACCATGAGAGGTTGCAAAGCAATTAATGCAGGGGGAGGAGTGCAGACTGTGCTAACTAATGATGGTATGACAAGAGGTCCATGTGTGACCTTCCCAACTCTAGCAAGAACTGGTGCTGCAAAGTTATGGTTAGACTCCGAAGAAGGACAAAAGATTATCAAGGCTGCTTTCAATTCAACATCAAGATTCGCTAGATTACAGCATGTCCAGACTGCAATGGCTGGTACTTTACTATTCATAAGATTCAAGACGACCACTGGCGATGCTATGGGTATGAATATGATCTCCAAGGGTGTGGAGCATGCATTAAACTACATGGTCGCAGAGTGCGGGTTTAGTGATATGGAGATTATTTCTGTTTCTGGTAACTACTGTACTGATAAAAAGGCGGCTGCAATCAATTGGATTGAAGGTCGTGGTAAGAGTGTTGTTGCGGAGGCTAGAATTCCGCAGGAAATGGTCAGAAAGGTTTTGAAGTCTGATGTTGAAGCGTTGGTGGAATTAAACGTTTCCAAGAATCTGATTGGTTCAGCAATGGCTGGATCTGTTGGAGGATTCAATGCTCATGCAGCTAACCTAGTTACAGCTGTTTATTTAGCTACAGGACAAGATCCAGCACAGAATGTTGAGAGTTCCAACTGTATCACGTTAATGAACAAGCTGCCAAATGGTGACCTGCAGATTTCTGTGTCGATGCCTTCGATCGAAGTGGGAACTATAGGGGGAGGTACGGTGCTGGAACCTCAGGGTGCCATGCTTGAGCTTCTTGGAGTGAGGGGTCCTCATCCTACGGAGCCGGGTGCCAATGCCAGACAATTGGCTAAGGTAGTCGCTTCTGCAGTTCTTGCCGCTGAACTATCTCTATGTTCTGCACTGGCGGCGGGCCATTTAGTTCAATCCCATATGACACACAACAGAAAGATTCCTGCTGCTGTGCACATATCAGATGTCAGCACTCCTGCTACCACTGTATCCAGTGCTGGAAACAGCACTGCTGATATCAAAAGATTGGAAGAAGGCTCCAAAATATGTATTCGCTCGTGAGTCGTCCAGTCTCCGAGCCCTGATAGTGAGACACCCTAAGGATATTCATTATTTTGACTACATCATATCTCCACATGGTACTGTCCGTCTCCCTCTTTTGCTTCTTTTGTTCACATTATGTATTTGCTATCTAATTTTCATACAGAGAGAGATAACACCATGTCATGTCTCAGTTCATATGCTCCTTTCCCTGTTCTATCCAGGTTCAAAAGGTCCATTAATCGTCATTTTGGCTCATCTATGATTATTTTGATTATGTAATCGCCATAGCAGCGAGCTGTAAATTTCTAGCAATTCTAGGAAGAACCTCAGAATAGCCGTTCAAATAAATATCAGTAGTTTCTTCTGGAATGATTGTGTTGGGAGGTGAAAGGAAACAGCAGACTGTTTCTGACACGGAGACAGGACACAAAGAGAGAATAGCAGGTACTGTGACTTTAAGTCATTCAGCAATTGGAGGGCTTGAAATATTGGTGTAATTGGCGAATTGAAGGTTGTATCTGTGGATTCAGTTAGGAAAGACTATCGATGACCAAACAAGGCGACTCACAACAGTCTCTCGATGGTCACCTACGAGTGAATCCGTCGGATTATTCATCATGTGACATTAAGATTAGCGGAAGGGTGCTGAATTGTATGACACAATTGCCTAATCAGATCCAGAAGACTAGAGAAGGGACATGGGAGGTAAAACCCGTGAGAGGCAGCTCAGCATTGTATGCATCTAACTCATTTTTGAACGAGGGAACAGAGTGGGAGACGCACTTAATTGGCTGGACGGGAGAGTTGTTTACATATGATGAGAGCATACCACATTCAATTGCATCGAACCAGTCTATCGAAAACGATCCGTTATATCTGGATGAGTCAGATAAGATTTCAGTAACTGAGAAGATCCGACAATCCAACAATTCCGATAATGTACATCCTGTTTGGCTCCTACGTAAAGACCAGGAGAGATGGAGGAAGTATGCGGAGAATGTTATCTGGCCAATTTTTCATTACATGCAAGTCCAACCGAGCGATGGAACAGAGGAGGCCCAATGGTGGCATGATTATGTCAAGTTCAACGAGGCATACGCAGCCAAGATCAAACAAATCTACAAACCTGGTGATGTAATCTGGATTCATGACTATTATCTGTTACTTCTTCCTCAGATTCTTCGTATGGAATTTCCTGAAGCCTATATTGGGCACTTTTTGCATGTTCCATTCCCATCATCTGAATACTTCAGGTGTCTTTCTAAAAGAAAGATTCTTTTGGATGGTATGTTGAGTGCAAATCAACTCGGATTCCAAAATTACTCTTTCTCTAGACATTTCATTAGTTGTTGTGCAAGGCTTTTAGGCTATGAGGTCACCCCTACAACCGTTCATATTCATTCGTCTACTGTGAAGATAGCCACTCTTCCTCTGGGTATTGATGTAGCAAAGTTTGAACATGATGCTTTTACGAAGAATGTTGAGTCCAAGGTGGCTACTCTCAAGCAATTGAATGGGAACAGAAGGCTATTAATCGGAAGAGACAGACTTGATCTCGTTAGAGGTGTTGTCCAAAAACTTCAGGCATTCGAAATGTTCCTCGACATGTATCCTGAGTGGAGAGGAAAGGTAGTCTTAATCCAGGTTTCTTTCAAGCCATTTTATCATAGTTCTAAATTGGACAAGAAGGTGAATGAGTTAGTTTCTGGTATTAATTCTAAGTACGGTTCTCTGGACTACACTCCCGTGCAGAATTACAACATGAGAATCGCCAGGGACGAATACTTAGCATTACTTAGGGTTGCGGATTTGTGTCTTATTACTTCAATTAGAGACGGTATGAACACAACAGCTCTAGAATATATAATTTGCCAAAAGCACTCAAAATCACCTCTTATTCTATCCGAATTTAGTGGAGCCTCAACTGTGCTACAGGACTCAGTTCAGGTGAATCCATGGGATTCGGTTGGAGTTGCAAATTCAATCAATGAATGCCTAATGATGACTGATAAGGTAAAAGAGGAGCTGGAAGAAAATATGTATAAATCCGTATGCAAAAACACTAACCAGGACTGGACTTGTCATTTCCTGAAGAGTCTTCTAGATTTTCTGGTCAAACTAAATTCAAAGCATGGCACCCCATATCTGAACAAGCCTCTGTTGTTGGAGAATTACAAGATTGCAAACCATAGACTGTTCTTATTTGACTACGATGGAACTCTAACGCCTATTGTGAGAGACCCTAGTGCTGCAATTCCATCTGCTAGATTGAATAACATTTTGCAGCAGCTGGTCTCCGATCCAAGAAATGAAATTTGGATCATTAGTGGGCGTGACCAAGAGTTCCTTGAGAAATGGATTGGCTCTCGGTATCCTCAGATTGGTCTAAGTGCTGAACATGGGTGTTTTGTGAAGAAAGTTGGAGACAAGAATTGGATCAATCTGGCCGAGAGTTTTGATATGTCTTGGAGAGATGAGGTTGAGGCGATATTCCAACACTACACTGAGCGGACCCCTGGGGCATTTACTGAGAAAAAGAGAGCAGCGTTGGTTTGGCACTACAGAAAGGCTGATCCCGAATTGGGAATATTCCAAGCTGCCAAATGTAAGCTTGACCTTCTGACCAGATTAGCCAAATATGATGTGGAGGTGATGTCTGGTAAAGCTAATCTGGAGGTGAGACCATCGTTTGTGAATAAGGGTGAGATTGTCCGAAGACTTATTCTCTGTTCTAATCCTGCGTCGAAGGAGAAGAGGGCCCAAGAGGATGTTCCTTACTTTGTATTATGTCTAGGAGATGATACCACAGACGAGGATATGTTTAAGTCAATTAATACGATCGAAAATTCCTGGATAGACAGCAATGTCCAGAAGAACAACTTGAACTCTTACGGATTTTATCCTGTTACTGTGGGTCCAGCAAACAAGGAGACGGTTGCCAAAGCATATCTAAGCGATCCGACACAGGTATTAGACACTTTGGGACTTCTGATTGGCCAGGTTTCGCTATTTGAGACTGCGGGAACGGTAGAGCTTGATGACAGGGGTCATTTGAAGAACTCTGAGAGTGCTGCTAAATCCAAGCAGGCCCGTAAGGCCTATGAGAAGAAGAACTCAGCCAAGAGCACAGTCTCGTGATTACTTTACGTCTCTGCTGTCTACTTAGGTTTATATAGAGATCACCTATTATAGTCACTTTTTTTATCTAGCAGCTTCTATTAGACCATGGTTGGTATTGGTTCTTGAGAGGTCTCTGATTTACCGATCCATGCCGTATTCCTTCTATCAAGTCATTCCGCTGTTTCCCTCCTTATATATTGAGAGTTCCGTTCTCTCCGGAGTCAGGCACCACAGCCTTGAAAATATAAAATGAGATTCTGCAATTGCTCCTAATAGAAAAAAGACTACATACAGATAACATGGGATATAGATAAAGAAAGGATATAACGGATTAGTAATTGCCCAAATTAGAAGGACTTTGTGTGGATAAATGCATCCAGGTATCATTTTGGGCTATATTTTGCGTATCCACAGGCTCCAGGACGGCAAAGTGGTAATTTAGAGGAAACAAAAGAAAAATGACTGAGCCGTTTCCTAACCCCTATGGGTCAGGAAATGGAGGACCTATTAACACCAATTCTCAAGAAGACTTTCTTTCTACACTTCTAGTATCCTCAAACTCTCGGGCAAACTCCAGAAAACCTTCTTTGGCATATGGAAGTATCAATGATAATGATCGAGAACCACCACTAAGAAGGTCCCGAAGTCTAACAGAATCTATTACCAATTCCATGATATATGCCACTAATGCGACCATTCATCAGATACAGAGACAACGGTTCATCTCCTTCTGTGTATTTGGATGTCTGGTGCTGTTTTTGTTCAACTTGATATTTCTCCCCCGGACGTCTTTAGACAGGGACCTCAGAAGATTGAACGGCGAGTATCTCACGTTTGACGACTGTTCCCGTCTTTTTTTGACCCATCTCAACTTCAGAAATAATGTGAAGCCCTACATGGAGTTTCTCCAAGAAGACATGCACATACCTGGTGAGAATTATGAATCACTGGAACAGATGCTGAAAGTTACATACAAATTTAAGACGTCAACTGATAAATACGAAACTTGGTTGAACAAGCCATTACAGAACTATCTATTACTCAAAAATAGCGACGGAGATGTCATTTATGATGCCAAATTAAAAGAGACCGAATTGCTCTCCTTCCACCCTTATTCATCAAATGGAACAGTTTCGGCTCCTTATGTCTTTGCTAATTACGGCACTGAAGAGGACTTCAAATTACTGAATAAATCCTCCATCGATGTTAAAGGAATGATAGTCATAATAAGAAAAGGTGTTATAAATACCGGGAGAAAGGTGGAGAATGCAGAGAAAAACGGTGCCATTGCCGTCTTAATATATTCGGATCCATTTGACGATGGAAAATTCACCATAAAGAATGGATACGAGGCATTTCCTATTGGAAAAGCCAGGAATCCATATTCCGTTGATAAGGAGACAGCTAGCTTTATAAATATTCAGCCCGGAGATCCCACAACTCCAGGATGGTCGTCTACCTTGTTCTCTCGTAGAATCAAACCTGAGACCATTCCTATGATACCTTCTATACCATTGAGTTACAATGCAATTGAACCGATTCTGAACAAGATACAGTCGGGTGCTAATGTTGGCTGGAAAGGCGATCTAGATTTTAACTACTTTCCAGGCCCTTCGGATGGGTATACCTTAGACTTAGGCAATTTGGTTCAATTCAAAATCAAGCCTATATATAACATTATCAATGAGATTAGTGGAGTTATAGGTGATGAAGAAATCATAATTGGAGCCTCTAGAGATTCTATTGGGGGATTAGGAGGAACATCAAATGGCCATGTTGCTCTTTTGGAATTAGCTCGCGGTTTAAACGAGCTTGTGAAGTTTGGTTGGAAGCCACTGAGAACAATCAAGTTGATATCCTGGGATGGATCAAGCTACGGTTTACTTGGATCCACAGAGTTCGGTGAGTTCTATGCCAGTAAATTGAGCAAGAATGCGATCGTTTACATCAATCTGGACAAAATAGAAGGATCCAAAATGAAAGTTGAGACCAATCCTCTGTTCAACGATTTGTTAAAAAGAGTGTTGAAACAGGTGATGTTTGACGAAAAAACGACTTTGGATTCCTATTTTAGAAGTCATAATTGTACGATTGATCTGATTTCAAGTGAGATGAAGGATTACTCAGTGTTTCAGAACCACTTGGGGATTCCTTCTGTTAATATTGGATTTGAGACAGAACCGGATCATGACCCTGTTCCTTATTCCAACTCGCATTACGATTCAATAGGCTGGTATTCAAGTATGGACCCTGACTTCAAGTATCCAAATCTTGTTGCACAGTTTGTTGGACTCATTATTATCAATCTAAGTGAGTTGGAGATATTACATGTCAAGACTTATGAATATTTCAATTATATTGATGAGAAATTTTCTGACCTAGTTTCTGGTGTTCCTGACTTCTGGCTGGACCGAATATATGACGACTCAAAGAATATCAGACTGAGCGAGCAACTTGATAAGATGGAGATTTTATTTGGGCATTTAAAGATGGAGTTGTCTTTATTTGACAAGAGTCTGGATCGTCTACAGATGGAAATTCGTCAAGATTATCCGTGGTTCAAACTATTTACCAAAATCAAGATTGCCGTCAAAGTGAAGGTGGCTAATCTCAAAATTAAGTCATTTGATCGTCTTTTTCTTGCCGAAAGTCTGAGCTCCAATGAAGGAATACTGAAAGGTAGGAGTTGGTTTAAACATTTAATTTTTGCTCCACGATTTGACACTGAAAAGGGTACAGAAGTTCTTCCTGGATTCAAAGCCAGTCTTAATGATATGGATTACGATCTATTTATCAAGAACGTTTGTCTTCTCAATGACTCTCTTATGAAACTCTATTCCAAACTTGTATAATGACCTTAATTTTTTGATTTGTTCTTATCTGAAGCATTAATAAATCATAGGATACATATAATATATTTGTTACCCGGCCGTATTCGAGACTCGCTACTACTTTTCCATGGAGCCCGACATTGTTTGACATGATGATACCGGGATTTAAATAAGGACTCTCATTTAAATAAAGAGCAGAATCAGCAGCATTGATTGGATCCTTAAGCTCTCATCTAGAAATAACGATCATTCATCTTCCTTATGTTTGGCATCTCTAAAAGATCATTCTCAACCTCGTCTCTAAGGCTAACAAAGTGTTACTTTGATATTGCCATAGCTGGTGAAAAACAACCAAGAGTCGTTTTCGAGCTCTATGACAAGGCAGTCCCAAAGACAGTCGAGAACTTCAGAGCCCTATGTACTGGAGAGAAGGGTTTTGGTTACAAAGACTCGATTTTCCACAGAGTTATTCCACATTTCATGTTGCAAGGTGGTGACATCACTCATTTCAACGGATACGGTGGTAAGTCGATCTACGGATCCAGATTTGAGGATGAAAGCTTTTCCAAGAAGCACGAGAAGCCTGGTTTGCTTTCCATGGCTAATGCCGGTCCAAACACAAATGGTTCTCAATTTTTCATTACCACCGTTCCTTGTCCTTGGTTAGATGGTGCTCATGTTGTCTTTGGTGAGGTCGTTGAGGGTTACGAAAGCACTGTTAAAAAGGTGGAGTCCCTAGGTTCCCAAAGCGGTAAAGTTGCTCAAGAAATTAAGATCATTGAGTCTGGTGAGTTAAAAGAATAAACTGTTCATCTATCCTATATAGCTGTGTGAAAATTAGTCTATATCGTCCTTATATATAATGTCAGCCCGAGAATAATACTCAATTTTTATGTCAGTAGCCATGTATATGTTCATTATCTTCATCCACTGGAAACAGGAGGTATTATAACCAACTCGTCGCCGTCTCTAAGCTCAATTTCTTCACCTATATTTTTGTTTGCTTCTTCTTCTTCTTCTTCTCCTCCTCTATCAAAACTCAGATATTCTTCGTTCAAAACCACTCCACAGCAGCTTATTATGTACTTAGTGAATTCGGATGAGTATGAACAAGATAAATGTTGCAAAACTGATCTCAGCGTTGGTCCAGCTTCTATGAAAATTTCGTCTTCCGTCTTCCCATTAGTGAACGATTTAGAAGGACCAAAATACTCAACTCTCACCTTCACCATTGTCTCACAAGCTTATGTTCAGCCTTATTAGGTAGGCAGTCCTCTGTCTCCACACCAAAGAAGCTTTACAGTCATCGTTTTCCCCTTAGATTTTAGCTTAGATCAATTTATCAACGATAATGATTACGTAATCGCTAACTAGGTTCGGATTGATTACATCCAAATAGAAGATATCGAAACGCTATATATATATAATACAAATGATCAGCCAGCAAACCGCTTGCAATGGCCCCCATATGATGGCTATAGAAAACCGGCATCTATTATAATAATCACACCCACAACATTTGACTTTTAAAAGCACAATAGAATAAATATAACCAAAAGTTAGGATCTCAACATCAACTCCAATCAAAGTAAGATTCTTGCAAAATTACAACATTAATTATCATTATCAATCATCCTTCACTTCCATAGCCTCGGCCTGTTCCTGGGACTCACTCTGCAGACCCCTCATCAGCTCAAGTCTCTCACTCTCTTTCTTTTCACTTATCATCTGAAAAACTGCATGAGAACTCATGAACAAAGAGGCCTGTGACTCACCAAGCTTCTTGATTGATTTGAATTGTGTTGCTGTTTTGTCACATAGTTTGCTCATCTGCAGCAAGTTTCTCTGTAGTTCTGCCAACTGGTGGTTCATGTGATGGATTTGTCTTTCCCTGGCCATGGATGACATTTTTGTTTCCTGTTTTCAGCAAATTTGTTGTCGTTGTTTACCCGAGAAGCGCTCAGCTATAGCTTGTCAGAGAAAGCACCCTGTTATTGACATTAGTTTTGAACTCCCCACAAACATTAATGTTGTTACCTCTTCGTTACGCGACAAATGCAGATCAAAGTAGAAACAAGTCGATCGGCGCATTGACAGAGACGATTATTGTTCAGCTTAAATAACGGGTTACTATATAATTCAAGATATCTAGCTAGTGGAAACTCCATAGACTAAGTCACCGCTTAAATCTTCTTGAGATTCTTCTTAGGTAACAGATTTGGACTTAAGCATGTTTGATAGCAAGTGATTTTGCAGTATTTAAACGATCAAACTTCGAAAATGTCCTCGCTCTTGCTCACCTTTCGCTTTTTCAAAGCTATCATCTCAAGATTTTGAGGTTTGACATTTTCAAAATCAAATTCAAAACTAACAGAGTTTTCGGAACTCGGATAGTTGCATTTGGTGAAAGTGTTCATCAGCGAGGAGTTGTCGATAGAATTTTCTATAGATTCAAACTCGTTAGCAATTGAGGACTCTATTTCCCTTTTCCCAAAGTCAGATCCAAATAGATCCAAGTATCTTTTTTCTTCTAACTTGTTGAAGCAAAAGTAGTATTTCCCTTTTTCTAGTGGCTGATTATTAATCAGAACACCGTCATGATTAATCTCCAATGCAAAATAATTATGAACCTTTTGGGTCCGGAATAACAGTACCTTACTGAACACTAGTACCGATAAGGCTTTGGTGACTATCTCAATTTGATCTTCATCATTGAAACTACTTCCCAGCTGTCTCACCAGTGCATCAATTGACCGAGGCTTGGATTTACATGTCTTGAAGAGTTGTGCACTCTTCCTCACTGCAAATAGGATCTTCAAATCAGAGTCTATCTCCATACCTGAACAGGAGAAACAATCAAACTTCTCGTCAAAAAAGGGATCAATTTTGCCGTAACAAACTGAGTGAGAAAATTGACCACATTTGGCGCATTTAATAAGAGTTGTAAAAGGAAGTTGACAACGGGATCCACAACCACAGTTTATGATGAACGGGTCTTCCTTAGCCGACTTGAGCGATGAATCGTAGATTTTAGTATCCGCTAACTGCGTAGCCTGTGTGGGGATCTGAGGTGAAGCAAGGTTTTTGAGGTCTTTCGTAATTTGAGAAGTATCTGTTTGTATGAAACCACCTAGATCTAAGAAGTCAAATGGATCAATTTCTTTGAATTTTTTGTTAGAAATTTGCTGGTGATTAGATAGAGACAATACCCTGGAAACCACTGCGTGATGTTTGGTAACAAATGACCCACAATTACTGACTTCTAGATCATCATCGTGGTCGATTGGGATTTTAAATGTTGCCTGCTTTTCATTTGTGCAATCGGTAAAAAAGTCCGGTTGATATTTGGGTGGACATGTTTCATTGAAAACCAATCTCATCGATAGGAACCTTCTTGGGGGTAGGATAGGAAACGATTGAGTAATTACAATGAACCTTCTCATAAGCTGCTGTATTTCCTTTCTAGAAGTTGTGAGGGGACTCATCAGGATCCCTCCATCCCCCTGATCATCAACTGAAATAATTGGCACGCCATCATAATCGTAATTAATTTCAAAAGTATAACTTTCAAAAAGATCCTCGGGTCTGTTGTCATCCAAAATGATTGAAAGACAAATTGCTTTGAGATATTTCATTCTTAGAGATTCGGCAACGGATACTTCCAACCAGTCCATCATTGTGTCTGCTTCTTCCGATTTTCCTCTCACCAATGTTTTCACCCTGATTGAATTTTGGGAAACGTTTAATTGTGAGTTTGAATTATCCACCACAAACCTTTGGTCCTCGAAATGGTCGTCACTGAAGAATCCTCTCAGAAAGGCAATACATCCAAATGACATGATGAGGATGCTTTCCACCAATTTTTCGCTCTGCAGAACAGTAATTCTTCCAGATACTCGTGTTCTCTGCTTTTGAGATGACATCATGTGTTCGGATATCTGTATTTCTAAGAGCTTCTACCAGAAGAAAGAAATAGGTGTTATATAATATTGCAGAAGCTGTTCAATGATCCCTCTTTTATAAAAAGAGCGCGATTTCCTATTTAATAAAAAGGGTAATGAAACCTCTTTGTTTCATATAGTTGCAACTAATTAGTGATTTCCATAACGTATGTCACTATATAACAAACATAAACGGTCATCAAGGATGCACTCTAGGATGACATGAGAAAAAAGCGGTATTAACGACATTTTGTTTTGCCAATATCAATAGGTGGATTAAATTTAACAATTGACACTTCAAGTATGAACCGATTCACTGTGATAATCCCTCGATGCCTCAACTGCAACACCAGGAGAGCTTTTTGTTTCATTTTGTGTACTTGTTTTATCTTGCTGATTGTCCAGTATCATAGGTGGGTCAACAGACGGTTTAAATTCGACAAATTGGTCAGAGGCGGGTTTTCCTCGATTTTCCTCGTGTTCAATAGCACCTACACTATCAGAGCTCAGACTGAATTTAAGTTTTCGAAGATCGTTGGTGGAATGAAATTCATTCATCATGGAGTTATATGAGGAGTCCCGTGACATTAGAAGCGGGGATTTTAGATAATGAGCAGCTACCATGCCAGTGGGATTGCTGTCATATAGCAGGTTTCCTGTTTGGTACGATGAAGATAACAGATCACTTTTGTTCGAATCTGAATCGATCAAAGTGTTTGTTGATGAATTATGATGTGGCCTTTGAGTTATAATATTTCGCACTTGAGTTTGCGGGGCCCCCAATGATAGGACATTCAAATTTTGTGACTCCTCACTGCTACCTTTTGCTTGTTTGTTGCTCATTTTTAAACTTGCCTATTTATCACAATCTATTTACTCAGACCTGTTAGACAAAAAGGCTCGTTGATTTTTAGATGCCATGGAATTTATGCCAGATTCATAGTTATCATAAGTTTCTCACAACCAAAGGTTTTCTCCACAAATAATACAACAATAGCGAAACAGTAGTTTTCCAACGAGTCTCGAGAACAAAAAAATAATGAATATAGTTTAAGGCTTTTCATGGTTCAACAAATGAACAGATACTATTTTCGATACACAGGCTAAGAATTTGAAGAACCACAATGCTGGCAAGATCATTGAAATTAGCGAGAATTCCACTTTTCAGAAGACATTTGGCTAGAACCCCATATGTTGAAGTTCCTAAGAGATCGGTTTTTCAACTTATCTCCAGAAGATATAATTCAACAGCAAAAGGAACAGAAGTGTTCACCAACATCACAGATGAAAACGATCCAAATAGAGATGCATTTTTCGAGTACTCTTGGGGAAGTTGGTTAAAGGATGATAAGCTTCAAAAGGAAAAGAGGAAAACAAGATTTTCTATCAAGGCTCTGAATGACACCCTATTGAAGATCCGTCAAAATGCAAATAATACTGTTGATCCCTTGATAGAAATCTCGAGAAATATTAAAGGGATATCCAAGAACTTGGGACTACTTGGAGAAGTTGAGAGTGTGAAAAGAATCATTTCAATCCACGAAGGAAAGCATCATCGTATTTACAAGTTTCAATCGGATAAAGATGACAAGGAATATATCTTGCGACTACCTTACAAGTTGGATTCGAGCTTTTACACTCAGCGTAGAATTCAGTCTGAGGTTGCTACGATGGATTTCTTACAAACCAAACTGGAATTAAATGTTCCTAGGGTCTTGGCCTACTCAGGCAGTGAAGATAATGCTTTGGGATGTCCTTTTATGATTACGGAGTATGTTAAAGGGGAACTGCTGATGAAGCAATGGAACCCATTGGTCAGTGGTGAAGTCAATGATGCGGAATCGAAGGACCAGCTGCTAGCTGTCATCAATCCACTTGCAGATTTCAACCAGGCGGTCATCAGTCAGAGTTTCAACAGTTTTGGTTCCCTTTACTTTAAACAAGACTCTCCTATTGAAACTTCAGAGAAACCGTATGAGGGTGAGCAAGATTCCAGCCTAGAAAATAGGTGGGTAATTGGTCCAACTGTAGAGAGAGCTTACTATAGAAATAAGGGAGCTGTGAAGGAGGCTGTTATTAATGCTCATGTGGGTCCATGGCCAAAAAAGGAGCCTCTGAAGATGGTGAAAGATCTTGTTGCTTTGGAGATTGAAAGTTTCAGAGGCAGGCTAGCATTGGCACAGGCAGATTCTGCTTCCAAAGTTGAGAACCAGGAGCTATTAAGGAAGTCGATTGAAACCTATGAAAAGTTCTTTAAGGTCTCTGATAAAATGTTCGACTTAGAATCGGAGACTATTCCTAAACTTCAGAAACTTTTGGAGCCACGCTTAAGTTTCCCAGATCTAGATCCAATGAATGTCATAGTTGATGGAGAGAAGAAGGCATTTATCGACTTCGAAGGAGTCACTATCAAGCCGTTCTTACTCAGTAGTTACCCTAAATTCGTTCAATATAATGGGCCTAAGATTTTCAATCTTGCGGAGGAGGTAGAGGGATACAACGAGTTAGATGATCTCTACAAGCAGCAATATGAGTACATTTTCCACAGAACAAGGAATCAATTCTACTGGGAGTTGTCATTGAATGCCAGAGAAAAGGATATGTTGGGTGTCATTTCTCCTGCAGTGAAATTGATCAAAGGAGCATATATCGGGGCTTTGGATCTGAAAAAGGACAAGGATTACTTGTATGTGCAAAATGGACTGGTTGAGCTATCTACTATGTGGGATAACTATCTTGCAAACAAGCTAGTTGCCGCTGAGGGAGATTCCTTAAAATTTACTGAAGACGAACTTGCCGAGTACGAGAAGGATTTTGAGGCATATCAGACTGAGATTTCGTCCACTCCTTTTGTGGCCACTGAAGGCTGGGTTCCCCAGGACATGCTCAACAATCTACTGAAACAAGGTATTATTGTAAAAGAGGGAGATAACTATAAATTGGACACCGATAAGGTGTTGGCCTGAATTCTCTGTGAAAGCTTTTGCTGTACATAGATGTAAATAGTATTGTTATTTTTTGTTGATTCATGTTTTTTGGCCTCATAAAATCTGACATCTGCGTAAAATCATGTGATTTATTTTTGGGATTCAATGATGTAGATGAATCCGTCATCTGGTCTGAGTTTGTGCCACAAGAGATGGCTCTTCTAGTCCATCCAATAGAAGTAGATGTGGAGGTGGATTACGATAGCGGATTTAATAATGGCTCGACGGATTAAAGTTTTTTCGATGATTACACGAAATTAAGGCATTAAATTGCATGACCACAGAGCGCACAAGAAAGGTTCCGATCAAGTCCAGAAGAAACCCAGGGCCATGCTAAGGTGCACATGACATTTCTTGCCTTCTGACGAGGAGACGTTCAAATGTATTTTCTTTGTCGAGCCATATGTTCAATGTAAATGAAGACAATGTTATCAAATGTAACGCCGATGTCCAGGAGGATAATATGTGCATTATACGGCAATAGGGACCCTGCACCGTGGTAGGATCTGTGCATGACAGCGGGAAAAAATATCTCAGGAGGTTGGATAACTTCAGAACTGGGATTTTCGGCACTATTGCAAATGATCAGGCTGCATTATTCTTTTCGATACACGAAAGAGCAAAAAGACTCCAAAAAGCTCCCCTTGATGATGATCTCCTTGCTTGATTCGAGTCTGCGAGCTCTTATTGGTTGGCTCGCTTTCGGTTGCCGTTTCCAGAGCCAAGCCTAGATAGTGGTTGCAACTTTTTGAAATGTGTGTTAGTCGATGACAGATAGATGAAAGATAGCCTGTTGTTGAGGCATGTGAAGTATGTTCAAGGAATTAGAACAAAAATTAATTTACCTGGCATCATACATATGAATAGGATAATGTCGAACGATCGGACATGTTCATTGCCGTTCGTTCTGTCCTGATTCTGTAGCTCTCTGATGATTATTCCTGTCGCCACCATTTTCTCTGCTTCGCCACCAGAGATGATCGAAAAGTTCCCGTGGTTGCAGAAAAATTTTCCATACCGCGGACCTATGTAGTTCTGCAGTTGTGCTTCTAACATAACAGAAACAAGAAAAAAATGCAATCCAACCAATATCGAACAATGTTCGACATTTAAGATTGATTATCCTATTGTTTTCAGATTGCAAAAGAAAAAAACGTATATCCAGACAATGGTCTAATGCCTCTCATCTTTTGGCAGGAAGTGACTTTCGAGAGGAGTGTGAGTGGAGATTCAGAATCCTCTTTGTCTGTATCAGAAGCTAATCAGCTCTTAATCAGTATTAAATGCCGTAGTCATAACCAGCAGACAGAGCATGTCGAGTCCAAATTTGTTTTTGCTGTCCCCTCTGCAGCTGACAGATTTTGTTCCAGCTAGCATGAAACTTTTCTGCGTTTCGCTCTGAAGCTGTCTCTGATAAGAAACAATTGCAGATATACTGCGATAAGAGTTACGGCAAACCCAGAAACGGAAACTCATTCAAGGTGGTAGCAGTTGGCAAAAGCAGCTGATTCTATTTAAGTTGGTCAATATCCATGTTGTTTCTGTCTACATCAAATATGAGTCCAGATCTGTAACTAAATAGACAGATTCAAAATGTCGTTTAGCAAGGGAGACAAAGCAGATATTGACACCTCTGTGTCTCCAGTTCAAGAGACTCAATACACCCCTCAAGAAAGAAGTGACTCTTGGTTTGGAAACTTCAAAGACTCATTCAAGAGAGCAGACGTCAAGGATGTGGACCCAAACTTAACTGATGTCGAAAAGGCTAACCTGCTCTCCGCGGAGTCACCTTTGTCACGTAGCTTGAAACCAAGACACATTCAGATGATTGCTTTGGGTGGTAGTATCGGTACAGGTCTGTTCGTTGGTTCAGGTACCGCTTTAAGCACAGGAGGACCAGCCGCTCTTTTGATTGCTTGGGGTTTGGTCGGTATCATGATCTACTGTACTGTCCAGGCTATGGGTGAGTTGGCTGTTACCTTCCCTGTATCAGGTTCCTTCGTTCAATATAACACACGTTTCATCAGTGCTTCTTGGGGTTTCTGTATGGCTTACAACTATGCCATGCAATGGTTGGTTGTTTTACCTCTAGAATTGGTCGCTGCTTCCATTACCATTAAGTATTGGAACAGCACTATTAATTCTGCTGCTTGGGTTGCAATTTTCTACGTTTTGATTGTCATTATTAACTTCTTCGGTGTCAGAGGTTACGGTGAAGCCGAGTTCGTCTTCTCTTTCATCAAAGTTCTTGCTGTTGTTGGTTTCATCTTCCTCGGTGTCATTCTAAACTGTGGTGGTGGTCCAAGTGGCACTTATATCGGTGGTCAATACTTCTATAACCCAGGTGCATTTGCATCCGGCTTCAAAGGTGTTTGTGCCGTCTTCGTGACTGCTGCTTTCTCATTTGCAGGTACTGAACTTTGTGGTTTGGCTGCTGCTGAAACTTCTAATCCAAGAAAAGATCTTCCATCTGCTATCAAGCAAGTGTTCTGGAGAATCACCCTTTTCTACATCATTTGTTTGTTACTCGTTGGTCTACTTGTCCCATACGATGACCCAAGATTGTTGAGTTCCTCCTCGGTCGATGCCAGTGCCTCTCCTTTCGTTATAGCTATCATTGATGGTGGTGTGAAGGGTCTACCTTCTGTCATGAACGTCGTTATCATGGTGGCTGTCTTGTCTGTCGGTAACTCTTCTGTTTTCGGATGTTCCAGAACAATCGCTTCATTGGCTGAACAAGGTTTCGGTCCTAAGATTCTTGGCTATATTGACAGAGAAGGTAGACCATTAGTTGGTGTTGGTATCTCCCTTGGATTTGGTTTGCTTTGTTTCTTGGCTGCTTCTCCAAAGGAAGGTGAAGTCTTTAACTGGTTATTGGCTTTGTCTGGTCTGTCTTCCATTTTCACATGGGGATCCATTTGTTTCTGTCACATCAGATTCAGAAGAGCTTTGGCTGTTAGAGGAAGAGGAACTGATGAATTAGCTTTCACTGCCCAAGCTGGTGTGCTTGGATCATGGTTCGGTTTCGTCCTTAACGTATTGATTTTGATCGCCCAATTTTGGATCGCTTTGTTCCCACTTGGTGGTTCACCAAATGCATCAGACTTCTTCATGGCCTATTTGACTGTTCCTGTCTTGATAGCATTCTACTCTGGTTACATCCTCTGGAAGAGAGACTTCACTCTCTACATTAAGAGCGGTGATATTGATGTTGACAGCGGTAGAAGGGACCTTGACTTGGACTTGCTCAAAGAGGAAATCATTGAGGAGAAGGCTTATATTGCAAGCAAACCATTCTACTACAGAATATACAAATTCTGGTGTTAGATGGAATTTGTCCCCGCATTTTAAATTTGATTTCTGTTATATTTACTGTCCATATATAATATAATAATCGAGAGTATGGTTCTATATGACGTGGGGTTGGTTCTGTCAATTCTTTGATTTAGGTCTAGTGTAGTGTCCGGTATAATGCTGTGCGTCAAGGCTTGGTGCAACCTGAAAGTTGTGATTGAACCATCGAACCATCTAGACGCTAATTTATCTTCTCAAAAAAGATCTTCTGGGCTCCTTTCTGCTATATTCTGATTACATGTTTTCTTTTCTGCGCTACTCATGTCTTGTCTCTTGTGAAATGCTGCTGATACTCGCTCAAATTTCCTCAATCCACCTCTTCTGCTTCCTGAGACCCGGATGAACCTGCATCATGCAGAAGTTTCTGGTAGCAATAATTTAATTATTCCGGGGAGCAAGCTTGAACAGACCAACTACAACAAATAAGCCATATTTGACCCTCCGATGACTCGGAGGGTCACTCACAATATGTTCTTTATCGACTGACACATATCGAAAGGCCCATCACCAGGCTATTCATCCTGAAGCGACAGTGAAAATCTTGTCCTCGAGAAAAAAGAAATTTTTGACACACCTCAGCTCGCAATGGATGGATTGAAACCGAGAATAGTACCATGTATCTGGTATTTCCTGAACTAGAATAAAATGATCAAGATCTATGACACCTGATTATACCTGATTATACCTGATTATACCTGGTTTCTGAGTGGAGTTTCCGTGATTCCTGCATATAGACCCCAAATCAATTTTTGTCTGGAAAAAGAAAAAAGGCACCTCAAAGTTTGGATAGCGGAGAATTTTAGCTCAGTCACACGCAGAGGGGAAGGGTGATTGTTTCAGCCTATTGTGAAATTTCGGCGCTGATGCTTGGTATCCTCTCTGGATGCTTTTACCAATTACATAATTTTACATGACCGATTAATAACTCCAAATTTATTTAAAGGATCCATCTTCTAATGAAAATTCTTCTTGGAGTTAATTAAGTCTGTCAGAAACACAAATCCATAAGTTTAGCAACATGTCTTTTGGAAAATCTAAAGATGGCATCCAAGAAATCGAGGTTCAAGCAGGAACCTCGGGAGAAGGTGTAATCGACTTGAAAGATGTCTCCATGGAAGAAACCACTCACAGCTGGCACAGAAGATTCAGAGACTCGTTTCTTCCTGTCCAACAGGAAGAACTGCCTGTGGGAATATCAGACATAGAAAAGTCAAACATAATGGCCGCAAGATCCCCATTACAACGGTCACTCAAGTCAAGACACATCCAGATGATCAGTATAGGAGGAGCCATTGGTACCGGATTGTTCGTCGGATCAGGTTCAGCTCTCAGTTCTGGAGGTCCTGCCTCACTTCTTATTGCATATTTTCTGATTGGAACGATGATATTCTGCACAGTTCATGCCATGGGTGAATTGGCCGTGACGTTTCCTATTTCTGGGTCGTTTCTTCAATACAACACCAGGTTCATATCGCCAACTTGGAGTTTTTGTATGGCCTGGAATTATGCAATGCAATGGGTTGTGGTTCTACCTATCGAATTGGTAGCGGCTTCGTTGACAATCAAGTACTGGAATTCAAAAATCAACTCTTCAGCCTGGGTTGCAATCTTTTATTTCTTCATTTTATGCATAAATCTCTTTGGAGTAAAAGGTTATGGTGAGGCCGAGTTCGTCTTTTCTATCATTAAGGTCATTGCAGTGGTTGGTTTTGTCATTTTGTCGATTGTTCTCATCTCAGGTGGCGGTCCTAGACATGAGCACATTGGAGCAAAGTATTGGCACGATCCAGGACCCTTCAACGCGGGTTTCAAAGGTCTGTGTACAGTTTTTGTTACAGCTGCATTTTCCTTTGCAGGAACTGAGTTGTGTGGTTTGGCAGCTGCTGAAACTGCAAATCCTAGAGAGTCTCTTCCAAAGGCTACTAAGCAGGTTTTCTGGAGAATTTCTCTTTTCTACATGGTTTCTCTCACTATGGTTGGGTTCTTGGTTAGCTATAATGACCCACAACTGTTAGGATCAAATTCAGTAGATATAACTGCATCTCCATTTGTCATTGCAATTACTGCGAACGGTATTAAGGTTCTTCCAACTATTATGAACGTTGTGATTCTGATTGCAGTTCTGTCTGTCGGAAACTCTGCGGTTTTTGCCAGTTCCAGAACATTGGTTTCCCTTGCGGACCAGGGATTTGCGCCTAAATTTTTTGGATACATCGACAGACAGGGTAGACCTCTTGTGGGTATCGGTATTACCTTTTTATTTGGTCTTCTATGTTTCCTGGCTGCTTCGCCAAAAGAAGGTGTGGTGTTCTCGTGGCTGATGGCTCTTTCGGGATTGTCCTCCATTTTCACCTGGGGATCTATTTGTTTTTCTCACATCAGGTTCCGTGCAGCATTGAAGTCCAAAGGAAGAGACACCGGAGAGCTTGCATTCACATCGGCTTCTGGTGTTTATGGTTCATGGTTTGGTTTAATTCTTAATATTCTGGTGTTGGTTTCGCAATTCTGGGTCGCTTTATTCCCTATTGGCAGCTCTCCAAGCGCAAATGTGTTTTTCAACAATTATCTCACTGTTCCCGTGGTGGTTGCATTCTATGTTTTCCATGCTATCTGGAAACGGAAGACCTTTATTCTGTATCTCAAGGCCGAGGATATCGATGTGGACAGTGGAAGACGAGAACTGGATCTCGATTTATTCAGAGAAGAACTTGCTGCCAAAAGGGCATATATTGCGTCTCGTCCATTTTATTACAGATGGTACAGATTTTGGTGTTAGAGGAAGTTATGATATGATATATGTATTAATATTAGCATTGTTGAGTTTTATCTCCCTCATAATTAATTCTAGCGGCTATCTAGCACTTGTACCCTTTATTTGTTCGGATATTTTTGGTTGATATCCGCACAGTTTTTCTCCTCTTAGTTTTCGTTTTTAAGACTCATATAATGATTTTGATTCGATGCACCCCCAGCAATACAACCAGCCATAAAATCTAATCTGCTATAGTTGTCTGTGGTTGAACTAACAGGTCCATCTCGCCCAGACTGCCATATGTCTTCCATCTGACTGCCATCCAGATCTCATTACATTATTTAGTCTCCTCATTGGCTGTTGGATGCGGACCCGGAATTTCCAACCCTTGGTGGTTTCGCGAACTCTGCGGGGTGAAAACACGGCCGAGCAGAAATCCACCCCGGTCAGCCGTCGGTCCGGACCTGGGAAAGAAATGTCATGAAGCCAAAATGGATACAACCTTAATAAACTATCTATCTTTTTAATTCTAAACTTGATAAATTGTCATAGTAATACATTTAACATAGCAAATAAGAATCAGTATCAGCCATCAACAATGTTGTCGTTTACTAGAATATCCATGAACTTGGCTAGAAAGCCAACAGTCTCTAAACAACTGTTGAGACCAGCAGTGTTGCTCAGACAAATCACCACAGTCAAAGCCTCTTCAACTGAAGAACAACAGATATTGATTGCACAGAGAAAAAACAGACCTTCGTCTCCACATCTCCAAATTTATCAGCCACAGCTCACATGGATCTTGTCTTCGTTCCACAGAGTCACAGGTGTCGGTTTAGCTGCTGGTTTCTACGGTCTTACCTGCTCATATGCCTTCACTTCGCTATTTGGTATTCCTTTCGACTCGGCTACAATCGTGGGTCTAGCTGCAAGTCTTCCTGTTGCCTTGAAAGTCGTTGGAAAGGCCATTGCATCCTTCCCATTCGCCTTCCACATTGCCAACGGTTTCAGACATCTTATCTGGGATTTTGGTCACGAGTTGACTCTAAAGGGTGTGTACAGAACAGGCTACATTGTTTTGGGCTTCACTGCTCTCTTCGGAACATACCTGACCTTCCTATAATCAAATATTTATATACTATTAAGTGGATTTAAAGTATTCATATTATCGAGACAGGATTCTACTTTTCGTTCTATCTTAAATATCATTCACCAACACGAAATATATTAGTAACTAATCTTGAGCTCTAATTTCCCTCAATACATCATAAAATCGTCGTTATCGTCAAATTTGAACTCAAATCTAGGACTGTTAACCAACCCCTTGTCATCTGCTCCTGTTTCTGTGGGATTCAGGAACCCAGGATTGACACCATTGACCGCGCCTGCTGCATTTCCCACCCCCGGTGTTATTGTTGAATCCATCATCAGCGAAGTTGGAGGAATCGGAAACTCAGGGGTGAAATCTGTCATATTGTCATTCATCATATCGTACTCCAGATAATTTCTGGCAAACCATTCCGGTGATGTTTCCACTGAGAGTTGAGTAGGCGTAATAGATGTTCCACCGCTCTTCTTGGATTTCACAGAAACCGAATTAAGCAGAGAACAGGAACAGGGCAAACCTACACCGCAGCTCACGCAATCATTTTTCTTGCTTTTCTGCTCAAGAGCTTGTTTTTGTTGTTCCAAAAGTAATTGTTTCTGTTTCATTTGTTGGGCTAACAGGATTTGGGCTTTCTTTTGGCTTACAGCAGCAGCCTTACTTTCGATCTTTTTTACCTTTGTGGCCTTCGTAACAGGATGAATCATTATATCCTTTGGCGAGAGAAAGAAATCGCTCGTATTTTCCTTCAATGAGTTGATTCCGAGCGTTGATGTGGAACCAATTTTCTTCTCCGAAGGTTTATCAATTGCAGTACCTACGGCTGACGCTGACGACTTGCTGGTCTTTGCCCTCTTGGATTCTAAGTTGTAGCTTAGGTTAATTGGATCTATAGTATTTGTTTCATTGAATAGCCCTTCGACAACATCATCAGTTCCATGACCATTTGGCTGTAATTTAACAGGATCTAAGATGGATTCAGTTTGGCCACCACTGGCTGGATTTCTAGCTAGTTTGATTCTCTCTCTATCTTCCTTCTTTACAGGCTGTGGTGACATCTCGTTTTCGTTTTTAATCAATCTCAAATTGTTGATCTCCTTATTGAGCTTCACTAGAATTTTCTTGAGGTTGTCATTCTCTTTCGTAACGTTCTGTAGTTGGACCTTCAGATCCAGCTGATTGTTCGTGAACAGATTTATATTTGAATGAATTTGTGAGTTAATTTTTAACTTTCCATTCTTATCTGGGTTGGAGCGTTTTGAAGCGTCTGTTTTTGTCCTTAATGCCTTATCGTCAACCGTAGAATTGTTGGTCACAGCGTTCTTTGCTGATTTAGAACCTGCGCTCTTCTTAACCTTGGGTCTAGGAGGGAGTATCCAGTTCTTTGAAGTGGTCAAGGTGATTTCATCTGATCCTTTATTCGAAGTGGTAGAGAGATCTTTTATCAAAGAAACCGACTTAATATGTGACCCAGGTGCGGCATGAGGATCTGCAGGAGCAATAGCGATTGGTTTAGGCTTGATGGCTATCGGATGAGGCGATGGTTTGACAGAAACTGGAGTGGATCTTGTTCTGTTCATGTGATGAGAATGTGGGTCCAACGAGACAGAGTTGATTTTGTCGAGAGAAGAAGCAATCACAGCGTGGGATTGATCTGAACATGTAGGTTTCATCTGCTCGGAAGCTAGAGGTGTCAGAGGAGGAGTAGTTGCCGAGGTCGGCTCTACCGCAAGATGCGCAGAGTGATGAAACTCTTGTTTTGGTACAAAAGAGTTGACTGATGAGGCGGTGTCACGTACGGGACTCAAGGAATGTTTGGGAGATGAGGCTGTTGAGTCCTGCATTCTATTGGAATACAGAGGCGACCCTGGGGTGATCGATTTATTCTGGTTTGGATCTCGATTCTGTTGACTGGAGCTATTTGAAGTTGAATCTGGCATTTTTGGGAAGAATCAAATAGTGATCAGTGTGTTATTGCATTAAATATACGTTTATTTCTGGGTGCTGCCTTTATGAGCTAATCGGAATGCAACGGATGGATTCTGATGGTGTTAATATGTTCTGAATCACAGTTTTCTTTATCAATTTTACTCCACGATTGTATTTTTCTTGTTTTCTTTAGTAAATTCTGTGTTGGTGGGTCCGTATATTGTCCTATTTTATGTTGTACTTGAAGTGTCTGCTAAACAAGGAATACAACCCCATAAAAGACGCATTTATCTCATTAACTAGATTGGGCAAAAAATTTTCGGCTCTCGTTACCCTTAGCGAGGAAAAGAACCCATAAGGGAGAGATCTATCGTGTCTGAGATGTAAGAGACGAGACAGTAGAACCAGAACTGGCTGTAATTGTAATCAATGGTTAATGGAAACAAATGAGTTTAATCTAATAAAATGATCAAGATTGGAATCTGTGAAAGAACCATTCTCAAATAAACGAAGATATTTTTTGCGGATTTTTCTTTCAAAGATCCCTCTTAAAATAGGGTTTTCTTGATTTAAGGATCGAATCAGAAGCATTCCGGAGGTATACTGTCGATATTTCATGGACAATTTGCAGTTTTTGATCAATTCATGACTAAGATAGGTTTCTATGTTTTCAATTCTGCATTTTCAATCACTTGTTCGGATAGCTAATTACAGCACAACCCCTAATTATTATCATTCCTTTTAGATTAATGAAAATCATGTCCGATGATCAAACATGTCCCCAAATACGCTAAATCCATCGTTCTTTTACTCGTTCAGATTATACTGTCATTTGATATGAAGATTTTCTATTGAAATGATATAATTGTGTACAATTCAAGACGTCATGGTATTGTTCTACGAAGTCGTCACAAGAACCACAAGAAATTATACTCGGACATTGATACGGGCTCCTACAATAAAATACCGGGCAGCAATCCACGTAAGATCCCCCACAAACGCTAAAAGACCGGTGTAAATTATGAAATTCCTGTAAGAGTCTCTGCTCTCAACACCAATAATTGAACCCCCCACAGTCAGACCAGCAAGGAACGCTAAACCTATCACGAACGAAAGTGTCGCATATCTCTTGCCAAAATCCTTGGTAGGGGAAATCGCAGCACAACATGCAGGAGTCAAACTCAGTGCGGATGAGCTGAAAAATCCATAGATAGAAGCAAATGTGTAAAGTGAAGCAAGAGAACGAGATGTATCACACCAGCCCAACCATAGAGCAAGATTCGAGATCGCGACTCCCATTATCATAACTATCATCACATTAAAAGGCCCGATCTTATCAGCAATTATCCCAGGAATAAAGCGTCCAACAATGCCTACAGCACTCACAATCGTCAACATGGTATTACCCTGAGTCTCTGAATACCCTATAAAGATTATAAACGAGGCATAATAAGTCAGAGCACAAACCAGAGACAACTCGCTGAAGGCAGCTGCAATAGTACACAGGAGGAATTTTGGATCTCTTAGAGCATTGAAATCGATGGATCTTTTGCTCATCACATAAATGTTCTTAAGAATAAAGAGGATCTTTTTTTTCGACGTCATGTCGGGTTCCGAGTGAGAGGATTGACTGCTCAATCTCTCCTTGCTTAGACAGAAGGAAAGAGCCAACAGTCCAGTGCAGATAAACGAAAGAACTCGCATAGACCATTTAAAGCCAACTAGTGGATAAAGATGTGTCAATAATAGTGGAAAAATAATGCCTCCTACGGAGCCACCCAATGTGGCCATTCCAAAGGCCCTGGCTCTCTTTTTCTTGAAGTAATGTGAAACAACTCCTCCTAAAGGAGAAATCAGAAATCCTAGAGCCATACCCCCAATAATTCCAAAGACAAACACAAACGAAACCACAGACTCACATTCTCCTGTTAAAAACAGTGAGAGGAATAGAAATATAGTTCCAGTCACCATTGGAATTCTGCATCCAAACTCATCAAATAGAACTCCCGAAAAGATACCAGCAATATAGCTCATAGCCACAAATATCGAGAAAATAAGTGAGGAAACTGAATATGAAGTTCCCTGAAGCTGGTGAGTGTTCAAATACGATTGAACAGCACCAACAGAGTTTATTAAGCCAAAATCGACAGTAAATCCTAAGAAGCTGCCGAACAAAACTGTATATGCTTTCCAGCCTCCATCAGGATAATCTACCTCATCGTCATCCAATTCATCTGGCCCTGAGGAATCATCCAAATCGTATTCCTCGACATCGTTTCTGTTTCTTAGTTCTATGTTCTCTCTATCTATTCTTCCTTCAATGCTTGTCACTAATGCGGGTACCGACTTGCCAGTTCCTTCATCTCCTTCAACGTTGAAATTGACCTGCTCAGTACTTCTCACTATGTTACTCCAGTCTTCCATCACCCTATCAATAAAATCTATAAACAATGTCGTCCAGCGTTAAATCACCTACCCCCTTTCATCTCATGGATTTCTTCGATCTTATCTTAAAATGACTCTTATCGATCGACAATCTAGCTCAGTATGAGAAGATGTGGTAACTTGCGCTGATGTAATCGTTATAAATTAGGCGCGTCGATAGTCGTTGGCTGAGTTGTCTTAATGGTTTGTTGCCCTGCTATCATTAGACTGGTCCAATTGGACGAGCACGAAAAATTGAACTTTTGACCAAGTTTGTGTTAGACTCGGATTTTACCACATAGTCTTAGTAGTTTAGATTAAAAACAAGATTCAATTGTTGATCTGGGAGTTATATATTAGACGTCAAATTGAACAGAATCATATATTAAATACATCTATAATACAATGAAGTTCATGGGTGTTAAAGTGTACCGTTTCCCATTAGTGAAATACTACTGGCCATTCTTTGTCGGATGTAAGTATACAGTGGATGCAACAATGATCAACCATTGGAAGACCAGAATACTAACAATCTCTATAGTTGGTCTAACCTTTTATGGAATCGGTAAGATTCAAAACATTATGCAAGACACTTCTGAGTTCATCAATGACCCAAGACACCCAAGATTCAAGCAAGGTGACCTTGAGAAGAAATAAAGGGATTCTTTAGTTGGACACTATTAATGGAATTGGGCTCCGTTCCTAGCAACAATGCTACCGTTCCAGTTGATTATAGGTTGTCTATGTTTTCGATGAAACGATATTCTTATTTAGAGATAACGAAACTCATGTTTTTGCCTTAGATACAATTTCTGTTATTCTTAAAAACTCGTCATTATTCAATGACTGACCAGTAAAAGTAAACTACAACGTCTAATTCTCTAGTAATATATTAATACTTACACCTCATGCTGCTCGTTAGCTGATTGAAGCGCTTCACTTAGCCTAGCGAGTAATTCGTCAGTTGGTTCAAGACCAATACTCAAACGCACAAGGTTCCTATCTACTCCCCATTTTTCAACCTCATCCAACTCCTGAAAATGTGCAAGAATCGAGTATGGACAAATCAACGTGAAATTGGTTCCTAGTGAAGGACCCTTTGACAATTTTACATTGTTGAAAAAACAAACGGCATCTGGTTGATCCTTGAAAACTATAGACATCAGGCCACCGTAGCCTCCACCAGGATTTTTCAACGCATCATAATGTGCCTTGGACTTAGAAATAGCTGGGTAGAAAATCCTATCAATCAAATCACAATCCTGGAAAAGTTTCAAAACAGAAAGGGCATTTTCATTGATCTTTTTAGATCTAGCCTGAAAGTCTCTGGAGTTTCTCTCTAAGTAGATTGCATCTTGAGCCCAGAAAAAGTCCTCAAAGTCTTCATCCATGTATTTCTTTAGTTGATTATAAAAGTTTGACTTAGGATTTAAAACCAACGAACCTGCCATCACATTTGAGTCACCTGAAAATACTTTAGTTAGCGATGAGGTAACAATATCACAATAAGGCATGACGTTGATGTTTGTCACATTTCCTACGGTCTCATCAACAACAACTGCAAAGTTGTATTTGTCACTCAGTTTTTTGATTCTTGGAAGATCAGGCGTTTTCAATAATGGATTAGATGGGCATTCACAAAATAGAGACATTATTTTCTCTCCGCTTTCAAGACGCTTTTCCAACTCATCTAATGACTCGTCGTCACCAAAACCGTAAAAGTGAACACCGGCACCCCATTTCTTCAAAATATTTAGCGTGTCCACGTAAGGAAATCCGAAACAGACTGATTTTCCATTCTTTAAATCAGACGTAGCCAACAAGATTCTATGAGCGTTGAAAATTGATGCCATTCCAGAGGGATAGATGTACACATCATTTGAAGTCACAGATTCCAAGATACTTGATGCAATTCTATTTTTCAATATCCTTTTAGCTTCTTTGGCAAATCTCAAATCGAGATTTCTTCCGAATCTCTCTTCAATAAAGGTGGAGAATTCTTGTGCGTTTTGAAGCGTAGAAGATACAGATGATCTAGAGTTTCTTGATGAGGAGCTTCTACCCGATCCTAATTTTGATCCATTTATCGTGCCTTTTCCCTCTTTTTTTGCTGTTTCCTCTAGCTTTTCTTTCATTTCTGTCAAAAAATACTCCCCTAATCTCGAGGAGATACCTTCACCTGTATGTTGCCAGTAATTCTTTGCCAACGAAAATTCAGATGACGGGATGAAAACAATTGCAATACTTGCCTCTATTCTGTGAGATTCCTCTTCTTCATTTTTTGGAGCTGGCGTGCTAAGTTGCAGAATTCTGATTGAACAATTTGGTAACAAAGTTTTAGCCTTGATAAATGCTCGGCAACGTTTGGCAACCTGATAGGAAGGGAAGATGAAACATCTCTCATTCTCCCTACCGTAGTTCAGCTCTAACAGTTTGCACAGTTCCTGGATCTTCTCATGGACGAAAAAACGAGGGTATCCCGATCGCATTTGGTTGACCACCCAATCTTGACCCTCTTCATATCCAACAGTAGCTTCCCATGTTGGCAACGTCACTGATACCGCATGGTCTGTGTTATTAGGAATCGGAGCTCCTATGGCCTGTGACACTTGTGGTTGAACCATTATAAGCTGATAGACTGTTTTCGATATTCTGTTTCTGTCTATAACTGATAAACTCTCTGATTGTTTTAATTGATCTCCTCTTTTAAATGACTGAACTTCGAAAAATTTTGTGTCATTGTGGGTTATGAGGCACTGAATTTATACTTATAGAGTTGGTTCTTGTTAGACGATAGTGTTCAATATCGATGATATAAGACAATCCATCGCAGTTTAATGGTATAGTTATGTTCTATAGACTATGAGGATTACATTGGTTTTATCCGCTTCAAAAAAGACCAAATTTCACATTTTTTACAACTTCTTGTTGGATCACTCAAAGGGGGATCAGACCAATAAATGGTTGATTTGGCGCCAATTATGGTTGGGAACCTCTCATTTTGGGTGAATCCCTGGAATACATCTCATAGATACTTAATGTGCCAATCAGAATCATAATTCATCCAAATTGAAAGTATTTATGTAATTTTGTTAGGAAAAAAAGGGATATCAGAGTTAAGTTGAGAGTGTCTAAGAAAAAAAAATGTACACGATATTCCTTTCGATAAGGCATTAACAGCTTGTTCTTTATTTACAAACAATAAGAAACCAAAATAGAACGAAATACAAGGATACCATAGCTCAAAGACGAGCTAGGGACACAGTTAAGTGATTACAGATTGTTAGTTTTGCAAGTGTCCAATTCGAATTGTCCAATACGCATTCATCGAACCCTAAATAGATCATAAGCGAAGTTGTGGCAAGATAGAAATACAGGAAGACACAGAAAAAACAATCAGAAAATCTGTTATGGGATCATTAAAGCCAAAATCAAACTTGTGGAAAACCAAAAGCACTGGTCTGCCCCTGTACTATAAAGATAAGTTGCAAAAAGACTCAACAGTTGTAGATAAAGTTTATAGAAATTATTGGAGAAACTTGAACAGAAAACACAAAATGTTGGGAAAGGCATTTGGATTGTCAATTTTGGCATATTGTATGATTTCGTTTTACATCATTATCTTTAAAGGCAATTCTGACAATGTGGACATCTGGGATCAGAGAAAGGCACAGGTGAAAAAGGTGTTCTTGGACAGCTGGAGTGACTACTCAAAGCATGGCTGGGGAAAGGACGTTTATCATCCCATCAGTCAAACAGCAAAAAACATGGGACCCAATCCATTGGGATGGATCATTGTGGATTCACTTGATACTCTCATGCTTATGGGTTGTGACGATGAGTTGGCCGAGGCCAAAGCATGGGTTCAATACGAACTAAGCTACGACTTTGATTACAATGTCAATACATTCGAAACCACCATCAGAATGCTGGGAGGTCTTCTCTCTGCTTATTACTTAAGCGAGGATGATTTGTATCTGGAGAAGGCTGTTCACTTAGGAAATAAACTTCTGGGTGCCTTTGATTCTGGTTCAGGTATCCCATATTCATCCATCAATCTGAAGACAGGTAAGGGAATTAAAAGCCATAGTGATCGCGGAGCTAGTTCCACTGCTGAAGCATCCACTTTGCAACTAGAATTTAAATATCTCGCTAAGCTGACAGGCGAGAATCTCTATTGGGAAAAGGCAGAGAAGGTGATAGAGGTCATGGACTCAATTCGCCCTGTCGATGGCCTGGTTCCTATTTTCATCCAACCAGACACAGCACAGTATCAAGGTAAACTCATCCGCCTAGGTTCAAGAGGTGATTCCTACTATGAATATCTACTGAAACAATATTTGCAAACCAAAGAGCCAATCTACCTCGAGATGTATCTGGAATCTGTTCGCGGAATAAAGAAATATCTCTATCTCAAATCACAACCTAGCGGCTTGCATTTCATTGGAGAACTGGAGAATGGATTGGGAGGTCCTGTGAGTAATAAGATGGATCACTTAGTGTGTTTCATTGGTGGTTTGTTTGCCTTAGGTGCAACAGAAGGATTGGATGTGAATACTGCTAAACAATTACCAACCTGGGACAAATCGAAGGAAGAACAATTGAATATGGGTGAAGAGTTGGCACACACCTGCTACAAAATGTATCACGATGTTAAGGGTACTGGTTTGTCGCCTGAAATTGTTGTATTCAACACTGATCCTGGAAGTGAAAATGATTTTATCATCAAGCGTGCTGACAGACATAATTTACAGAGACCAGAGACTGTTGAAACGTTATATTACCTATACAAGATTACTGGTGATATCAAATATAGAGAGTGGGGATATGAGATTTTTAAGAATTTTGTGAAGCATACGCTTGTTACCTCAGGTGGTAAGGACGATAAACCTAGATATACCTCCTTGAGTGATGTAACATCTACGACTGCATCTAAGAAGGACAATATGGAGTCGTTCTGGCTAGCTGAAACTCTAAAATATCTCTACCTATTGTTTGATGACACAGACAATCCAAAATGGGATTTAAAGAATGTTGTGTTTAATACTGAAGCTCACCCACTACCTAAATTCCCAATGGGGAATTTGTTCAAGACCGGATGGAGTAGAGATTCGAACAATCATAAGGCCAAAGCCTTTACGAAATCTGAATCTCCAACAAAGAAGGTTGAGGGAAATCAGCATGTTATGGAAAAGGTTAAACCAGAATTCGATGTTTCTGCTCAAATTGGAGATAAGTTAGATGTTGCACAAGAAGAAATAAATGCTAATGCTGAGGGCAAGGCTACCAAGAAAATATCAGGAACAAAGACCGGCAAGGAATTTGTGAGTGATTCCGAAGTTCTGGTTGGTGGAACTCTGGCTATCGAAGATATTGATGCTGGAGCAGAGAAACCCGAGATTGAAGAGGGGAGCGAGGAACAGAATTTGGAGATCGAACAAAGTGTTGGCGAACAAAAACCCAAGGTCAAAGCAAGTTTGAATGACAAGGTTGTGGGAGATTTAGACTATGTTTCCGAGAACGCGATAGTTAACGGGGTCAAAGAGACTGGACCAATTGCAGATGACCCTGACAACATTGAGGAAACCAAGTTAGAAGCTGCTAAAGACAATGAAGTAGTTGCTGCAGAATTAAAACGGAAGGGTGAATTACCGGTAGCCAAGCAGCCTGTGGCCAAGCCATTGAATGAGCAGGCTGACATTGCGAAAGAAGGAGCAAAAGAGAAATTACAAGACCTTCAGAGCTGATTTAGCTGATTTACGTTATTTTCCATTTGGTTTACTTTTTGTTTTCGCTGTTTATAAACGTCTTTTGCTTTCTTTATCTCATTTATAAGGTAATTGCATCTAAGATATTTCATTAATTTAATGGTGGAACTTACTCTTAGGGATTGAAATTGCGCGCGATAAGATAAAAATTGCAATTCCGAGAATTTTGAGAAATAGATAAGAAAATACCCGTTGAGGATAAGGAACTCTAATTTTATATATAATTGAGGAATTGCAAGGGAAATTGTGAAGAATACAAGCTCGAATCACGATTATAAATGAAGAAATAAGATGAGCAAACGGTCAGTGATCAGAGAAGAGGAAATTTATGAGGACCAGGAAGTCATAGAATTAACACATAGGAACTTTTCACTATCACGGTACGAGGATTCGTCCCCGAGAAATAATGCCCAGGAAACTGTTGAAGTTGAACAAACAGCAGTGGGAGATGAAGATGCTGATAACGAAGCATCGTATCCAGATGGAGGTCTGAGAGCTTATTCTGTTCTCACAGGGTCATTTATAGGTCTGATTGTGGCATTTGGAATAATCAATGCTATAGGATCCATCCAGTCGTATTTGAATGTGCATCAATTGGCAGATGTGCCTTCTTCTGAGAGCGGAGTGGTTTTCTCTCTCTTTTTGACAGCCACCTATGTGACTATAATTCTCTCTGGTGCCATTTTTGATGAGCTTGGATATCCCATTCCTTTCATATTGGGAACTGTCATGCTCTTTGTCGGACTCATAATAACAGCTGAATGTCACTCGGTTGCCAGTTTCGTATTTGCGTTCTCGATTTTTTCGGGCCTTGCAATAGGAATCGTCATTGGACCTCTTACAGGGGTTGTCAGCCATTGGTTCCTCAAAAACAGAGCTATGGCTTTCGGTCTGGCTACACTAGGAGGATCAGTAGGAGGAATCATATTTCCGATGATCCTCAATAATCTATACCGCACAGTGGGGTTCAAATGGGCCATGAGAATATTTGCATTTATTTGTGCAGGTTTCCTTTGTATTTCTGGAATACTAATAAGAGATAGATCTTTAGAAGAACAGTCGCAGCATAACGAGGAACCTACCGAGCATATCCCTAGAATGGAAAATCTGAAGATCGAACTGGGAAGAATTTGGAGCTCATTTCTTAATTCTTTTGACTTAGGGGCCATCAAAGACCTCAAGTTTCTATTCTGTGCTGTCGGAAATGGATTTTGTGAGGTTTCTTTGGTATGTACGTTGACATATTTTGCTTCATATGTGACATTTATAGGATTCACCGAAACCAAGGCCAATACATTGATTACCATTATGAATGCTATTGGAATAGCAGGAAGATATTTTCCAGGACTTTTGGCAGATAAAATTGGGTGCTACAATGTGATGGTGCTAATGGTTCTTGGAGTTGTTTTGACGAACTTCTTTGTATGGCTAGCGTGGTCTACAAATAGCCAAAATGAACAATCAATATATTGTTTTACAGTTCTCTATGGATTCTTCAATGCTTCAGCTCTGAGCTTGACACCTTCATGCGTAGGAGCCATCTCACCAACCAGAGACTTTGGTAAACGGTATGGAACCATCTGTCTTGTGGCTGGATTCATGGTTTTAGTGGGATTAATAGTTGCAGGAGTTATTATTGGTCATGAGACTATAAACAGCTACAGAAAGTTTATCATTTATACGGCGATATTGTCCTCCTTTGGAGAGTCTTTCTGGTTTATAAGTAGATACTGTCAGGTTGGAGTGAAACTTAACGTGAAAGTATAAGTAACTACTTTTTGGCCTTTTTAGAATTTTTAGAAATAAATGAAAGTATGTCACTGCTACTTCCAGCTTCTCTGGACCGTTTGGCCGTCTTCTTTTCAAATTTTTGCAGTTGTTCCTTTCTTTCTGCCTCTCCTAGCTTTTGTAATACCTCGGCTTTCTGGAGAACTTCCGGGTCATCTGCTTTCTTTCCAACTAGCCATTCAAGAAGCTTGATATCTTCTCCGAACCCGGAATCGTCTTTAGGATCCACAGGTACTTCTAAGATTAACGGAATATCTATCATTCGAGGATCGTTTGCGAGTAACCTGAAACATTCTAATCCAATAAATCCCCACCCAAGACGTTGATGAAGATCTCTGTTTGCTCCCAATGGAGCTTTGGAATCATTTATATGCAAGGCAGAGAGATGTTTGAATCCGATTTTTTGATCAAACTCTTCCCAAAACTTATTCCATGTCTCTTCTGTTCGGAGATCATATCCAGCAGCAAAAGTGTGGCAGGTGTCAACGCAAACGCCGACTCTGTCCTTTTTGTCAATCATTGTAAGCACCTCTTGTATGTCTTCCAGTTGTCCACCCACAAGATTTCCATGTCCTGCCATATTTTCTATGACGATTTGAACAAAACTAGTCTGCTCAATGGCATAATTGATGTTTTTTGCCAATCTTTTGAGAGACTCTTGGTGATTTGATCCCAACGAGGACCCAGGATGGAAATTATACATTCCGATATTCAACTTTTCACATCTTGTGAGATCATCAATAAATGAATTGAGTGAGTTCTTGACCTTTTCTTCATCGGGGTTTGCAAGATTGATGAAATATGACCCATGGGGAAGGACATCAGTCCTTGGATTGAACTTGTATTGTTCGCAAAGCTCCTTGAATTTAGCAGAATCTTCATCTGATATCATTGGAGACACCCATCTTTTTGGATTTTTGAGAAACAAGGCAAACGAATTACACCCAACATTCATTGCATTTGTCACCGCATTATAAATTCCTCCACCCATACCTACATGGGCACCAAACTTGTGCTTGAAGGTGGTGGATCTGGCAAAATTAAACCCTTTTATCGCCATTTTTTTCGATGATTCTCTCTTAGGGGGCATTTTGAATGTCTTAAGTGTTGTTATATTCCTTATCTCTCTGTTTTGGGATTGTTAGTTCCTTTATCACTAATTTTTCATTCTTGAATGTTCATGTAGAGAATAAGATAAGTACGCGAGGAGTCCTCGATAAGTAAAAAATTCAAGGTTTATCACTTTTTACATGAAAATACTCAAGCAATTCAAAGTACATAACATTACATAGATGCAGACTAAGTAGACGGTATAGAGGAGTTGTCGAAGGTGATTGCGGGAAAGATTAGAAGTTCTAGCGACAAAAACAGCTGTTTTCACAGAGATATTAAATCATCAACATTATATGAATCAAAGGTCCATATACTATAAGTGCCAAAATCTCCTGTTATATTGATTCTTTTGAGTCCTAAAGTTCCTTTGTATCCCACAATGTGATCGAGTTTGTTCTTGATGGAAGAATTAAGGTTGACATTAGATGAAGACAATTTGAAAAATTCAAGAACCGACTCGACAGTAGTAAATTCAATAGGAAGAAAGCGCTCTTGGAGATTCCAGCTATTCTTAGAGTCCTTGATTTGCTGTGGGACGTTATATATAGAGGTGATGTAGATTCTAAAGGCCTGGTTGACTTCCATCTTCTGTATTGGATCAGTCACAAGGATGGAATCTGATTGAGGTCGGTATCCAATGATCTCGGCATCCTCGATTAGAATCTTGTCAGGCAGTTGGGGGTTGTTAGCGGCGTCGTTGAATTTGATTCTTGTGATGGAGTCTGAACCTCTCTGCGATAGAGAATCATCGCATTTTTCCAAAGAAAATGGAACAGAATCTTCGTTCCTCAGACTCTCTAGTATCTCCTGGGTCTGCCTTGCGGACTCTTCTACAAAAGAAGAATCCGATTTCCAAGGAGAGTGGTGTTGTGACCTTTTAAGTCCAGTACTTGGGGACTCGTTTGTTCGTTTTTTAGGGTTCCCAGGCTTCAATAGTTCTGACAGTCCGTACTCAGCCTCAAGTTCCTGTGTGAAGTTTTTAGATGGAAGAGCTTGTAGCCTCTTGAGAAAATCCACCAGATACGGATCTGGTTGGTTCTCCAGCTCGTGTATCATTCCAGCTTTAGTGAGAAGATGGGCTTGGGTCCGCTGAAACTCTACTGAATCCCTGTATCGCTTCGCATCTCCTTCGATTCGGAGAATGAGTTTGTGTTTAAATATCTCGTCGAATGGGTTTGCAGACGGGTCTCTGCAGTCTGCAAATCGGGAGATTTCCTTGACGAGTCTTGAGAACTTCTCGATAGGCATTTCTGCTGTGAGAATCTGTTCGTCTGGTATGAATTGATCTTTTCCCAGTCCGAATCTTTCCAAGTATACTGATTTGTGGTAGATGTCACGGGATCCTGTGAAGTCTGTCACATACAGTTGTACATAACTGTTTCGACTCGATGGGATATCGTGTGCTTTGTAGGAGAGAAGCATCGCGTACAGCTTACGTGGAAGTCGGACGTTCTCCTGAGGATATTTATCTATTGTCAGATCCTGAACACAAATTGACAATTGCTCCTTGGATGTCTGCATTGTTTGTTTCTTGATAGTAGAATCTCAATTGTTCATCTGATATTTAAAGTCTCCCTACAACAATTGTTTTATAATAAGAGAAATATATTTTCTATGGAGATCGCGTTTATAGAGTTATAGTTGATTCAATATTGTATGTCTGTTCTTCCCAATAGAGCAATATAACAAGACCTTTGGTGTAAAGATTCGAAATGAACAGTAAGTAGATGCAAAACAGAAGCAGATAATAACGCCTATGTTACTAACTTTTGGAATTGATCGGAATCCAATCGACAGAGTCAGGAAAAGCATTGAAATTGCCCAAAAAATTGGCTCTCCAGAGAGCTCAGAATGATCTGAAACCGAATAAAACATCAAGCCCAGACTCTGTGGAAAGTCTTTTCGTGGCAGGAACGGAAGAGGAGGAGTTTGGGGACCGTTGGTTGGCCTCAGACCTCGCAAAAGCCCTCCGTTTCTACCAGAGATCATACACATTGTATCGAAAAGCCTTGGCTCTACAATCGGACTACATCGATGCCAGATATAACGTGTCCCGTCTGCTCTTCTCTGTGTACACAAATTATTCCAAAAGTGAAGGAGTCAATCTCGAAGAGTTTGAGAACTGTTCAGAAGCTCTTTCGGGTGACGATACAGCGGTGATCCAATCGTTAGATCGAATAATAGTATTCTTCCAAAAATCCATTCAGCTAGCGAGAAATTCAGGAAAGTTCCCTTGGGATCTCTATTACAATGCGTCCCTATGTAATCTCGAGTACATAGAGGAGCTAGTTAAAGGCCTGGAAAACAATTCACAGGATTTGATGTCCTGTGCAACAGCCACAAAAGAACTGTTGAACCAGGTGCTGGAATACCAGGTTGAGGAACTTGATTCATTTGTGAACGATCTCAAAAATAGAGACGCTGATGACATTTCAGAGGATTCAGCCAACAATGATGAGTTTGCCGATGAAGAAGAAGCCATTGATCCAGCAACTATTCTTGAGACATGTCTAACATGCTATCGCCTTGTTTCTTCTGTCTACGAGTCGGTTATATATGAGACTGAAATTGATTCTGTAGAACAGGAAATGCAGCCTTTCGTCCAGAAGGTGGATCATGTTTCTCAAAACCTCCTCTTTCATTTCAAAGAGTCTAGTTTCGAAGTCATTCCCGCTTTGACTCCTGAAGAGATCACTGAGCTCAAGTTGGTAAAATTGAACTTGTTTGCATCGAAGGCTAGAACTTTTGAGAAACTTACAAGTATCTGGGAGCAGGCAGTGGCTCAAGGACTGCCAGATTCAATGGAAAAGTTGCTGGTAGAAGCTTCCAGTTACAGAATTCTTCTTGATAAATTCAGAGAATCTTCAACGGTTCTTGATCTATCCCTTAGATATAAAATTTTAGGGTTAATGAACATTAGATATAGGCAAGCTTACACTCTTGAAAAAGCAAAATATGATCAGCTACAGAAGGCAAGATACAAGGATGGTGAAAGACTCAGTAATGTGATTACTCAAATATGTTCAATCCTAATTGAGCGTGCAGATATCGATCTTGAAAGATTCCAAATATCTAATGTAATCGGAATTGTAGATGAAAAGGCAAGATCGATCTTGAGAGACAATTGTACGAAGTTACTGAAAAATGCCATCACATTCTCTCAACAATCTGGCGGACTACGAGAAAGTGCATCGGAGAAGCTTACTAGACGCAAAAGGCTAAAGGAGTCAGCAACAAGAATGTGTTTACTAGAGGGGAAGGTGTCGCAACAAGAACTTGATCAAATAGTTGGAACTACATTTTGGCAACGGGAACTTGGTGAAATCTCTGAATTAGGGATCTATAATGATTTCATGCCGAAATGCTAGGTATACAATACCATAATAAATAATATAATTAATTGTCATCAGTCGTGGATATCCTTTTGTTGATACGTCCAAGGATGTCAGGCATCCAATTTAAGTGATTTATGATGAAATAACAATTATCACCATGAATACTGTGATCGTCCATAGTGTTTTCCTGATTCAGGTAAACAACAGAACCCTTTGCTCGAGCGCTTCGACCAGGGTTTATCAGTTTCAATATCCTGAAATACTCAAGTGATGTTTCTCTATCATTGGTCATTAGAATAAAACTCTGGTCTTTCGATTCTTCATTTTCTAGGACAGTTTTAAAGTTTTGCAAATTATTGAGATCGTGTTGCATATTTCTATTAGAGAACCCTTGGTCTATGAATTCAGAGACTCCTAATGAAGATCCATGATGAAGAAACGCAGTCTGATAATCAAAATATTTCAAAAAAGAGTATTCCTTATCCTTAATCACAGACAATCTGTTATCTGCATTAGTAGACTTAAGTATTTTGATGCTATTTATTAACTCCGTATTTGGTTTTGCATTGTCAATAATATTTTCTATCAAATCATTATCGAACCTTCTGTTGTGTAAAAAGGATGAAAAAGATGAATGCGATTGATCCAGCTGAAAGTAGGACCAAAAGAGATTCTTAATTATATGCTCAAGCTTGATTTTTAACGAATGGTGAGAAATTTCAGATCCGGGAAACTCGATTCTTGACAATTCGGTTGTCCAGAGTCTTTGTAGCAGATCATCGTTCAAATTCAGCACAGGAAATTGTTTTCGGAACATATAAATCAGATTATCAATGACCCGGAACTCTGAAAACAGAAGTCGGTCATGTAAAAGGAAGTGATATGGTTTTTCTTGTTTTCTTGCAAGATCTGCTTCCATCGAGTTTGACTTCACATAGTTCTTTAGAAGAGAATCAAACTCACTTCTGGATGGATTCACTACTTTTTGAGATAATTGAGGCTCTATTTTCGGAAGATTTGTCTTTCTAGGTCGTTTCCGGCTATTTCTGTCCTTTTTCGTTGGCTTAGTCCCTAGTTTATTTGCTTGTACTTTCGGTATCTGCGATATCATTCTTAATCGATCTTTTAGTTGGTCCAAAGCTGGAGTAAATTCCTTCTCTGAAACAGGCTTTGGAACTAACTTTTGTACTGTTCTATAAAATGGGGCAGCCCTTGTGGCCCTCATAACTCGTTTCCTCTTCGTAACGCTCAACTATATACAGAAAAGATTATCATAAAACCATAAAGCAGGTTCTAATCTAGATACGTTTATTCGCTTTTCACTTCAAATTATTCTGATCATGTGACTTAAAGTCGTGTGACATGATCATTGTCTGTGTTGGATCGGAACTTATCCTTCTTTATTATAAATTTATATACACTACTCTGAAAAGAAGGGTATGATTATAGTTAACCATAGGGGAATAAAACAAACAGGACAAAATTGCGTGTCTAGGAGTTTTGATAGATTAACTATAAGGCATTATCATTACGCTTTTCGTCCTTCAAAGCATGTAGAAGTGGTAGGATGGCATCCAACTTAATAGCTTCGTTCTTGTTTTGAAGCTCTGGAATGTCTCTATTTCTAACGTTAACAGATCTGTCATTTTGTTCCTGCTCACCGACAATGAAGATGAAGTTATACTTTTGTAACTGACCAGTTCTAACCTTCTTCTGCAATGTGTTTCCTGAAACGTCGACATCAGCAAAGAATCCTTCAGAATGCAATAATTTTTGTACTTCTTGAGCGTACTCAATATACTTAACACCCACAGGAATGACCAAAACTTGTCTTGGTGAAATCCAGAATGGCCATTTACCTGCAAAGTGTTCAGTCAAAATGGCTGTCATTCTTTCCACGGACCCAAGAATAGCTCTGTGAATCATAACAGGTCTTTGAGTGTCAGAAGAGTCGTCCTTTCCTCTGAACTCTAACTCAAAACGGTTTGGAAGTTGGAAATCAAGCTGGATGGTAGCACATTGGTGCCATCTTCTCAAAGCATCGGATATCATAATATCAATCTTAGGACCGTAGAAAGCTCCGTCACCAGGATTAACCTCCCAGTCACCTCCCCAATTGTTAAGAGCACTCTCTAATTTGGCTTCAGCATGGTTCCAGGTCTCAATTTCACCAACGTATTTTTCTGGTCTAGTGGACAACTCCATCTTGAATTGAAAACCAAATATACCATAAACATGCTTGAGGAAGTCAAATACACCCGACACTTCACTTTCAATTTGATCTTGAGTACAGAAAATGTGAGCATCATCCTGTTGGAATCTTCTAACTCTAGTTAAACCTGAAAGCGCACCAGAGAATTCATTTCTGTGAATAACACCAAAGTCGGCAACTCTCCAAGGCAATTCTCTGTATGATCTTTCTCTCGACTTGAACATCAAACAATGACCAGGACAGTTCATTGGTTTCAAACCAAAAGTCTCCTTTTCCACCTCAAAAGTAAACATGTTTTCTTTATAGTTTGCCCAGTGACCAGAAGTCTCCCAGAGCTTGGAATTGAACATATTAGGGGTGATGACCTCCTCATAGCCTCTCTTTCTATATTCATTTCTAAGCAAATCGCACAATGTATTGTAAATTCTAGTACCGTGTGGTAACCAGAAACAAGAACCTGGAGACATTTCGTGGAAGAAGAACAAATCTTGTTCTCTACCGATCTTACGGTGATCTCTGGCAGAAGCCTCTTCCAAGAACTTCAAGTGTTCCTTCATTTGTGCTTTATCTGGGAAAGAAACACCATAGACTCTTTGCAGAGAGTCGTTGTTAGAGTTACCCAAGAAATATGAAGAGGAGTTTTTGAGAACCTTAAATGACTTAACTCTACCAGTGTGAGGGACGTGAGGTCCTCTACAAAGGTCGATCAATGGACCACATCTGTAAACGGTAGATGAGGTACCATCTGGAATCTTGCTCTGGATCAAAGCAACCTTATACTTGTTGTAGTGGAACATCTGCAATAGTTCCTCCTTGGTCATTACCAATCTCTCAAATGGTTGCTTTTCTTTGATGGCCTTAGCACAGACTGTCTCGATGTTACTAAAGTCAGCCTGAGAGACGGCATAATTTCCTTCCTCGATGGCCATATCATAGAAGAATCCTTCATCTGTAGGAGGACCAAAACAAAGATGAGCACCGTAATGGCATTCACAGCCTTCACCCAATATATGTGCTGATGAGTGCCAAAACACTTGTTTACCTTCCTCTGTGTCAAAGTCAAAAAATTCCAAGGCGGAATCTTCTTCAAATGGTCTTTCCAAATCCCATAACTCTCCGTTAACCTTCGAAATCACCTGTCTCTCAGAGAATGATTTTCCAATAGCCTTAGAGATCTCTAGAGGAGAAGTCTCCCATGAAGTCCCTTCCTTGACAGTACCATCCTTGAGAGTGATCTTGATAGGAACTCTCTCCTTTGCTGCGACCTCCGCGTCTTGTCTGGCCTTCAACTGATTGAACAATTCAATACGATCGTTGATGAATTCTGGCTGAGGATCCAACTCTAATGGTCTCTTTGGTTTTGCATCGGCGTCTTCCTTCTTGTTCTTCTTGGCTTTTGGTGCCTTTGGAGCTTTTGGTGCCTTTGGGGTCTCAGGAGCCTGAGTCTTCTCCTCAACTGACAAAGACTGGATCTTCTTTGCTACTTCTTCAGACATGATCTTATATCCTGTCTTTTTTTCTGAACTCGGACTTCAGTTGTTTCGATATCCCAACTAGATGAGAGGCATTAACAATCAACCTCAATCATGTTCCCTCTAGTTCATCAAACTGACTCAAGTCTATTGGTGTTGAATGAACGGAGAAAAAAATATTCAGTAGGGTAACCCTTATGAAAATCTATCGAGCTCAAAATTACTGATTAGATAAAGTGAATATGACAAAAGAAGAGATTGAAAGGTATAAATAATAGGCAAAAAGACCAGACAGGATGTCCGAGTCGGAACAGGAACAAGAGATTTCCGTGATAATAGATGAAGACGCAGAATTTCCGCCGGAAGTCGAGGTTGTAAGCGAAAACCAGGACGAGGACGAATCCAAAAGTGAAACTGTCCATTCACAAATAGTAGCAGGACAGAGCAATGAAAATGATGAATTAGCAGAGTTGCGAGGAGAAGGGCGATATTTTGGGGTGACAGACCCCGAACTGGCACAGCCAATCTGCGCAAATTGCCATAGAAGAGGCCACATCCGTGCCAACTGTAAGGTTGTAGTGTGTCATGCTTGTGGTAAAGTGGATGATCATTACGAAACACAATGTCCAAACTCGATGGTTTGCACCAACTGTGGAGAGAGAGGACATTTCAGGAATCAATGCAAGGAGAAGAGAAAATACAACTACTGTACCGAATGTGATTCTAGAAACCATTCCAACGACCGATGCCCTAATATTTGGAGAAGTTATATCACGATTTCCTATAACAGTACACATAAGTTTGCCTATCCCTCCAATTTGATATTTTGCTACAACTGTGCACAGCAGGGTCATTATGGAGATGAGTGTCGACACATTCGTATTTCCAAGACTCCTAATATCAACGGATCCGCATTCACTGGCGACAACCTGCCAAAACAGCTCAGGAACCAATATAGAAGAAACCTGAGAAATCTCAGAGAAGATAGACCGGTTAGAAACGAACACAAACAGAGCGGTGGACCCAGGGGAAAGAGAAATGACCTCTTTGATGAATACAACAACACAAATAAAGTCAACTTCAATGCCTATCCACCTCCCAGACCAAAGAAATCCGGAGTTCTTCCAGGAAAGCTTCCCAAGGGTCCCAAAGCATCCAAGAGTGGGGTTTTATCCACCAATGGCGGGTCTAGAAAACCCACCAGATCTGGTTATATTGATACTCGAAGGAACAGCAATAAAAATGGGAACAGTGACGGTTTAGATTATGGTCGGAAACACAACAATTCCAACACTAGCTCTAAGAAAAGAAGGAAGTATTAGTTATATAATCTCATATGTGTATATTAATGGAATAGACTAATTAACTCTAAGACTCGCAGCATTGTAGTCAGTTTTTTTCGCAGATCTTATTAAGCAGAAGATGTTCGAACTCAGTTATCGTTTTTGGTTGGTTGGTGCTGTTGTTTCTGGCCGAAGGGTAGATGTCGGAGAACTGGTAGTTCAAAGAATTTGCCAACATGTTGTCCTGATTTGTCAGGATGTTATATATCAGAGTCTGTTTCTTCAGAATTTCATAGCTCTTGTTGTTTTCGTGGGACATTATTATGGGTTTGGGTGTCCATAAGGTCTGCAAACCTCAAACCTCAAACGAGTCTAGTTGGCAGTTGAATTAAATTATATATTATGACGCGATCCGAACCAAAAAAAATTGCCTCCTGCCAGAATTGAACTAGCGACCTTTGCATTACAAGTGCAACGCTCTACCACTAAGCTAAGGAGGCGACTTCGATGATTTTTGATAACTAGGATATCTACATCTAAGTTAGTAATAATCATCTGGATCACATCATACCATTTTTGACTTCGTTCCCTCCTCCTCTCACAGGAGACAAACGGAGATTGTCTTTAGATGCCATAAATAGCAATTGAAATGTTTCCAATCGAGACATAATTGCATTGGTCTATCAGATACGTGATGACATTCCATCAATTCAACAATGGTCGTCACAAAACAGGATATTTTAATTCGTACTATCTGCGCTGAACATATTTATCTTTCACAAACTATCAAGTTTTCCAGTAATCTTTACATCATCAATGATGTTTATATTTATAACTTCCAATCCGGTTGTCGAAACTAATCTTATTCTAGTTCTGTCTGAAGCTCTTCTAGTTCTCCTTATGGCTGTCTTTTCTGGCGGTCTCCGCCTCCCCTGAACATCCCCACCCGTCCCGTAGAAGTCTCCCCGCCACCAGGCTGGTGTCGGCTGGCTATCGCGAATTGGTAAGCGGTTAACAAGAATTTCGCGCTGTTTTGAGCGAAAAGGGACTGACTGTTCAGGATAGTTTAAGAAGTGTAAATAAAAGAAAACAAATTGAAGGAACTTGTTTGTTCTATGGGATCATTAGAAAGATATAGTTCCATAGACAGTCATATCAAAGTCGACAGAAGTCAATTCAAAAATATATAATCCTGGTTCAGAAAAGTGGAGAATTACAACTCTAGAATCCCAAACGTCCTCAAGAAAAATCTCAGAAGGAACATCATCTCTGCAGAACTCAATAATACACGTAATTCTCCGTTTCATATATCAGGTCTGCAATTGGATTTCCAAGTTGTCGAATACATTCATCATACTTCCAATTAGCTAGTTGCTACACTACATGCTTATAGACTGCCACCAGGCGTCTAGATGGACTCGTCAACGCTTATAACAGACCAGTTCGAAAGTGCACATCCCACCCCACCCTGGCATGTGCCCAGAAGCGGAGTTGGCGATAAAGCAGATTATGTTGTATCCGACTGGGGAATCGACGATGTTTTAGAACAAGACCTGTCGCAGTCCATGCGAGGATTCGATCTCGTAAACAAGCATGGCCTTCAGATTTACTCACGCACTAACCATTTCGCAAACAACAACAAATTAAGTCAGTTGCTATACGGAAATACAAATCACACATTGTCATTTGATTCTCTACTCTCATCTGAATCAAACGTTACTGATTTCGACGGACCAAATAAAAAGGCCATGGGGGCCTCACTTGCTACCCAAATAAATGTGAATAATTCCCTGAATTATCTGGTTGACAGCCATCCACCAACAGATGATTCGATCTCTGTCGTCCGCTATCCACTGGATACACGTCACATTGTTCCTAAATATTCACCAACTATGAGATATGCGTATGTGCTGATGGAAGACTATCTAAAAACTCGCGATGACTTGACGAGTTGGACAAGATCCTCGTTGGATAGATTCAAGTTCGAAATCATCGCTTCTAGCTTCATGAGTGATAGTGAACACGTTCAGCACAGATCTCTCTCAATACCTCAAGCAAAGTTGAATACCAACCGAATAGTATTCCAATTATCAGACATCCCTGCTCACAAGCTGGTCCACTCTAATCAAGGTTATTTTTTGGTGAGGTCATTATTGAAGTTTACTTATAAATACAGAGATCAATTGAAAAGAATCCATGCAAAACTACTAATACTTTTATCTGTCGCATTGCTATCCCTAGAGATTAGAATCAAAGAGATCACATCTAAAATATACCTCCAGGTAATTAATAACAGAACACAGGAGTTCTTACGTATCAACGAACAATTCGATGCACTGATTTCAAAACATTTGAAAGCGGTGCGCGGTATAACCAGCAGTCATCTGAATTCTATCCTTTCAAAAGGCATACCAACGAGGAGGCAAAAAATCAAGAATTCCAGCTTTCTGATTCAAAGCATTCTCAACACACTCATATTATCATTTAATAATAGACTACGCAAGTCAGTCGCACTTGTTGATCCTGAATATCTCAAGAAATATTTAGACATATACCAGCTGGATCTGGTGAGCGAAAACTTGAGGTTCATCCGCCTGCTGAATCTTAACGAAATTTCCGATGAATTCAAAAGTTCTTCTCAGGTTTCCAGACTAAAGCCACTACGACTCAGGTCCTTTTCTGGAGATTCCTCTTTTATGAGAAGTTCCTCTTTACCACCTATATCACCTTCAGCAGAAACAATACAAGCTCAGCCTCCTCCTCAGCAGCAGAAACAAGATCTGCATTGGTTACCAAAAAGTCCTTTCAAGCTATTTCAGATTTTTCAGACCATCAGGAAAGTATATATGTGTGCATTAATGTCCATTGCAGAGGGAAATGAAAGACAAATGACGCCAGAAGGCAAGCATTTCCTCAATGTATGCACCCGGAAACTCAATATCAGCATGACTTTCCTGTCTTATTTTACTGCACCAACGAAGCTATTAATCGTTGTGAAGATGCTTCAAAGGCTGACCAACATAATTAATACTTTTGTTTCTGAACTGGAGGATCCCGACTACCAAGTGGATATTGGAAACCAGGAGGATAACTTTCCTCCCATTATGGAGGAGATAGAGGACAAGACCTTCAAGAGTATTACTAACAGGGTCGAAGCACTTGCAGGTAAACTAAGCCTGATAGAACTGAACCATGGAACTGGAGAACCGTTTGAGAATCTATTGGAGATTGGAGAACCACTAGCAGAGCTAGTGGAATTTTATAACCGGTCTATGGAAACGTTGGCGAAGAATAAGGATCAGGATTTACTTGAGAGGAGTGACACCGTCCCCCTTCCTCGTATTTCACGGGATCGTGACCTGCGTTCTGCTGAAAGGTCCAAGAAAAGAGTTAGCAGCGGTCTCAACTTTAATCTGATAACAGTTTTTGAAGATACACCAGACTCGTCGAAAGAGGAGTCTAATACTGTTGTCCACACCGAGTACTGTGAGACTGAGCTAGAGCACCAAGAGCCTGTAGAAGGTGTCCGAAGTAAGGAAGAACTCAAAAAGACTCTAGAGAAGCTATGTGGGGAGAATTTGAAGAAGGAATTGCACGTTTCTCAGGCCTTGATAGCGAACGATTTTCAAGAGAAACAGAACCAGCTATCTTCGGAGGGATCTAATGCTAGGGCATTTTGCGCCGAGAAGGAAAATGATGAGACGCTACTTCATTTTTCGTTGACCACGTCTACACCCATAAAGGACGAGGAGCGAACTGCGTTTCGCAAAGAGTTATCTGGATTATTAATGAACTCTATGTGAGTTTCTTGTCAATAATAATATTATAATGCAGTACTTTGGTTATCTTCCTCATCTGATTATGTAACCGCTATTTCATTTCTTTCTATGTCCATCAAGATATTCTTTGTTTGTTATTTAGTTGATAACTCTTAATCTTTAATTTATTTCCTTATTAGGAAACTCATTCCCCAGTTAGCGATTTAGGGATCAACGGGTTTCAGTATGGCTGTAGAAAGGAATCGTTTTGTAGGCTCAATAGAAAAGTGGTACGATTCTTTTATAACAAATGAAATGCATAACTAAGACAGATGGAGACTGGTTTTAAGTGGGATGATGCGAAATGGCATTATGTTCCTGTTACTATCCGAATTTTGAGTGCATCCACCAAGAAGAGACTTTATGGACTATCCGGGATCTATCTATGTGTTGAGTCCAAAGATGGTAAAAGTCCTCCCAGAGAGTTGATTCTGAGTCTTGCTGTTCTCCCTGAACAGTTCAGAAGTCTGGAAAGCAAGTTTGAGATTTATTTTACCACGTCAGAGTTGGTCAATAATGGAGCCTCTGGTAAAAATAGTATCCAATGGATTCAATGCAAGATCCTGGAACTCAATAATTTGATGCAGGGTCCCCAAGAGATAGGAGAGATCTCGGGGTTTCTTTCTGCAGGATTTAAGTTTGAATCCTGCCGGGACAACTCATGTGATGACATAAACAATTCGTGTCTTGTTGTGGCCTCTCCTCGATACTCATTAATGGGATCTCTTAAAACCAGACCCATTAATCTTGCCTCTGTAAAGTATGGACTTCACAAGAGGTCATTTCCTATCAACGTTAATATTCAATGTTCTCCTTTCAATCTTACGAGTGTTTCTGTTTTCAATAATTTCAGCTCATCTGGATGTCTGAATTACGGAAGCAGAAATGGTTACTTTTATCTGAGCGATTCCAGATATTTGGATAATATGATCGGGGGTGTTGTGAATCTGACTGATATAGAATTGCAGGATAACCAGAAAGTCAACTCGATAGGGCTTGTTTGGGGAAATTTAATTAAAAACAATGGTCATGGTGAACTCTTGGTTATTCTTAGTTGGCACTACGTATTCATCCTAGTTGAGAATATGCTGACACAACTAATGAAGGGTCACATACAACAGAGAATTCTACCACCCACATGTGTGCCCTACTTATCAACAAAAATGCATAAGAATTTTCTTAAAATGACCGACAACAATTCAACTGTGGGGATTACAGTTACCACTGCAGATGGATTAGAGTATTGGGGAAGCGGTATCGTGTTTCAAAAGGATATAATACTCACGAATCGGCATGTAGTGATGCCAGATGATAAAATTAGCAAAAAAATTGAAATATGGATGGAATTGGATTCTCCTATGGTCATCAGAGACCCGCAGTTAACGAAACAGGTTCTCATTCCTTTCCAAAATAAGCTGTGTGATGTTTGTTTCATACAAATAGAAAACGCAAATTTTGCTAATTCTCTGTTCCTTGAAAATGATTATGATTTAATGAATTTAATGGAACATATTTCCGAAGGGAGCCTTCTAGATATGTCATTTGGGATAGGTACTCCTACTACCTCGGTGGGATATGGTTTGTTTCTTGATTTCGCTCATTTACATCCTCTGAAATCGTCAGGAAGTATTGCTGCGGTGGTGAGATTAGATTCACTTTTCAAAGAATTTCCATTCCATATTCCTTCATTGATTGTGTCTTCTTCTTCTTGCTGGTCGGGCTCCTCAGGAGGAGCTGTGTTTACGGAAGACGGATCGATGATAGGATTGATGATGAGCAATGGAAAACTGAATAATGGTGAAACGTTAACGAAATTAAGTTTAGTGATTCCCATAGAACTGGTACTTCTTGGTTACTACGATGTCTTTTATCAAAAACTTAATCTTCTGCAGGAAGGAGTCAATAAATTCAATGATCTGTACCAACTAAAGGAGGTCTATAACGATGTTTTCATCGAAAGTTATAAACTATGACTACATATATGAATAATACTTGCCTAAATGTTCCTATAATACGATCATATATATAGCTGAGCTACTAACTGCTTAAGTTATAAAGTGGATACTGATGTATTTTGATGGTACAAACCGGATCATTGAAAATATTCATGGTTAATCGAACTACCCGGCAAAAAAAACAAGAATTCGCGTAAATGGTTTAGTGGTAAAATTCAACGTTGCCATCGTTGAGCCCCCGGTTCGATTCCGGGTTTACGCATTCTTTTTTGCTTGTCCTTCCTTTATTAAAGGAAATTACTGGTTTATCTACATCGAATTCCCTTGTTGCTGATGAACAGTATGTCAAATATGTTCTAGTTAAGCTGTGAAGTAATATAGTACACAAATATTATAGACCGAAATTACTTAGCAAGTTATTATGCTATTTTGTAATCTGCAAGTTGACGAGTTGCTTTCAGAACAGAGTCATTTGTTTGGGAATCATTATGAACAGCAACAACATCATCTGTGGACTCCAGGTCCCCGATTTCTCCCTCATCCATTTCGACCTCCGCATATTCTGTGTCATTAAGCATTTCGTCCGCTTCTTCTTCTTCCTCTTCATCATCTTCAACTTCTTCTTCTTCGTCTTCATCTTCGTCTTCGTCTTCTTCCATTTCCTCTTCAATAACCTGCTGTTGCTTTGTATTCTTGCCGAACTTTTTGCTATCTTTCCGTCTGTCGGTATTCTTGAAATCCCATCTTGTATTTATCTTCGAGTGCAAAGGAGATTTACCTCTTTTGATCAAAAAATTATTACTTGTAGAGGTGCCAAATAATCCAGCAGTCTTCTTGCGTCTTGTTCTTCCTCTGCCTGATCTTGATGAAGACTCTAATGAATTTGATCTAGACAGTGTAGTAAATGAAGAACTTGGAGAGCCAGGCTGAGAAGTGACATTCTTTGAAGTGACAGACCAATCACTTTTGGCCCTAGAATATCCTGGTCTTAATGTGGCAACTCCTGAAGTATTAGGTGCCTGTTGCTGGGAATGTCCTACACTTGGCCAATTTTGTTGTGAGCTTCCATTATCAGTGGAGTATCCAGTTACATAACCTGAACCATTTGATGTCTCTGATACTGTAGTTTGAACTGAATAGGTTGAAACAACTGATCCAGGTCTCGTATTTTTGGTCGGTTTCCAAGTTAAAGAATCAGGTGCAACGCTGGATTTCTGTGATTTCTGAAGCTGAGGTTCTATCACCACTATGTTAGTAGTAGAACCAGTCGATGTATGGTGCTGGTCATTCAGTTTTTGAGAGCCCGTGAGTTCTGTTGATTTTTCAGGGTATTGGGGATCGAGTCCATTTCTCTTGGTTCCGATATGATGATTGCGCCCTTCCTCTGTCTTTGTAGAATAAGATGAAGCCTTTGTTGAATAAGATGATGATGCAGCAGATTTGATGTCACTGTCCACCTTCCTTTTTAGCTTCCCAAAAATACCACGCAAAGAAACTTTGTGTGTTTTTTTTGAGACCATTGAACTTTTTGAAATCAAACTGGCTTGGTCTGCACCTTGTGAAGTCGCATCGGTGTTTGGGACATGGACGGAAGGAAGGTCCCTTGCTTTCGATGGAGATGCTTCCACAGGTAAGGCAGGGTTTGTTTGTGACTGAACTGGTGTAGAAGTTTCTACGGTCTGTTCTAATCTTGTCAGGAACGAATTTTGGTTTAGTGAATTCATAGTATTGGAGGGAGAAAAAGTCATTTTTGCATTTTCAAGTAATGACTTAGATGTGGATAATCGCAACATACTTCTACTTCTCTGCTTGATTCTTCTTCTGCGACTTTTCTTCTTCTTTTCCTTCGCCAATTGCCAGAATCCAGCCACAGAATCAAGCTCGTTATTACGGATTGATCTTTTTAAGAGATCCTTATCAAATCCAACATTAGATAAATCCTTAATCAGACTTCTGTCACTAGTCGACAACTCCACTGTGCTGCTACTTGGACCGTAGATGAGTCTATTGACTGTTTCAATTTCTTTAGAACCGCCATACGGTTGTAAAAGAGGCAGTCTTAGCAGATCATCCAGCGAACTTACTCTGTCATCGGAATTTTTCTTTAGAAGTGATTGAGTAAGAGTAAGCAATTCACCCTTGAATATGCTCTCATCGTAGGTAGGCTCAGTTTCAAGAATTGATTTTATCAAATCATCCTCAGGTAACGAATCATTAAAGGGCATTTCTCCTGTTAATATCGTAAACAAAATAATACCCAATGCCCAGTTATCAGTTTTGATTCCCGAATATGGCTCCTTATTCAATAGCTCAGGAGCCATATAAGCGCTCGTTCCACATATTTCAGTTAACAAAGACCTAGATCCATGCTGAGAAAATGGGGACTCTCTTGCAAAACCGAAATCAGACAATTTCACATTCAGATTCTTATCCAGGAGGATATTCTCTAGCTTGAGGTCTCGATGGCAGCACCCGCTTCTGTGCATGTAATAAACAGAACCTAGAAGTTGCGTGAAGAGCCTTAAAGCTTCATCTACTGCGATTCTCTTTCTTTTAGAAAGAAATTCAAATAAATCACCATTTGGATAGTATTCTAGAACCATGAAAGCACTGGTTTCGGTGAAGATAATTTCGTAGATGTTGACTATTTGAGGATGACGGTCGAGTTCTTTGAGATAGTAATATTCTCTCATGAGGTTGTCATTCATGCCATTTTCTGTTATTCTTGCCCCTTTTTTTAACACTACTTTTACCTTGAGAAACTTATGATAAGCTAGATAGATCTTTCCAAAGGCACCAGATCCTATTTCATCTATAATTTTGTAATTTCCAACTTCTCTGAGCTCAGGATCCGTGAATCTTTTCACTAATTCTGTATAATCTTCCGCTCGCTAAATTAATCATAGAGTTAGTTTCCGTAGACCATCCATATCCAGAGATTCGGTGCTCACCTTTGTATAGATAGCTCTTTCGTCTATTATGTTACGATTTATCATTTTGATCGCTATGATCCCATGCAATGCCGCTCTCCAAGGGATCCTAACAACAGATGAAAAACCGTGCTGACGCTCCTAACTTTGCCTCAAATGTTACGTCTATTCCCATAAACGTCTCTCTTATATCCTAATTATCTCCTGTATTGCCCAACATATGCTATAATAATCTTTGAATCAACATATATATGTGTCTTTTTTACTTTGCTAATATAATACTAGTAATGTTATGGCATGTATGCAAAAAATTCCTTCTCACAGATTTATGACAGATCCCAGCTGTTAAGGGTTTTATACTATTAGACACCAGATAAGAATATATATATAGAGGTATATATATATTAGGAGGAAAATATCGGTATTGAAGAGAAACAAGATGAATGCATCCAAATTCAACAAGAATTGGAGGAGGTTCATTTTCCTTCAATAACAAGTAAAAAGCCTCCAACTAGATGTAATGAACCAGACACAAATACATCTAAAGGACCTTCCAGAGACCGTATGAAGTTGACCCCAGTCTCGATATCTGTGAAAATGTGTTTCCTAGATTTCTTATCCAATTGGTTCCAAATATCAGCCATCTCCTTCTGGACCTCCATGGAGTCCACCTTCTCCTTGGAAACATTAATAGAAACTAGATCGTCCGAATAGTTTCCGGAAGAATAAGTGACGTTGGTCGTGAAAATCACATTGTCAAATTTCTTCTTTCCATTCTCTAGACACTGGAACAGTTCATTGAGTAACACTTTCACATTTCTGGTCTGTTGATTGAATAGAAGCACTTTTCTCGTTCCTGGAGATGCCTTGGAAACAAACCAATTGGAGCCACTAATAATACTCTCCTTTGTATGTGCACCATCGACATACCATGTTAGTCCCTCCTTCTTTGGATCCTGTATTATCTGACATCTTCCTGGCCAATTGGCTGATTCTAGACCTCTAACAAATTCATCTGGCAAGCTCTCCGACTCAGGAATTGAAATGCCAAGCGTTCGCAGATGAGCCTTCGACATTTCAATAGCTAATGATGCATTCTGCTTCTGGAACTCTCCGTCAAGGCCTAACTCTAGATCGCTCAATTCTGGCTTGGTGGTCACAATTGTTAAGTTCTTAACTTTCTTCTCCTGTGCTCTTTCCTTAATGACGGATATTGCTTCTTCAGGCTGAGTAACAGTGAAGCATTCAGCATCCTCCTTGAATATGCCGCTTTTATTCCATGCAATTTCATCGATGGTGTTTCCTAGCATAAAGGTATGATCAATTCCCAGCGACGTAATACCGCACGTTGTCGGGTGTTTGAATATATTAGTGGAGTCATATTCACCTCCCACACCTACTTCATAGATAGCAGTATCCACACCCTCACTTACAAAGGTATGGAACGACAACAATGTCAAAAACCTGAAATATGCTGGCTTGACGCCAGGCCCCATATTAGGGAAGGTGTCTGTATTTGACTCTGATGAGCTCAGTCTATCCCAGACATCAAAGAAATACTTGGTGAATAAGGTTTCATTTATTGGTTTTCCATTGATCATAACCCTTTCTCTGACGCTCTTGAGATGCGGAGAGGTATATAGTCCAATTTTGGATATTCTGCCGACGGTTGTGGTCGAAACTAGCGGCGTTCTGTATTGGCTCAAGATCCCATATATAAAAGCACAGGTCGAGCCCTTTCCTTTTGTTCCTGTGACATGAATTACATTTAATTTGTCTAGATCCATCGGTTGATACCCGATTCTTCTGGTCCATTCTATCATCTCTGGAATGAGCATCGAGTTCTTGCTTGCAGGCGAACTTCTAGCAGCTTCAATGGTAGAGAAGTTCGATTGCAACGAATTTAATGCATTCACTGCATCCTTGTATGATCGCCGAATCATTTTGCTCTCTCTTTCAAGCAAAGATCCTTTATCTGAATCCAATTCATTCATTTATATGGCCCGTATAGTCCACAGAAAACGCCCTAGCCAACTGTTTTCAGACTCCCATAAACTGTCCTATAGCTCAATTCTGTCTCTCAATAGCTGTGTCAAAAGACTTTTTCTTGGCCAATAACACAATATCGATATTCAGGTTCCCAATTTCCTCCCCAATTGTCTATAATTTGCCATTCAAGAACCCGTTATCTCTTAATTTCCCCTTGTTTCTATCTCAAATCTCAACTCTTCCACCAAGCCAAAAAAATTTTCCTTAGGGATCAACACAGCCTTAAAATCTACAGATCTTCAAAATACGAAATGAAATCTATTATACATAGTAGACAAAACCTAGATTAAGGAAGCAAAGACACCATAGATGGACATGATGACAGGACATAGCGAGGCCTGAAATATGCCTTCCTCAAGCAAAAACGTAACCAATTAAAATAATGTAATCGAAAAGCAGTCAGGACATTAAAATGGACAAAAACCATAAATGAAGGAAATACTTAGAAATCCTCGTCAAAGTTGAAACCAGAAGACTCGGAATCAGCTGTCTCCTGGGTGTTCTTAGCCATAACACCAGCCTTTTGGTAGTCGGAAACTCTCTTCTCGAAAAAGTTGGTCTTACCGGCAAGAGAGATGTTCTCCATGAAGTCGAATGGATTGCTGACATTGTAATGTTTCTTGCATCCCAGAGATAGAAGTAATCTGTCCGCAACATATTCGACGTATTGGCACATCAACTTGCAGTTCATACCTAGAAGATTGACAGGTAGCGCATCAGTGAAGTATCTCTTTTCGATATCAACAGCCTCGGTGATGATCTTCAAAACAATGTCACTATGAGGAGTGTTGTTGAGATGGGAAAACAATAGACAAGCGAAATCAGTGTGAAGACCCTCATCTCTGCAGATCAACTCGTTGGAGAAAGTCAAACCAGGCATGAGACCTCTCTTTTTGAGCCAGAAAATGGAGGCAAACGAACCCGAAAAGAAAATACCCTCAACAGCAGCAAACGCCACCAATCTTTCGGCAAATAATGCATTTTCGTCATTAATCCATCTCATGGCCCAGTTAGCCTTTTCCATGATACATGGAATGGTTTCAATAGCATTGAGCAAAAACTCAGACTCCTTTGGATCCTTAACATATGTGTCGATCAAAAGCGAATAGGTCTCGGAGTGGATGTTCTCCATCATAATCTGGAATCCATAGAAACACTTGGCCTCTGGAATTTGCACTTCGGCAGAGAAGTTCTCTACCAAATTTTCATTCACAATACCATCAGAGGCAGCAAAGAATGCAAGCACTCTGGAAATAAAGTATCTCTCTTTGTCGTTGAGTCTATTATTCCAGTCGTGAAGATCCTTGGAAAGGTCGATTTCCTCAGCAGTCCAGAATGAGGCCTCGGCCTTCTTGTACATTTGCCAGATTTCATGATATTTGATTGGAAATAGAACAAATCTTCTCTTGTTCTCCACAAGAAGAGGCTCGTCCTTCTCCAACTCCAAAAGCTGATGTCTGTGGATCTTGTGCTGGTTAAGGAACTCCTTGTGGAGTTTGAGATCCTCAGACTGTTCTTGCACTTCCTCCTTTGGCTCCTCTTCGCTGATACCTGCGGCAGCTGCCTTGGCCTTAGCAGCAGAAGTCAAGGTTGCTGTGAGGTCCTTTTTGTCAGCCGACGACAAGTCTAGCGATGACAATGCATTAGCGGTGATCTTTGATGGTGTTTCTTGAACTGACATGGTATTTCTTCTCTACTGACTTTATAGTAGTGATACTATCTGGAGTTTTTCAATGTCGAGGACAGTCAGAATACTGGGATATCACGCCCCTTATATATTTGATCCCGAATGTGACGCGTTAATGTGTCCGATGGCGCTTTTCCTGAAATGACAGGTTAGTAAACACACACAACAAAAAGAAAGAATTTCAAAATATGGCAGGTTTTTTCACAATAGGGGTTTATTAGAGTGGGGGTCGTTTGCTCTCTTCCATGAGCCAGAGAGCATTAGATGAAAGACATCAACAAATAACAGAAATAGCCCACCACAACCACGGAACTGGTCAATTCTCACGGTGATATTTTCGCTCTTGAAAATTTTCACTCATCCTTACACGAATCCAAGAGCATCGCTGATACCACAATTCGGCCTGTTCTTCACGGAATTAACTACCTTTGAACCCTAACATCTATAAAATCCTCGACATCAATAATACCCTTATGTTCGTTCTACGTGATAACCACCCCGTCTGGAAAACAAAACATGATATTCCCGATAAAAAAGGTTGCCGTTAACACAGCGGCGTTTGTTTACTAGAACGTTGTTGCTCATTGGCCAAACTCGGAAAAAACAACGCGTCGTTTGCATCAAGGCGTAACACAACCGTGACGGGTTTCGTGTCGGACAGGCGATTTCGAACCACAGCTCGGTTTCTAAGCACACATTGGAACGGTATTAACCCCCAATTTGGTACAGATCAACAAGTGCCCGGTTATACATTGGCTGAAGAAGGATGAAACACCATTAGATGTAGTTAAAGAACCGTGTTTTCAGGATCTCGAACTCCAGAATAGTCGGAACCTTATCCTTCATGTAAAGAAAAGATTGGATATCTTCGACCGATAAGTTTGTATGTGGAACATAGTTAAAGTCAAAACGAAATCGACATCATAATGATCTGACCAACCATATTCACAATTCCTCCTTTCAGAACCACATTTTTCCCTTTTCCAAGTCTCCTAGGGGTCTTCAAGATCCACTGCTTCTGGTTCCAGTGTGAACATCTCACTGGCCAATTCTTATCCTTGTGCTGTTCTCCTAATCAGTGTCATGTTGATAGATAAATACCTCGAAATGGTGGTTTGAAATCGCTTTGTATCGATGAATAATAATAAAACTTTACTGTGGGACTTATTAAATCAATGACTCTCATGATACCCGAGTCCGTTGAAATCTCCACAGTGGTAATCATTCGGATTCTGGGGATCATATGGGACTACCATATGATCCCCAGATGGGTTATATTACCCTCGAAAATGGCATCTGGGGGTTATATTGATGTTGGTGTATACACGACCTTTCAGGAAATCAGAGAAATAAAGATATTTGGATACCATCACAACGTAAAAGGAATAAATGACTTATCAGGGAAGAATATTGTATTTTAATTGTAAAGGTAGCGGTCTGATAAATATACGCACAAATAGCCCTTTTTTGCTTACAAAATGGCTTCCAGCTCAATAGCCAGCACTCCGCAAGCACCAGAATCCAAGCGTAAGTTCCATTCTCATTTTGCTTTCAGAGATTGGCAGACATATAGGATTATCAGGTGTCATTTACTAACCCATATCATAAATTAATTATAATAGCTCTCGATATTAAACAGAGGTACCAAGTGGGAGAAAAACTGGTCAATGAGGAATTCAAAATATGGAAAAAGACGTCACCTATGTTGTATGACCTGATATATTCCTATTCCATGGAATGGCCAAGTCTAACGGTGGAGTGGCTCAAGCAACTGCAACCTACAAGTTCCAAAAACCTAATAACTGCAAGCTTTCTTGTCGGCACCCACACTACTGACGGCTCCCAAAACTATTTGAGGCAATACTCCGTCACTCTTCCCGAGGCCCTAAGTTCTGAGTCTCAGTCTAGTGATGAGATCCCAGAACTCAGTGGAACTCAGATTAAACTGCAGAAGCAATGGGAGCATCCCACGGAAGTGAATAAGCTTAGAATAAATCATGAAACTCAACTTGTAGCTACCCATGCCAGTAATGGCGATATCCTGATCTTTGATTACAACGACACATCTTCTACCACGGCAAAGAAACTACTCAAATTTCACACAAAGGAAGGGTTCGGCTTAGAATGGAACCCAATTTATGCCAAAAATCAGCTTTTATCCTCTTCTGAGGATCATAAAGTTGCACTTTGGGATATTACAAAGTCTACCCAACCAACAAGAACCTTCGAATCGCATGCATCAATAGTTAATGATATTTCATGGAATAAGCAATACAATGACATATTTGCTTCTGTAGGAGATGACTCAGCAGTTCATATCCATGATTTTAGATCCGCTGAAGGCAGCAGTCCAGTGATTGAAATAGCCGATGCTCATAACGGACCCGTAAATGCGGTGGAATTTCATCCTGATGTTGGCTCCCTATTAGTCACTGGCTCAGCTGATAACTTTATCAACTGTTGGGATCTTAGAAATACAATCCAACCTCTCAGAAGGCTTCATGGACATACTTCATCGGTCATCGATCTTAAATTCAATGATAACTTACTAATGTCTTCTTCTAGCGATCGCAGAGTGTTGACCTGGAACCTTGGCAATATCAAAGAGGGAGACTTCGACTTGAAGGAGTACGAAAAGAAAAAAGGTGAATATGTTGACCCATGTCTTGTTTTCATGCATGGTGGACATACCGGAAGAATCTGTGAAGCCTCCTGGCATCCTGTATTAAAGAACCTTGCGGTAAGTTGTGCTGAAGATAGTTTTGTCGAGGTCTGGAAGCCAAGACATATCGAGGATGAGTACCTAGAAGATGAAGAGGATGATGCTGATGACCCAATAGAAGATCAGTCGGGCTCAGAAGACTCCGAAGTTAAGAACGAACAAAAGGAGAATTAAAATCACTAGCTACGCTTTAGTCAATGGGTTATTATTCTATGTGATATTTATATCATATAGTTTTTCCTTTTCCTAAGGGAATTTACTATTATTGTGTGTTATTTCGATGAGATTTGCCGAAAATTTACAGTTCCCTGTATTTACTTGCTATGTTATATTAAATATGTGTTTATTGATCGGATTCCCAATTCTCCCAATTTCTGATATTAAGATCTTTTAATATATTCTCTCTCCTTGTGTCCAGCTTATTGATATTAATCAACAATTCGTTCAATTTCAATACTACATTATCGTTGAATATGCTGAGCCATGTAAGGTGATTGATACATTTTTTTCTGTCTCTTAGACATATATCCTTTAAGATAATCTCTGGCTTCTCAACATCATCATGTTTCAGACTTATATATTGTGCTCGCAGTTGTGAAGGGGACATATGAAAGTCTGCCAACTCTTTAAAACTCATAATACTAGCGTATTCTTCAGATTCCGTAAATGAGAGCCAGTCTGCATCTGGAAGTTTCAAGTTTGAGTCAAAACCACATATATCAATTTTTGTCTTTCTAGACTTTTTTGACTTTTTAGGGGATGTCTCTGTCTCACTCTCTTCCAATTTATTAAGTTCCTCGTTTAATAATCTAATCTTTTCTCTCAGTCTGATAAGATACTTTTCTTTAGAGTTGAGAAGCATTTCCAATTTCTTTAATTGTTTATGTTCATTGTTGATAGAATTCAACAGTTCCTGTAGATCTTTGGGCGTATCTGCCTCAGTTTTAAATCGAGGAAGCATATTACCGAGCTCCCTTAATTGACCAATACTCGTAGTGCTATTTATTATGGTGACAATTTCATCTTGGGAAAGCTTGTTTTCCTTCTTGGAGCCTTTAAACATGTTGAGCATTTCTCTGGACATGTATTCCATTCCGTGTGCCTGGCAACAATATTTAGATACAGTTCCATTAGACTCTTCAATGTGTATTGGTTTGAAGCATCCCTCCAGTCGACATTTTTTCTTCCATAATGTCATTCCTTTGTTCAACAACTGGTCACAGAACATGCAGTAGAAGTTGTTTACCAGGTCTTTATATTTAGAGTTCAGGTTCATGCACTTGAAATGGAACCATTCATCACATCCATCGCACGCTACCATCAAACTTCCATCGTCTGCTTTTCTGCATATACAAAATAGTTCCTCGGAATTTGTGTTATATTTGGGGGCACTGTTGAACTTGTTATAGCTATCCTGCAGTTGTTGGATCGCTTTTTTATTATCACCAGACATTATTATTCTCTTCGTTTTCAGAACAAAACGCAATCTGCTATTTCATAACAAGCAGGCTTTTCGCAGTTCCAATAGTATCGCCAGGTCAGGTAATCTATAGTCGTTTATTAACTCACATCTTATATTGTAGAAAATTAATTTATGTCAAGTCTTCATCAACAAGTTGAAAAAAAAATGCGTAAACCCGGAATCGAACCGGGGGCTCAACGATGGCAACGTTGAATTTTACCACTAAACCATTTACGCTCTTGTTACCATCATTTTGTCAATGATATTGATAGAGAAAAATCGTATAATTATTTCAGAATAAATTAATCTTTGAGAAACCAACTATTTTACAACCTAACGATTGCACCATCCATTAATTATATTAAAAATGGTTTGTATCCATTGTGTACTCTTTAAATAATGGAGTATTAGAATATTCTATTATCTTCATCAGAAAAATATTTAATCTAGAGTTTGAAGACAATTTTTAATTTTCAGAAATTTTAATCGAGACAACTCAATAACCAATTTATTGTAGAATCGATTACGAATATTTGAGCTACATCTGAACTCAATACACACTCCAAATAAAGGAATCATTTTATTGTGTTATTCGGTAAATGCATACGAAAATTCACCTCTATTATAAATATATAAGTTTAAAAACATAAGCTAGTCTTTCTTATTGACGAATAGACTCGTAATCATCATCATCCTCTAGCTTGAAATGATCATCACTAGCTGAAGTTCTCGAAGTCTGCTTTTGCTGTTCGGCTGCTAGATCAAAATTTAGGTCCTTGTTATTGTCATCAAATGGATTGTCACTTTGCTTTTGAGAGCCCATAGGACTTGGGTCTTGGAATGGGTTCGACTGACTTTCAAGGCTTCTGAGATCATCAAACTCAAACTCGTTACCATACTGCTCCAAGTTATTGTAAATGCCTACTTGATTTTCGGCATCATCTGCTTCTCCCGAGGCCTCATCCGATGGCAATTGAGAAGAGGCAGCTAACAAGTAAGAGGAGTCAGTTGGTCTCCAGATCACTGCGAGACCGATGAAAACGATAAAGTATATACAAGCAGGCCAGAAGTCCGTAAGAACATCATTAAATTTCCAAAGTCTCTCGATGGAGTCAGTGAGGGAATCATTAAATACCAATACCACGCTTATGATGAATGCGAAGACCATCAAAAGCATTGAAATAAATATCAACTTGAATAGACCTCTGTACATGTTCAGCTTAACTACCTGTTTATTTTCCTGGAGCAACTTAACTGTCTTCTGCAGACTACTTAAAATCAGGAAGTAGAACACAACAAGCAAAATAGCTAAAGGAAGCGTGATAACCATAATAATCCAAGAATTTGACTCAATCGAAGTTGTTGCTTTAGAAGTATTTGTTGCGGAACTTGATGGTTGGACTTGGCTTGAATAATAGGAAAACCAGATGAAAACAACACTGAAAATAAAATGTACCACGGCAAGGATTTTGCACTTGTTCATTGTCTTTCTTGAGAGTTTTGGAAAAACGACACCATATCCTAGAGCTATAATCAAAAGCAAAAACAACGAGAATGAAATCTTGAAAGCGTTCAGACAGGAAATGAAAAAGACATAAAACTTAATTCCTGCTGGAATTGGATAAGTCTTGTTGTTGTTCTTGACATCATAAAGAGACCAAATCAAAATGCTTTCCACCGTTAGAAAGATGAAAAATCCCGCCAAATATTTCTGCAATAAGAGAAGCTCTGAACGGTGCTTAAAAACCTGGAACAAATATACTGAAAGACAAACAGCATAGACCACAGCCAGGAGGCCGTAAAGAGGCAATTTTGGAATCTCAGATGCAGGCAAGTTTCCGTAAGCGTTGTGAAAATTGACGATCAAACTGAATCCTTTCTCATCTTTCGAATAATAAGGATCATAGGCAGCCACACAATAGTAACCCGTATGTGCAACATGGTAGCTGAAGTCGTTGGTACCGAGTTCTTTCAACGCAGTGGTCTTGACTATACTGGAGGTCGTGTTGGTGTTCACGATGAATTGATTCAGTTGAGTCTTTAGACATTCTCCTTCAGAAACTGATTTCTCATTGCAAATGTAATTTATGGGCCTATTGGAATTGTCCTTATATCCGATTGCATCAAAATCCTTGTATTCAAACACAATCAGAGATATCGATTTTTGCGCACTAGATCCAAATCGCTTAACATCCACTTTTATGAAAGGGTCAACTGGTCCTCCCCAGTCAACCTTACTGTACATTCCAGTACAGTACTCGGCAGCATTGGCAGTCAATTCCACCTTTTCCGCACCAATGACTCCCACTATCAGAAGCCAACTAACGATCCACTTCAACAGATTTGAAATTGCCATTACGTTTTTGATCCAGTTTTTTTTTTAATCTTCAATGTTCCACAAACGAAATGCACCAATATATTTCACACAGGATCTACTAGCAGATGCTACCTTACTTCCAGAATTTGGCCTTGCTAATTCTTCTCCCTCCTGTAAACTCCGCCTTCATGCTATCAGCTTCGAAAATGCCACCAGGACTTTAATCTTCGCATCCGGATTCATCTGTGATGACATAAGCAAAAAATTATTTAAGGTTCTCGGAGTGGATGATGGAAGAAATGACGATTTCGAAGAGGAAAGTACATGGAAGAAGAGAATAATGCGAAACATACAAGGTTACTAAAGGCTATAAAGAGAAGAATCGTTTACTCGAAGGATATAATTTGACTTAGGATGTTGAGATCGAGGTTGAACACGGCAGTGAGTCGGTCACAAAGTCTCAAAAGAGGGCTTGCCACCTCGGTTGATAGTAGAATAGCGAGAAAATACCCTATAGGAAAAGAGATTCATGGTTATCAGATTGATCGGGTGTTACAGGTTCCGGAATTTAATATGGTAGCCGTTGACTTATTACATCAGAGAACAGGATCTCAACATTTGCATATCGACAGACAGGATAAGAACAATGTGTTCAGTATTATTTTTAAGACGAATCCACCAAACTCCACGGGTTTGCCACACATCTTGGAACATACTACCCTGTGTGGGTCTGAAAAATACCCAGTGAGAGATCCATTTTTCAAGATGCTAAATCGTAGTTTGTCAAATTTCATGAATGCAATGACAGGCCACGATTATACATTCTATCCTTTCTCGACTACCAATAGAACCGATTTTAATAATCTCATGGATGTCTATTTAGATGCCACCTTGAATCCCTTATTGTTGGAACAAGACTTCTACCAAGAAGGATGGAGGTTGGAAAATGAAGTCACCGAAGATCAGAATTCTCCTTTGAGTTTTAAAGGAGTTGTCTACAATGAAATGAAGGGACAAATGTCTGATGCTTCTTATTACTTTTGGATCAAATTCCAAGAAGCAATATATCCCTCTTTACACAATTCTGGTGGCGATCCGTCCAAAATTACTGATCTTATTTATGAAGATTTGGTGGATTTCCATGCAAAATATTACCACCCTTCGAATTCTAGAACATTCACATACGGAGATATACCTCTGGATTTACATCTTGCAAAGATTGATAATGAATTTTCGAAGTTTGGAAAACGGAATAGAAGAAATGAAGTCAAGTCCCCGATCCTGTTATCAGAAAATAAAGAGGTGTCAGTAGAAGGTCCGATAGATCCCACCTTGCCTGCAGAAAAGCAATACAAGACTTCTCTTACCTGGTTTGCGGGACACCCTGATGATATATATGAGACATTTTTGTTAAAAATCATCTCAACGTTATTGATGGATGGCCATTCATCTCCTCTTTATCAAAGTCTTATAGAGTCCGGTTTAGGTTCCGATTTTTCTATTAATTCTGGGTTGGAGTCAATGACAGACGTTAACCTATTCAGCATTGGTTTGCAAGGATGTGCGTTGGATACATCTCATAATCTGCAAGAAATCGTTCAAACGACCATTAATAAAGCAAACGAGGATGGCTTTGAGAGAGGGAAAATTGAAGCAATCTTTCATCAAATAGAATTGGGTCGTAAGATGGAGAGTTCGTCGTTTGGTCTTAGCATGCTCAGCTCTTTGGTCCCAGGATGGGTAAATAAGGTTGATCCTTTGAAATTATTAGGCTGGAGTGAAATAAACAATAGGTTTTGGTCTGATTACAATTCTCAAGGTGACAAGATGTTTAAAGAGAGAATAGAGAAATACATATTGACAGCTCCGTACTTCAAGTATAGTTTGATACCAGCGGAGTACTTTGAAGCTAAAGTTTCTGAAGAGGAGAGTGTTCGCTTGGAAAAGAAAACAGAAGGTTTAGACAAGGATGATAAAAAGATCCTTTATGACCGCGGTATCAAATTATTGGAGAAACAAACAGAGAAAGAAGACCTTTCCTGCCTACCTTCGTTATCCGTTTTGGATATCAGCAGAGATGGGGAAACAGTTAAGATAGGAAATAAAGTACTAGGAGGCGCGGAATTTCAATCTCGGTTGTCTCCAAAAACCAATGGACTAACATATTTCAACTCCTTAAAGACTCTGTCCTCGACCGAGTTACCTCTTGAACTAATTAAATATTTACCTCTATTCACAGATTGTTTGACGAACCTAGGTACCAAGTCGAAATCAATGGCTACATTGGAGGAAGAGATTAAACAATACACGGGTGGAATTGGTGCTTCAGTATTCACTCACGCTTCTCCAGATGATGCGAGAACTCCTTTCATCAAATTTGCTATTAGGGGAGTGTCATTGGACTCTAATTTTCAGAAAATGCTTTCTCTTATGACAGAGCTTTTGATGGAGACAGATTTTCGGAACCTGCCAAAATTGACCACTTTAGTGAAAACTCTGACAAGTGATAATCTAAGTGGCTTAGTGGGTAATGGACATAGTTATGCCAGAAGCTGTTCTTCTTCTAAACTCTCATCTGTCGCCGGGATTCACGAAATGCTTGAAGGTGTTGAACAGCTAAAGTTTCTAAATGAACTAAGAAAACTTCAGCTTGAAGGGGGTCTGGAGCAAGAGGTGGTTCCAAAATTAGAAACCATTAGAGATATTCTATTGAGAGGGTCTAAATTTAAAAATGGTATCACCTGTGGCAGGGATGTAATTAGTGAGCAAGAGGTTGAAGTGTTGAAATATTCAGATGGGTTCTCTTCGCTGAACGACTTTTCAATTCTGCCTTATACGTTGCCATCAATGAATTCCGATTCTCTACAGACATTCATTAGAATACCTTCCCAAGTGAGTTTTTCGTCGTCAGCCTTGAAAGGAGTGAAATATATTTCTCAAGATGGTGCCGCCTTACAATTATTATCTCAACTTCTGACATTCAAGCACTTGCATACCGAAATTAGAGAGAAAGGAGGTGCTTATGGTGGAGGAGCAAGCTATGACGCTTTGAATGGAATCTTTTCTTTCTACTCTTACAGAGATCCTAACCCATATCAATCAATTAAAACATTTAATAGTTCAGTCCCTGCTGTCATAAGGAAAATTGAGAGTGGAGAAATCACAGAGACAGATTTAGACCAAGCAAAGCTAACTATCTTTCAAAGATTAGATGCTCCGATCAGTGTACGCTCAGAGGGAATGTCATTGTTTAACTATGATATTCAAGATGACATTAGACAAGAACGAAGAGAAACTATGCTTGATATAGACCTAGAAGATTTGAAAATAGCTGCTGATAAGTATTTCAATTCACAGCCATCCAGTTCTACAATTATTGGTGGAAATCCGGATGAAGCTTTGAGAGATTGGAAAACGTTTGAATTCAAGTGATTGGAAGCCCTTTATTTTACAGGCGCTCTTGTATATAGTCATGATATGCGTCGCATTAATCTTTTAAAATGGCGTCAATTTCTTCCTTATCTTCAATCTCTAAAACCGCTATCGATTGGCGAAGGGTGAGTGGTCATTCCCATTTATACCACTGTAATCGATGATAATTTAATTATATTTGCGGCTGAAATTCTAGGCTTTGTTAGAAAACAGACTTAAAAGACTCAAAAATCGAGAGGCTGATTGAGAGCACCAACACAAATCTTGCGATAAAATAGAGCCAACTCCTCCATGATGGTGAGAATTGTGTGTGGTTCCACTTTTACCTTTATTCTGCAAATTGCCACTTGCAAGACTTCTATTAACCAAGCCTCCAACGTTAGCGCTTTTTTGTAGGGGATGTATTCCAAAAGGTTACACTAAAAGATGAAAAACTCCAACTTCATAGACATTTCATGTTATAAGCAGTTATTAACAGCCCTCCATTAGCTCTTGTTGGTATCTCGAAGCCACCATATATCGAACCACTCGCTAATGTTAAGGTTTTACTTATCCCGCATGAATGGTAACCAAACATAACCCTGCATATAATATTTTTTGTCCTGTATTGGTTGTGCCCACTTTCTTCAGTATGAATTATTAATCAAAGCTATATAATAATTTCTTCAAGGTCGTTAGGGTGAGACCAAGATAATTTAAGGCAGCCTAATGAACAATACCTCCCAGTGAAAAGAAAAATTTAAACCTTCTGCATGAAAAAATCCTGAAAACAGAGATTATGCAACGCAAGATCTATTATTTTTGGAGGCGAGGGACGCTTCTAAGCACATTGCCTTATATTTGATTAGCCTAAATGCAGAGCATCAAACTAATAGGAGAATAACCTTCAATATGAGCTACTAAGACTTATTCTACTGTTACTTACCACAGTATATGGTCGATATTTTGTAAAGTTTCTTAGACAGATCAACACTTAGGCCAGTTTTCATTTTCAATGTATTACGAATAACATATTGGGAAATGGAGGGAGCGCTCATATTCCATCGGAAAACTTCCAGGTACTTGTTCATTATGGTCTGATTTGACATTGGTTCATGAAGATTAGCAAACAAACTCGGAAGGAAGCATAGAAGTCTAAAGCCAATTTTGTAATGATTGCTAATTGATCCATAAAAATCATGCCAATACCAGTTATGGTTTGTAACTTCTCCTTTGATATGAAATAAAACGACTTCAACTCTCATTTTATATGACCATATTAACATTTATTTCCAAGGAATGAAGACTAATCGGTTCTGAATAGGACAAAAAATTAATCGAGAGTCTGGTTGTACACTATTAAATACAGAGAAAGAAGAACTATATGAGAAATTGCCCATCAAACAATCAATGTGCCCATTCGCTGACTCACCAAAAGAATCTTAGTTTGTATCTATCGAAATCACTGTTATCCAGTAGCATGTCAACAACTCAATAAATTTTCAAAGTTATCCTTGATATAAGCTGTCTAATTCTAAATGAATAAGGTTTAGTTGTTACCAATCGGTGGACTACTGGTTTCTTTGGTCTTTGATTATTTCTCTATTTATGTAAGGATGCTAATATATGTGATGAAAAGTAAATACTCATTCAGTACAATCGGCTGGAGACAAGAAACAAAATTAGGGCTCGAAGGATATAGGCACAGTCTATAAAAAGAAATTTAAATCTTCCTGATTGAAAAGGTATTTTAAAGTTTTTGGCGGTTCCCATCTTTTTCTACGATCTGCAATGCACTGCACTATGATCCGCATGTTTCGTTAATATATTAGTCTATGATTCCAGTTCTTTATGTCTGAGTTTGTTTGACCCCTTTAAAAGATTCAACAACGTTCACTTCCTTATTGCCCGCATCTCTTTTTTAGCTGTGATACTGATGCAGACAATGATATGTATATAACAGCTCCCACCATACAAGTAATAAGTTTACTATTTGGTTAAAAAAGGGTTTATCGGGATTTCAACTTCTGAAAACTTTTCAGAGAGGTTGATATGAGCATATATCCAGAAGTCCCTCGGTTTCTGTGTGCTCGCTAAGCTTGAAAAAGGTCATGAGATGCTGAAACGGATGAGCCTTTAAAGTATATCCGCATTTCAAATTCGGTTAAATTCTTTTTCGCGTATGCATATGTGGGCATCCTGAGGATGGAATATTCAATTTCGTTACCTAGAGGGGTCTTTTGGAACAAGACTGCATTGCGATAGGCGTGATTGATGCTTAAAATAAAAATCATTGGTTCGATCCAAGCCGACTTCGCAGGCTGAACTGTAAGAGGAGTCGAGCTTCTTTTTGAAACACTACGTCGGTTGTATTTTAGTTTTTTAGTGAGCACGAGATGCATGATGGGGTAGCATTAGACTTAACTTGATCGTAATTCTAAAGCTATGAGATTATGGGCAACTTTGCAGCGTTTGGTTATTAGTATACAGGAATTAAGTTGTCTACTGGCATGATCAAGTCTTTTCCCACTTGTAGCTATTTCATGATCATCCTTAGCCCAGACCAGATCGTAGCAGATCTCTGATGAGCCCCAATCCACCATGACCAAAAGGAGCAAAAAAGAAAAACTTGGCAGTTAACAAAAAACGTTGATCAATGCAATGTTCCAAAAACTTTTATGTAGAACACAATAGACGTCCGAAATGACCCGCAATTTTTAAAAAGGTAAGTTCTAGATAATTATTGAACAATTGTTTTTAATGCCAATTCTCAACGGTTCTGAAGAAAAGGTTCTAATAATTGAAGCGAATCGACTCTCTAAAAGGTCGGTTATTATTGTGGAGTCCCTCTGTTATCAGGCCAATTTGTTTTCTTGAGTGGAAGTAATTGAGGTAAGATTCCATGAGAGATGTAACGACTTGTTGATTGGAATCAAATTTGCATTTCGTAAGTTTAAGGGTAATCGGTAATTTTCAAGTCAATGTGGCTCTCACGGGTGAATTTAGGATTTATACCTTTGATCTCTCTGTATGGCCATGATCCCTCAACAAATCTGTGAGCGTTTACTATGTACAAATTACGTTTTTCAAAGATTGGTTAATCTCAGAATTGTTGTTGAGAATATGTACTTGGAATTGTATAATATGTGCTTTTTCTAGCATTTGGCTTAGGGAAGTTTTTAGTTACTAAATTGAGTGTTGAGTCATTTTAGAATTGAGAATGTTTTACGGTTATCTGGGTCAATTTAACCAGCTAACAACTGACTCATCAAAGTTTCAATTCTTTTTATTGATATTTGGGTAGTTCTATAAAAATGCCAGGTTTGCAACTCTCCGAAATAAAGTAATGAAGTTTAAAATGTCTTAAGACAAATCAAATCATGGCTCGATAAGTTTTCAGATACATTCCGTAAACTCACGAACTAAAAGGGCTGTTCACCAGAGAAACCAGTCAAAAGGTGAATATTCATCGAACCCCCAGTATCAGGAAATGCAAATTATGCAGACAAATATTTTCTCATGCATATAAATGTTCTGTTGCAGCTGCAGACGCGACAATTTAGAAAGAAGATCTGTCTCCCTATATAAAAGTGCTATTCCTCATACATTGGGTCCACTAGATATGGATTATGTCCTTGAGGAAGTCAATTCTATAGAAAAACTCTTTGTGACAACCATTAGCACACAGTTGGTAAAATCAATATACTGACTCTATTTCTAGAACAGTAAGGTTATATCGCATATTTAAATTTAATTATACCTGCGTTGTAAGCAATGATGTTTTTGGGAAGACCCTTTCATTTATTACTATGCTCGCTTTTACTGGCTGTGATAGTCAATGCTGCTCCATGGGCTGGACGGGGTGGGAATAATCGCGGTAATCAACAGAAAACTACCAAATCGACCTCTACAACAATATCAAAGTCTTCCAGTTCTCGTGAGTCGACCACCACTACATTCAAACCTACCACACAATCAGAGTCAAGTTCAACTCAAGGGGTGAATAGTCATGACTTTGTGACAGGGGTTTACTCCACAGAATATTCGGTGCCATCTGCATACCCAGAATGCCCAAATCTAAATTTCGATTTCATAAGGGGCGATTCATACCCTTCAGCAAGCATATCTGTGGAAGATGTCAAGAAAGTTGCATTAAATGATGACTCATACGAAGTTACTATTCACTTTGTCACTTCTGATGTAGCAGATATTTCAAACCTAGGAGAGCTAAAGATCATAGGATTAACGTCTCCTGAACAATCGACTTATGTTCTATTTTCAAGAAATATGAATATTTATTACATTCAAGACAATGCAAGTGAATGGTATGCCACAGTTGTAACTACTGCTACAGAAACAGATGGTCAAATGTGTATGCCATCTTTCCAGATTCAATATGAGTGGTTCTCAGGAGCTGGTGTCTCGACTTCTGATCAAGACAACTGGAAATACCATTCTTCATATAATTACATAATAAGTTGTTCCAGCGACAATCAAGGGAACGCTCAAGCAGACGCTCCTCTCTATTGTTGGGCTTCACAGAGCGGTTCTTCTAGCAGCAGTCAACCAGCCACCTCCAGTAGCCACTCTACTGGAAGTATCTCGACTACTTCAGCTTCAACTTCAGCTTCAACTTTAACCTCAACCTCAAGTTCAAGTTCAAGTTCAAGTTCAAGTTCAAGTTCAAGTTCAAGTTCAAGTTCAAGTTCAAGTTCAAGTTCAAGTTCAAGTTCAAGTTCAACTTCAGCCTCGACAACAGAGACTAGTCAGAAGACTACAACCGATGAATCCACCCTTCAAGAGAGAACCAATACTTCTATCGAAAACCTAACTACTAATACCAATAGCTCCAATCAATCAACAAAGTCTGAATCTGCCTCATCAACTTCCGCATCAAGTTTTACTCAGTCATCTGCTCCAGCATCCAGCTTTACTCAGTCGTCTGCTCAAGCATCAAGCTTCTCGAAGTCGTCTGCTCCAGCATCAAGCTTCGCTCAGTCATCTGCACCAGC